>CM047807.1:15643949-16060203 GCA_026214975.1 Gentiana macrophylla
CAAATTTGGACGGTGCGGCCTCTTTTGGACGGAGAGATCAGATGGCACCGTCCCAATTTGGACGGTTTTAGAGCTTTGGACAAAATGGGACGAAACTCCTCCAAATGTTGGGACGACCGCCCAAAATGGACGGTATTCGCTTCAAAATGGGATTTGCAGATCCAACATTTGGACGGTTTCGTCCATTTAGTCCATTCAAATTATTTGGACTAAATTAATCCAAATTTGGAGGGTTTTGATCGAATATGGACGATTTCTCCAAATTTGACGGTGAACTCCGAAAAATAATGTCGTAATCGTCCGACCTAAAAAAATGTCGAGAGGTTAAAAGCTACCGATTTTCCAATTTCTCGGGTTTAGGCAAGACTGTAAATGAAAAAAAAAACCGGTCAAACTAATCAATTCAAATTAAGTTCAAATCAAAATCAACCGAAATCTCATGTATGGTTCAGGTTGGTTCAATTTGAGTTTTAAGAAGTTGATATATTGAGAATATTATGAACCACCGGCCGTATACTCTTTTACATCAATTGGCAACTTAATTTTTTTTTCCGTAATTAACTTTATTTTGTAATGTTAATAATCATGACCTTCGACTTGATATAATCCGAAAATACCCGTTGCTACATAATTTTTGACATACATTTAAACATTTCCAAACTCATAATTGTCAGATCTTATGTGCCACCGACAATGATTCAAACAACTCCGTCGGTGGCTTTTAATTTAATAATCGAAATTTATTCTTTTTTTCACTCCTTATTATGACTTGTCTTTCCATCACTATACCGACACCGACATGTCGCATTCTTACAGACTATTATTATATTTTATTTATTTATTATTATTACATATTTATCCCCCATAACCCGAATCATGAGCACATGTTTCGCACATGTTAATGCTGTCACTATTTTTAGATTTAACAAACTTATATTTTATTATATTAATAATAAACAATTAATAATGCATATATATTCAACAAACACAGGAGTTTATTAATTAGTACAGTTTTTTTATTGAAATATTGAGAATAGGTATCGTATTTTGCAATTGAATAAGGTAAAAAATTCACCATTGCCTTTGAATGTTACTTCCTCAATAATATAAGGGCAAGTCCATTATATAGGTGTCAAAATTTAAATTTTGATACCTATCAATACTATTTATATAAGTGTTAAATTTTCATCTCCAATTATAGGTATCGAAATTTAATATTAATATCTATACACCACATCTCCAACCATAAATATCAAAATTTAGTAGTATCATTTTTTAAGTTTGATCAAATTTATGAATGTTTTTAACATTATCAATACAATAAAATATGATTATCGTATTTATTAATGAATAATTTGGAAAAATTATATACATGTTTTATATAGTTTGATCTAATACTATTAAAAAAAATGAATTTGAACTAGATAATATAAAAAAAGGGGTTAAAACCATAGTAACACTGTATTTATGTTTTCATGTTCTATATTTTTTTTAAGAGTGTTCTATATAGTTTGATGTTAATTTCTGTTTGTATCTTGAGGATAAAATGACCCAAAATGTAACAGCATAACCATTTTATTTGAAGCAGATAATTTTTGGCACAAAGTGTGCTATGATAAAGCACTTTTTTGAGAGAAAATAATACTCATTTGCGTGCGTGGGGTGTATGAAGGAGTATTAGTCAATGGATCAAATTTGATACCTAGGTCCTCTAGTACCACCGCTAATTTAGATACCTAACATTTTTTTCATTGGAGATGTTAACACCTTCCTATAGGGATCAAAATTTGATTTTGACCCACCATTTGGACTTGCCCTAATGGAAGAAGTTAAATATATTTTCTTATAGATGGAAATATATATACTCAAATGCTACCAAATGTTGCAAACGGTGCTGATGTGATATATATATATATATATATATATATATATATATATATATATATATATATTATTTATTCCTCTCCCAGAGACAGATTCACTATGTAGCCATCTTTGTGTATGATTAACAATGATTTATTTGTCTTATATCAATGATGCAAATTTGTTCTTATATCAATGATGGTTTGTAGCTGATAAAAGATAAAGGTGGATCAAAGAAAGATAAAGGGAGATAAAAATAAATTAAAGATATGATAGATTTATTTAGAATAAATTATATTTATCTTTATATTTTAATTAAATAAACATTTCATCTTTAGGTTTATTTATTACGAATATGGTTATTTTCATATTTCTTTTCTATAAGAATCAAAGAGCAACAATTTAGTGTCTTTATATTTCCACTGTGTCGTTCGTTTTTCTTTAGCATAGTTCTTTGGCACAAGTCGAGGCATCGGAGGCAATGTATGTGTGTTCAACATATTATTTGAATGAGGACTTTTATTTACACCAAACTACATGTACATTAACCGAATCGACCTTATAAAAATCGATTCTGGAGAAAAAAAATGGCTTTCTATAGGTGCATAGGGAGAATCGACATTGGGTTTGTCGGTTTTTTATTTCAAAACCGACTTTCGATCATGTATTCAATTTTGTGTAATTGATGCGATACATCGGTAGAATCGGTGTGGTGTAATACGAAACATTATGTTGAATGTTGAAGTTAAATTAATTTATTAACATAGTTTTTGATAGAGATATGAAATAATGGTGTTGTTATTCACACTTGCAAAGAATGATTTACGTGTGTTTATATAGATACTGATGGAAGGTTCTAGTCCTCCTTAATCAATGCTATGACTAGACTATGAGAGATTATGATTGTATTATGACTGCATAATAATTACAATAATAAATGATAAATATACAATAATAAATGTATTTATTGCTAATACCACCCTTCAAGTTGGATGAGGACGAGACCTAACTTGCACGTTGATGATGAAACGCCAACCGAGGGAAGCGATTTAGTAAGGCGATCAAAGCCAAGTTGATCTTGGGCATTAACATGAGCAAAACGCAAGGACCCACGTTGCACTTGGTCATGAATAAAATGATATTCAATGGCAACGTGCTTCATTCAGGAGTGAAAAACAGGATTATGACAAAATTGCGTGGTGCCCAAATTGTCGCAATAAATAACTGGAGCTTGACCGGGAGGAAAACCAAGACCGCGAAGAAGAAATGTAACCCAATTAAGCTCCGCACTAGTGGAGACCACTGAACGATATTCAGCTTCAGTGGAAGAACGAGCAATGGTCGATTGTTTCTTGGAACTCCATGATATGGCATTCCGGCCAAGATAAACAATATAGGCACCGGTAGAAGCATAGTCGTCCGTATTACCTCCCAATCGGCATCGAAAATGCATGAAGAACCGGTGGAGAATCACGATAAATCGAAGCCCAAGGTCCATCGTCCCAAAGAAGATACCGTAATACGCGCTTAGCATGACCCCAATGCACATCCGTGGGAGCATGCATAAAGCGAGAGAGTTTATTGACAAGAAAGGCAAGATCCGGTCCGATAAACAACAAATATTGTAAGTCGCCAATAACCATACGATATTCTCGAGGCATCATCAAGCGGTGTTCCAGACTTAGCGGTGAGACCGAAATATCGATGGCGATGGAGTAAATGTGAGTTTGCCCGATCCATATGAAGACGAGCCAATAACTCAGTGGCATACCGCTTTTGAGATAAAATACAACCGCGAGCGCTGTAAATGATCTCAATGCCAAGAAAATACGAAAAGGACCCCAAGTCATTGAGTGAGAATCTGCGCCCAAAAAGAGATAAAAGTCTCAAGAGCCTTGGAGTCATTCCTGTAATAATCGGATCATCCACATATACCAAGATAAAAATAATTGTGCCACTAGAGTTATAAATAAATAAGGAGGAATCAAAGATCCGTATTCCTAAAATTTTTGGTGAGGAGAAACCCTTGAGCTCATCATACCAAGCCCGAGGTGTCTGTTTTAAACCATAAATCGCTTTACGCAATTTGCACACGTGTGTAGGATGACCGTAACTTACAAAACTAGCGAGTTGTGCCAAATAAACATCTTTCGACAAGTGACCCTATAGAAACTCATTATTAATATCAAGTCGACTTGAGACCACCCCTGCGATAGAGCTAGAGTCGAATCGCTCGCACTTATGGTGGGTTTAATCACCGAACTGAAAGTCTCATAATAATCCACACCAGGACGCTGAGCAAACCCCTTTAGCCACAAGGCGAGCCTTGTAGCGATCAACAGAACCATCCGGATGATGCTTAATACGAAAAATCCACTTAGAGCCAATGACATTATAGTGAGGATGAGAGGGAACAAGTTCCTGTGTCTCATTACGGAGGAGAGCGTCATATTCCTCATGCATGTGATTCTCCACTTAGGGTTTTTGAGGGCTTGAGCGATCGTGGTAGTTCGGATCTCGAGAAGGAAGAAATGGTAGGTGTTGAGATTGAGTTTTGTATAGGTTTGTGGATGTTGTTTTGAGATCGAAAAGCATAGGATGTGTGGGTGGAGGTGGCGGGGAGGTGGAGGTGGAGAGGGCAGAGGAGAAGGTGGTGGGGAAGGAGGGGTGAGGGAGGTCTTGAGGCAACAGAAACCGAACAGGAGGTGGAGTAGAAGCTTGATCGAGAGATAGGCATTGAGGGGATGGAGAGAAGGGTGGCGGATTGGCAAAGCTAGACTTCGTTTGGATAGGCCACGAGGCTCATTTTTGGCTCCCATGGTTGTTGATGCGCGGCCGTGAGTAGGAGAGAAAGGGTTGTTCCGGATGCACGGTTCACGGAGAAGAAACAACCCACCGGAAATCATGGCGGGTTGTGATCGAGTTGTGCGGATTGGCGGATTATTGAGATGAAGCTATTGTTGTTGCTAGTGGCCATTATTTTCAGCAACGAGAGATCAAGATTGATGAAGAAGAGGAGATAGTGGCGGCGCCGGGCTATTGGCGGCTACCGGGAAAAAAAATTTATTTTAGGGTTTTAGGATCGAGTGCTCTGATACCATGATAGAGATATAAAATAATGGTGTTGTTAATCACACTTTGCAAAGAATGATTTACATGTATTTATATAGATACAATGGAAGGTTCTATCCTCCTTAATCAATGCTATGACTAGACTATGAGTAGATTATGACTAGACTATGACTAGGCAATAATTACAATAATAAATGATAAATATACAATAATAAATGTATTTATTGCTAATAGTTTTTTCTTACTGGAGGTTAATCACAATACAGATAAGGGAATGTATACTAGTCAATATTAAAGGCTTGTTAATTACATGATTTTGACACGAGTAACAGTTAATGTTTTTAGGTTCATTTCATACTATACAAACAAAATATTTATTATGAAATAGAGTATTGAGCATTTGCAGAAGATACCGTAAATCCTTAAAAAAATCTATTTAAAAAATTTCAACACCCTTTAAAAAAAATCAAAAGGAAAAATAACATTGCAGTAGATACTCTATTTTCGGTAAAATACAGATTATGTAAATTTTCTTTTATATGCGTTTGTTTAAAAGCGTAATATAGAAAATCGTATGGATACAAAGTGGGGATTTTTTTTTTCATAGGAGAAGAATTATTTCTTCTTGATCGAAAAAAAAAACTCTAGGGCTTTCCCTGAACCGCCGCCGTCACCCGGCCAAATCCAAATCAACCGGAGATGGACAAAGATGCCGATCGACCGGAGCCAACAGAGATAGATTTACTTCGCCGTTCGCCGAGAGACATAAAGCGGAGGCCTAAGCTTCGCGATCGCCGGTCCGGCACCGAACCAATGGAGTCGATATTGTTCAGTAGATTTTCCGACACCGTATGTATGTCGGAGAAGGTGAGGACGAGAAGGAGCTATCGGAATATAAAGACGTGATTGACAATCTTGTTAGCAGAGGCGCGAGGATGCTCGATTATTCCTCCTGGATGAATGTCGCGACTGTGGAGGCCATGGATAAGGGCTCTTATCATCAATCTTTTGGTCAAAACAATTTCTTATGTACCTATGCCAAAGGCTATCCAGTAATGGAAGCATCGAGGAGGATTGAAGTTCTCGATCTCGGCAGGGCTTTTATGTCATGAGATTCACTAGGAAAGAAGATTACGAATCGCTTTGGAGAATGGCCCTTAGGTCATTATGGGCCACTATCTCGCCGTTTGAAAGTGGAAGCCGTTCTTCCAACCGGAGCAAGAGAAGATCACCACCACCTTGGCTTGGGTAAGGTTTACTAGTTGATCCAACAACCTCTACTAACACTAGAGGAAGGTTTGCCAGAATCTGTGTGGAATTAGATTTGGAATTGATGTCATCCGTGGTGATTAATGGTAAGAGATATAAGGTTGACTATGAAGGGCTTCAGCAAATCTGTTACAGCTACGGAAAATTTGGCATAATAAGGAGAATTGCCTTAGCCTCCTTGCTGCGGCAGAGACCAATACTACGGCACTGGCAGTTGAAAAACCGCAACCTAAACCACAAGGACCAACGGTTGAGAACCCATATGGGCCGTGGATGATAGCTTCAAGAAGGAGAAAATGGACCCCAAGTAGAAAAAAACAACTGATACCCAGGCAATAGCAACCGGACATGAGGAAATTGAACAGACCCCTACACCTCAAGTGGGTGGATCCAGCTCTGATCTCCTGGTAAAAGAGACCAGACCTGCATCAATCGAACATACCCAGTGCTTCAGGTGGGAGGGTCCAGGTTTGACGTTCTCGTAGAGGAAGACAAAGAGGAAACTGAGGTAGAGGATACGGATGACGTTCCTGATGAGCTTAGGGAGCTCAGGGAGCGAGTGAGGCAGGTGGAGTCACATGGAGGGCATGCTATAACTAAAGAGTTTCATAAGTCTACGTCCTAAAGGACCAGTCACAAGAACAAGCGGTCAGAAGTGAAAGGAAGAAGCAGAGGCAAGCTGGGTAGTAAGAATTTTAGGAGTGGAGATAAGATGACACATACTACACTTGCTTTAAGCAAGTGAAAGGAGCGGAACTCATTGAGATGGGGACTCGGGGACAACAGATGAAACGTATTTCAAACCGCTAGAAGTCCTCAACAACAATAGCAACTTTGTATCGATTTATCTAATGCAACCAAGAGACTTCTGCACCCAGGTGACAAAGCGGCTCATGCCATACTTTCTAACATTGAATCTATGGAACCTCCCCAACGTTCTGGAGACCATATCAAGGCTAATCCACCTGACTCTAGACAGTTGGCCATCTGAGAATAATGCGAATGAAGTTTCTGGTCTTAATTTGCTATTCAAGGTGTACCAATGATATGGCGGAGGATATGCCAAAGGACTTTGGTGTTTCTGGAAGGAAGAAACGCTGTCTACGAAGCTTGAAGTTTTATTTAGAGTAAAATGTTGCATGATGTAATAAGTTTCTAGTTTTTCATTTTCTTCATTAAATCGTGGACCTTCCATTTTGAATTTATAATGAAAGATCGTTTCTCTAAAAAAAGAGAGTAGAAAATCGTTAAGAGTATCTGACGTGAGTGCTCTAACCTAAAACACTTTCACATTAATTAATTTTTTTAATCTAAATAATAGAATAAAAAGTGAACTTTTAGGAGAGGAAAATAGTAGTATTAAATTGAGAAAGGTATCACTTCTAAATAATAAAAAAATACAAGTTACTAGGTTGAAATGAAGACATGAATAAAAGGAAAAAGTTGTCCATAGTAGGACAAAAATGCCTTTCAACCGCCATGATAATCTTCTTATTTACCCGTCAAAATGAATTGGAAGACACCCAATTTCCTCGGAGATTATTGTGTGGTGTCTCCACATAAAAATGCCTTTCAACCGCAATGATAATCTTCTTATTTACCCGTCAAAATGAATTGGAAGGACACCCAATTTCCTGGGAGATTATTGTGTGGTGTCTCCATACGGTGTGGAGACACCGTGTGACACACCACACACTTTCATTCTGTATTTAAAATGTGTGGTTATGATCGTTTCATCCGTCACTTCACCTCAAATTCCATCACCACACAATAACTTCCCCAATTTCCCCATCCCCTCGGTCCCACGGTAACTTTTTGGGTGCTCCTTCCACATGCATTAAAATGACCCGTGGATTGATCGATGTCATACAGTTCAGTATTTGGGTGAAAATTGTATGACACCGATCAACCCACTTTAGACAGACATTCGATATAAATTCTCTCACCACCCAAAACTTCCTAAAACGACAAGAAAAAGACAACCTGGTTCATGATAACCGTGAAATATATAATAAAGACTAATAATGACATGATATGATCGATGTGTTACAATCTCTAATATCTACATAATTGATTAATATGAGTCTATATTTATTATTTTAAATTCATTATGATTAAAGGTGTATATGATTATTGTATCATTAATTGTTATACAACGGTTATGCCTATTATTCCTTATAATAAAGGAAATGGAATGACTACATTCTGCCAGAATGTGTAGATTCGCCACTACTTCGCTTCAACCTCATTGATAAAAGTGATAAACTATTTATTGTGTTGGGTCCCAATAAAATATGTGGTGTTGATTGTGTTGTATAGATGTTGTGGCGAAAATGGTACTAGATGTATCACTACTCTCTGCTTCATCTTTTGCTATTTGGACAAGTCTCTTCAATACAGCGAATAAATGTTAGGTAGAGAAATTCTTATGTCCTTTTACAACCCCTTCCCCCTGCCCTTAAGAGCAGCCGTAGTAAGGCTTGTTTGGACATTTTTTTTTTTATATTTATTTTATTTATTTTTTTTTGTCAAGATAGAGTACTTCATTCACTAAATGAAAAAGAATGGGAGCAAAGTATAGTATTTTTTTGAGAGATTATCTATCCCATTATCTAGTTATACATAATCAATTAGACAATATTCTTCTTCAAAACAGCGCCTCAGCCCTTTTTTCTTCTTGAACTTTAACAAAATTAATAGTATTTTAATCAATAGATTTAAAATATTTTTCACCATTACAACATCTAATCACACACATATCATCTTTTAATTCTATTATATTTTTCTTCCATTCATATTCCTCCACATCAGCCAAGGATCAATAAACAACAATCCCTTCCTCCGTTCACCACTACTGCTGCTCTAAGGAAATTGATAGGAAAAAAAAGATACTGACAAAAAGTAGAGGAGATGGAGAATATAAGAGTCTTTAAAAACACCATATTAAAAAAGTATCATATTAAAGTTTCAAAATAAGTCAAAGGTAGATTTAATGTGTGGTCGGTAGGGGTGACCATTTGGACAACCGGACTGAACGGAAGCGAATCGAAGGCAGATGGTTCATTTTGTATTGTTTCAAAACAATTACGGAACCGGCGGTTAGAGGCAGGTTGAGCAACACCGGTCCCGATTCGCTTCTGGCTCCTCCCAAGCCCGGACCGCTATTGAACCGGGGAACCACCGGGTCATCGAACCCCAGGGTCCGGTCCCAGCCGGTTCCAGCCTTGTTTGGTTTCAGGTGGGGTTGGATCAATTTGGATTCAACCTAATATTTTATTCAATTCAGTATCTTATTTATCATTAGTTTATTAATTTTATTATTTTATTATAAATTCTCTCATCAATCATTCAACATCAACAAATAAAATAATATTAATCAATTTACTTTATACACCTTAAATACTATTTAACCATTACTTTTTCAATATAATATTTCATTAAAATTTCTCTCACCAATCATTTCTTCAATTACATAAATTTCAACTTTATAATACTCTCTTTTTGATAACATACTATATAGAAAGTCCTTCGTGGCACCCTGGCTTAGGTGTGCATCAGAGGACGAAGGGAACTATTTGCTCCGAGAAGTAACTCTGGTCATTATTTTCACTATATTTTATTTTACTTTCGCTTTTTTGAATCCAACCCAAAACCAAACAGGGTTATTAGTGGTCAGGTCTTAATGGGTCACCCGACCCGTTAAAAAAATATTACACTGAAAATTATTTTTTAGGTACATATTTTATATGTGTACCGACCCCTTTATTTTTATATATTGATTTTTATTGATCCGTATTAAACTATAATATATAATATTAAGCTTAATAATTGTAAAATATGATAAATTTTCAACCCAGCCCTCGGGTCTAGTGGTGCGTTCCAAGGCTTTCATATAGAATTGTATAACCTATTTTAAGAGTTTAGCTAGTAGTAGATAAAAAGTGAAGAAAACAATGCAATTTTATTAATAAAAAAAAGAACCGTTTCCTTTTCTTTCCCATTTATTTTGGAAGGAAATAAGAGGTTGCTAAAAGTGTATTGAATCTTTTCATCTAGTTTCCTCATTTCCTTCTCTTCCATTTTCTTCGTAAATTTATTAAACGCCTAAAATCAGATCGTTAAGAATTTTTTTTTATAATTTCATACATTTTCTCTCTCGATCCAAACAAGAGGTTAAGGATTCCGGTCGCTTAAATAAAATATCGATGTCAAATTCGATTTTATAAATGAAGAAACATTGTTTAAAGATGTCAAGATGGCTTTAATGCCTTAGAAAGTATCTTAAAAGATTAATTTCAGACAATTTTTGAGGATATTTTACAAAAGCAAACAAGTGGTAAGGGTTAGACGATGTTGTCTAAAATGATCACATGAGTCAACTTATCAAATGAACTTAAATCAGAATCACCCGGTTAAATGGGTAAATACTACAATAGAATGAGAAATTTAACACGTAAGACTCTCTATAGGTAGTAGCGCATGTGACGGCGATTACGGGACCATATTATTTTTATAACAGAATGAAATCAGATGATTGTAATCGCGTCATACTGATCGTCTCCATGAAAAAAAGTCTACATGTTAACTTCCCAACAGAATAACATAAAACCGTTAACCTTGTTTTAAAAAACATTGAACCGTCAAATCATATATAATAAGCTTTATTCTCCTAGATACAAAGAGTCAAAGACATAAACAATTAATGATAAATAGACTTTCTTCAAATAATATGTAAGCTCACTTTAGAGCATAACATGTAGCAATATTTCAATGTAATAATAAAATAAAAAAAATACACAAAGGGAGAATTTTCCCTCCCCTAAATATACTTTTGAACCAACTCAATATGATCCTAAGATATCCTTATAACCGTAGCCATTCCCTTATAACGAGTGACACAACTTGTTTTTACACAGTTCATCATGATGTAAAATCGTTGAGTATATTATAACCTCACCATACACAATAATATAAAAATAACTTATACCACTCGTGATTTGGTTGTGATGATAAGATTACAACTTTCCTTTGTAACCAAAACGAAGTAAAAAAGTTTGGTGAATGCTATTCGACAAATATTAATCATCCACAGTGAAATGATGTAACCTATTTTTATATTAATACGAGATCACATGTGTAAAAACAGTCGTGTCGGTTACAACTCGTTGTAATGATTGAGTGGTTGTGCCCGTAGCGTTAGGGAATAAAACTTAGCTCAATTTTCCTCCATCACCACCGTCAACAAGATAAGCTTTCTTTCTCCGATCAGCCCGAGTCAAAATACAAATCAAAAGGAAACACGTGGCATAAATGGCATGGACTTTCCAGCTAGTTTTCGGTGGCTGATGCAAAATAGCCTGATGAAAAACCGTCATATAATAATGAAGCCCAACAGCGAAGCCCACAAAAATCTGGCCCAAGCCCAATAACTTAGTAGGCAAAGCAGTGTCGGTGGAGAACACCAGAATCAAGTACATCAAAAGAAGCAGGAGGTACAACACGTAGCCCAGTGTTTGCATTACCTGTAAGCAGACATAGGTGGACTGCGAAGTAGCGTATAAAAACTTCAATGGTTCAAGCCCAGTTGCTAAAGAAGAGAGACAGAGTATAGAGAAGTAGATTGATAAGTAAATCTGGATGAAGATTAGAATCTTTTGGAGAGAAAAGTAGGCTTTGATTCTGTTGAAAATGAGGGAGACAAAAAGGAGAGGGATTATAATGATAGCTAAAGAAACTGCAGAAGCAATTGTGGGTGCATATTTGTTGCCAACATATGGTTTGAATCCCCTTGTCATTTCTTTGTTGGCTTTGTTGAGGTAAACTTGTGAAGTTTTTGAAATCCTTTCTAAATCTGGTAGTAATGATTCTTGAAACTTGGTGGGTAGGTATCTAAATCCAGTGACCAAGTCATCGTCTTGATCATCATCTTCTTTCTCTAACCAATTTGGCAATGTTTGTTTGGATACAATGTTTTCTGATTTGGGTTTTTGGTTTGAAGGCTGTTTCTTATCAGGGCTTTTGGATTTTGGATTCAGATCTGAATCATTGGCAATGTTCTTGTCTAAAATGGATTTGGTTTCTTTCTTGGTAGTGGGCTTTGCTGTTTTGTTCTTTGCAGAGGTTATTTTGGATAGATCTGATGACTTCTTGATCAATAGTGTACTGTTTTTGGCTAAAGTTGAAGACTTTGAAGTGGAATTCAGTTTCTTGAACTGGGATTTCATGGTCTGGTTCAGTTTAGCAGAACCCAAGGTTGGTTTAGTGAGCTTTGTCTTGTTCTTATTATTAGCTAGCTGATCAGATGGGATTTTGGTTTGGTTTTTGGTTGAGCTGGTAACCGTTTTCATAAGCTTGGTTTGATTCTTGGCTGAACCACCACTACTAACTTTAAGGATCTTGGTTTGGTTTTTGGAAGAAATTGTATTCCCACTGATCATCTTCTTCTTCTTGATGATGATTGGCTGTTGATCTTCATCATCATCAACATCATCATCTACCTCTAACAATCTTCTTCCACCCAAAAACTCATGTTTCTGTGGCTTGATTAGTGAAGAAGAATTGGTAGATATGTACATTGAACAAGTGAACAAAACCAATGAAATTAAAAGCACCAGTAATAGTACTAGTACCTTCCTAAGAGAGAAGCAGAATTCTTGAAGTGGAGCCATGTGTGTGTACTGATAAACCTGTCTGTCTTGATTGTTTTTATTGTATATAGATCTAGTAACTAAACTAGCTTTCTAGCAAGATTTGAAAGTTCCCAATAACCTTTAAAGTGAGATGTTTTATACACAGAAAAGTTGGATGGCAATGGAAGAAGGGGTTGATGAAGTCATAGAAAGTGTGAACTCTGTGGAAAAGGAGGTAGACTTAAGTGGACTAATAGGAAAATAAGTCTAGTAGAGAATTTAATGGAGGAGTATAAGCATTAAGCCGATGAGAGATGAGTCACATGGTATGCAACTAGACATCCATCAGCAATGTAACGCGGTTTTGATGTTATCACCCATTGGTTTATTTAAAAAAATAATAATTTAAATCCTAACCGAAAGGGCCTCCACTTTACTGTCTCACGGAATGAGTGAAGAGGTTAATCAGATAACCTATTGGTTCAGAGGTATGGGCTAATATTATTCCAAAAGACCGAAAGAAGTCATCCATTTACGAGATTCGAACCTCCACACTCCAGCTCTCGCTTCAGCTGTTATTACGACACACAAACCTTTTACCACTAGGCAATGTCCTGGGGAGTCACCCATTGATTTATTTAGGCCATTACTCCCGGTCTCAGGGTACCACATCGACATTTAAAATCTAGAAAGACGAATATAATCTCAATATTTGATTTTGTAAAAGTCGAATATTGATTTTTAACGTCTGTAAAATTGAACATAATCCGAAATGCGGTGTCGCGGGTTGATTTATTATAGTGCGAATAACAACGCTCTTTACTTAGGGTAATTCAACCGACACAATCATTCAATCATAAAATATCTACTTTCAAGATAGACAAATTTTATATCTACAATTGTTTAGAAGAGTTATGCAAAGCTAAGCATACATTCAACCATTCATTTCTAAGCTCTCACACACGATAAAAGTGTATTATGTGAAAGGCAGTAAAAATGAGAGGCTCACTCTAATGTATGCCTTTGCAGTCTAACCTTCTTAACAGTAGATTCTTGCCATAAAGTCTCTCTTCAAGATATCACCCCAAGATTCTACATGTATAAAGTCGAATAGTGTGTTTCAAAAAAAAAAAAATCGAATATTGAGGTTACTTTTTAACTTTCTAGAGGACAAATGTCATTTTGATATTTGTAAAGTCGAACGTAACCCGAAGTGTAGTGACACTGTAGATCCATTGGGGTGCAGATAACAATGCTATTTATTTAGGATAATGTTACTGACACAACTATTTGGTCACAAGAAGTGATAAATTTTGATTTTACACTATTAATCATCATAAGCCTCCAACCTACATAGTGATAAACGAGTTTTACATGATGATCATGATGTAAAATAGGTTATGTCACTTGTGATTGAATAATTGTATCGGTAGCAGTACTCATTTAATTAGAAGTGTCTAAGCACTTGTATTGAAAAATAGAACATAATAATTTTTATAAAGAAATAATATGTGTAAGAATCTCTATTCAAAGAAAAGATAAAATCTTTATCAAATGTGCAACATATAAAAATAAATAAACAGAAATGTTTATTGTTACAAGGAGTGAGACTACATTCCGGTCGATTACATTTCATTAGTTTATACATCATAATCAAATGTATAAAAGTTTATTATGTCACTTGTTATACGTATTTTGTTGTAACAATAATAGTACTCGCTGAAATTATTATTTTTCCTCTACAAATTATATATTCTAAATATGTATTTTAGAGGTTTCACAACACTTTGTGTTGTAATAATATTTTGAGAGAATTTATATAGTCTGAATCTTGAAGTACATATCTATCTATGACTTAAAAAATAATCAGTGTGCAAATGTTCTTAGAATGTCTAGATGCTTAAAGTGTATACTGTTTTTGTAACGTCCCGTTTCCGGATACCGAGTTCTTATCCGGAAATGGAACGTTCGGCACGCATAATATTAAATAAATCTAATATTACACGTAAGCCTCTACTACGTCGTATCGAGTTAAGCAAAACGGAAGCTAAAAAGACTCGGATAAAATTCTCCAATACAACCCAGAATAAAAGGAATAACTAAAGGGTATAAATGTAACATTTTACATTGGGAAAGCCAAACGAAACCAAACGTACGAAACCTTCAAAAGAACACTAAAAGAGAAAATACAACGTTTCACAAAGAACAACGTATCTAATGTATATAAAAGATAAAACAGAATAAATAAACGCTTTAACTCCGGCGTCCTCAAACGTCGTCATTAAAGTCTGCCTCGAACTCTGGATCTACCTGTTCATCTTCTCTCCCCCAAACACATAGAAAAAAACAATGCATTTGAGGTAAGTACAAAGTACTCAGTAAGAAGTAGAAGCTACAAATTAACTAAGGCTCTTTAACAAATTTTATTATAATAGTTATCTTTATTAGACCGATTCAATCCCAGGGTTTGACCGTATCCATCAACATGTAAGCGACTAAGCTGTTTCTAACTTAGCTTATCTTTGTTACATCCACATTCAAGCAAGATCGCGCATGGTGCTACTCACCACGAAGTATCTGGGTGCAACCTATTAGTGGATCACACCAATAGCCACGGGCTAGTTCCGATAGTATATGCGTTCGGTGAAGTACCTCTACTCCTGTTGCCCTCTAATGGCCAGCAAAGTTATCCATCCACGAGTACCCTCTACTCCTGGTGCCTCTAGAAAGGCCAGCAAGTTTACTCGTTTTATCCGAAAGCTCTAGAAAGGCCAGCAAGTTTACTCGTTTTATCCGAAAGCCTACACATTGCGATATAAACTTGTGCCTATCCAAGAATGACATGATGTTTAATCTTTTAGCTACACAAGTATGTTTATTATTATGTTGTTACTAGCCACCCAAGTGTTTTCAAGTAAGTTCTCCTCACATCCACTACTCTCTTTCCTGCACCACTGTGATTACTGACGAATGGCTGCAATTCAATCGATATTGACGAATACTAATTCATTAAAGCACAAGCCCTTTTCATACGCCTTCCGACGGTCCCGAACTTCAACTCCTTTAAGAAAGACGTCCGGTCACGAATCAAACGCATCGAAACTCACTCGAGGCGTGTTCGTTTTCATCTTATTTAAGTTCATTGGCTATCAAATCGTATATTCATATTTTTCAAAAGAAAATAACCTAACACAATAACACCAAACAACTATATATTATATATTAATTAAATATATACAATATACATCTATTAAATCAATCCCTTTTTCTTTTATAAACCTGTCGACAATAATCATACAGGAGTCCATGAACCCAAATAACAAACACAAATAAAATATATTAAAAACTAATCACAAGTAAAATATAAAAAAAAAACCTATATCTAACCAAATGCAAAACAAATAATACCACAAACTAATAAAAGTCCTGTTTGCAGTTTTGATGGCCGACCTCCCTTATTTTTCGTTTATTTATTTATTATTTTTTTTCTTCTCCTTCTTACGGCAACCATAAGCATCAACCGGGAATGATCAAGTCCCTTTTATTCTTTCGGCAGTAATAAACATCATAAGGAATGAGACCACCAATTAAAGAAGTGCGAATGCGACTAAACAATTGGAAGAAATCTTGTGGACCTAACTATGCACTTAAAATCAACCAATTAAAAGGCCAATTCAAGGCTGCTAGGGAGGAAAATGCGCATGCCTCTCACTTAAAAAATTTAAAACTTGAGCTTAAAAATGCTTATGCAGAGGAGGAAAGATTCTGGAAGTTGGCTTCAAAGGTTAGATGGCTGAAAGAGGGAGACAAAAACACCAAATTCTTCCACACTGTTGCGAATGGAAAAAGGAGGAGAATGATGATTAATGCAATTTATAACCCCTCTTTGAATTCCTGGAGCTGCTCTCCCGCTGCGATTGCATCTGAGTTTCATAATTACTATGCAAATCTTTTTTCATCGACAGGAGCTAACTCGTCTTTCTTTCAGGAGCTGGAGGACATTGATTCTTGCATAACACCCGAGATGAACTCGTTTTGCTTAAAGCACGCACGGAGCATGAAGTTAAGAGCGCCATTTTCCGAGATGCATTCGACCATCGCCCCGGTCCGGATGGTATGTCTCCGGGTTTTTATAAAAGTTGCTTTCATATCATAAAATCTGATTTAATAAAAGCTCTTAATAACTTTATTCGAGAAGGGAGATTTCCGAAAGAGTTGAATCACACTTGTATTGCCCTCATACCTAAAATTGATCATCCGTCTGAAGCTACCCACTTTCGACCCATTAGTCTTTGTAATGTTGTTTATAAGGTAATTTCTAAAGTCCTCGCAAATAGGCTAAGGGTTGTCCTGCATCATTGCATAGATGAGAGCCAAAACGCTTTTGTCCCAAATCGACAGCTTACATATAGCTATATCATCGCCCATGAGTCCATTCATTACATGCTAAATAAAAGAAAGGGTAGAGATGCTTATATGGCAGTAAAATTATATATTTCTAAGGCTTTTGACAGAATTGAATGGCCTTACTTATATTTTGTTCTGCGAAAAATGGGCTTCAGCGATAGGTGGGTGTCTCTAATCAGGGAGTGCGTCACCACTGTTTCCTACTCCTTTATAATTAATAACGAAAGGTGGGGCTTTCTTAAACCCGAAGAGAGGAATCCGGCAGGGAGACCCTTGTCCTCGTATCTTTTATTACGTGTGCACTGGGGACTTAGCCACTTGCTGAGCAAAGCGAATAATGACGGCTCCATGCAGGGAGTGAGAATTTCTAAGTCGAGCCCGTGCATTAACCACTTGTTTTTTGCGGATGACTCCCTTTTACTTACGAAAGCAAATGCGTCGTGTGCTTCTAAAATGCAAGCTATTCTCTCTTTGTATGAACGAATTTCAGGTCAGTCCATAAATTTTCAAAATCGGTTTATTTTCTTTAGTAAAAATGCGCTCACACAATGCAAAATGAGATACTCGCTATTCTTAATGGTCTTGCTGAAGTCCACCACTCAAAATATTTAGGGCTCCCGGTGGTCATAGGTCGGTCTAAGAACCAAATCTTTTCCTATATTCTGAACAAATGTAAAAGCAAGCTGAATGGTTGGAAATACAAGCTCTTAAGCCAGGGTGGTAAATCTGTTTTGCTGTCCTCTAGCACATATATCTCTGTTGGGGATGGCAAGTCGATTAGAGTCTGGAACGACCCCTGGATCTTGGGTAACCCGTCCTTCAAGCCTATTTCGCCAGCTCCTACTAGTAACCGGGACATCTTAGTTAGCGATTTGCTGACCAATCAAGCCTGGGACCCGGAAAAGCTTAACAAGAACTTTTGGCAAGTGGATGTTCGACAAATTGAAAAAATCCCGGTTAAGCGTTAGTGGTGTTCGGATAAAAGGCTCTGTGCTTTTTCAAAGAATGGGGACTTTGTTTCAAAAGTAACTATGACCATTTCTTGAGTAGCTCCATAGCTCCCCGTGGAAATTCGGCCAGCACCTCTTTGAATGAGAAATTCTGGAAGCTTGTTTGGGCGCTGCCCATCCCAGCCAAGTTAAAATATTTTATGTGGAGGTGCCTAAAAAATGTCTTACCGGTCTCTCTGTTGTTGTTGCAGACGATTCGGGAAGGATGCACTTCTCTCTTGCGGCTTGCGAGGAGGACATTGAGACCATTGATCACCTTTTTATCCGGTGCCCGTTTGCTAGAGGCGTTTGGAAAGTTGTTGGGATTCAATGGGACGCTTTTGACGATAGACCATCCTTGATAGCCTGGTGGGACAGATAAGCGCAACCCCTAAATTTGCCAAGATTAGAGATAGAGTTATTCTTTCCTGCTTTGTTTTTTGGTCCATTTGGAAGGCTAGATGTAAAAGAGTCTTTGATAATATCTTTTGGTCTTTTTTTGATACTGCTTCTGTTGCTTGTGAGATGAATAACGATTTTTTGCAGGCATCTTCTATGGAGAGGACCTCTCTCGGATGTTTTTCATCCTCTCCCGATTTGCAAAGACGATGCCCCTCCATGTACGGCGGTGAGGGTGTTTGTTGATCGCGGCACTGGAAATCGGACTCTTGTCTTGCAGGTTTCGGAGCGGCGCTTTTTGGGTCTAACAATACTTTTTTGGAAGCTTGGGCATCGCCAAGATGTATTAGCGGCTCAACTCTAGCGGCGGAGGCAAGTGCATTGAGATGGTGCTTGCGACGTTGCGTTTCCCTTCATGTAAAAAATCTAGTTTGTTTTACGGACTGTTTACTACTTGTAAATTACTGTAATAGTAATTCTCCCCCTCCCTTAGAATGTAGAGCGATCAAGGAGGACATTATAGCGCTTCGGCGGAATTTTGATTTTTGTACCATTTTGCACATTGAAAGGGATGGCAACAAACTCGCGCATGAGCTTGCTGTCTTCTCTTTCAAGTCGGATGTAGGTGTCTTTTGGAAGGGATGTATGCCGGTCTGGCTTTGTACTACCTAAAATTAATAAATGCTTTCGTTTCCGGGGAAAAAAAAAACATTATAAGGAATATTAACATAAAAATAAAATTCACAGCAAAAACAAAAAGGACCAACAATGACACGAATAAATACGGTTCAACCCTAAAACTCAACCTAAACATTTTAAAACCGTAATTAATTCGTAGGAAGATCCTCTTACCTTTTAGCAAGCTAATCCAAGTCCAATTCTCAGAAAAACTGCAGCAAAACGATCCTTCCTTCGTAGAAAACCTTAACAAAGCTCTGAACTTTGAGTATTGCTCATTTGACGACGATTCCAACGCTCTACTCGAATCTAAAAACGGTTGAGATCCGTCTTAGAATCTGAAAGAAAAACTCTCAGCTTTTTTCTAAGTCTCACACGCAGAAAGAGAGATTAGGAGGAGGAAATTCTGATTCAAAAGGTTAGAGAAACTAGTGGGGTTTATTTTTCCTTAAATAGGAAAATTTCCAATAATTAACCTAATCCCTAATTTTCCTTAAATACCCTTATTATTAAATAATCAGATTTTCCATATATATATATATATATATATATATATATATATATATATATATATATATATACACACACACATAAAATAATTAAATCCGTAAATCATAATATTCTATTTTTCGCAAAAAGACACGTCTGTCCTTTTTCGAAATGTTTGGATACTACCGTTTTGTCTATATGGAAAGTGTAAACTTTATTATATGCCTTCATCTTTTGTTGCTCCACAAAACAGTCAATGTGCTGCTCCATTGCAAACAGTAAGCAGGAAATTGTGAGAAATATTAGGACAGTTGGTTGAAGAATGGATGGAGCCCATGATGTTGTTTAGCATGTATCAAGGATAGGGTTAAGTAATGTAAGGGTATTAATGTAAAATCTTAATATTACACATGTCATTCCCTTGTTGTGTGTCTGTTAAAAGGTGTCACCTAGCATTGGTTTGTGTAATGGTTGTGTGTGTGTTTGTTAGAGGAAGTTATTGTGTGGTGAAGGAATTTAAAGGTGAAGTGACGGGTGAAACGATCAGAACCACACAGTTTAAATACAGAATAAAACTATGTGGTGTTGGGGCTGCCACACGGTGTCTCCGCACCGTGTGGAGACACCACACAATAACTTCTCGTTTGTTAGGCTAGATGTGGCAAGATGTACTCATTAGCTAAGAGAATAATTAATGGAAAAGAAGAAGCTATTCACTTTATTTCTTCCTTCACTCAAGTTATGCAAAATTCTAATTTGGTATCAGAGCGAGGCATCAACTGGATCTCGACCTCCGTCATGACTAGCACACCGTACAACACCATGGCAGCTCAGCTAGAAAATATAGAGAGCTTAAAAGCAACAATTGGTCTTGACTACACAGAGACCTTTCGCCGAGTGGTCAAAGCTTTTTGCAATCAGAGTTGTCCTTCCAGTTGATGTGTTCTTAAACTGATTCATTAACCAAATTGATATCAACAATGCCTTTCTAAATGGTGCTTTTTGTATGAATCATTTTATATGCCTCAACCTGATGGGTTTGTCCATCCCGACAAACCCATAATGTTTGTCATCTCAAGAAGGCATTGTATGTAGTCCTTAAACAATAATTAATTCATCATTTTAATCAACACTCATAAAGCATGTAGTGGTATTTGCACTACACAAATGTGTAGTGCACATACCAATTCCCTTGTATTATCTCAAACAAGCTCCTAAAAGTGTGTTTGGTGAACTCACATCTCAACTTATCAAATAGGGATTCACATAGTCCAAGGTTGATTCCTCTCTATTTGTTTTACTAATTTGCTATATTCTTTAGTATATGTAGATGACATTCACCTGACAGGCAGTGATGGATCCAGAAATTTTATTCAGCGGAATTCGTAATTTTTTTTTTTTCAAAATATTTTTTTCACAGGTTCCGAAATAATTTTCTATTGGTAAAATATAGAAGTTTCTTACTTTAAGTAGGGTCCGTGGACCCCAATTAGAGACATGTGAGTCCGCCTCTGCTCACGGATAGGGAATAATACCTCTTTTATTCCATCAATAGTTCATTAACCTTCTTGATGATCATTTTATTAGGTCAAATCGGATATTTTCTCAATGTGCAAGCCTATGAAGATGATACAAGTTCTTACCTCACTCAACATATTTATGCCTTGCAGCTATTAAAACGTCTGAACTTAGAACATTTAATGCCTTGTGTCAGATCCATGTCTATTGGAGTTCAACTATACAACAAAAAGGAAGATCTGATGTTTGATCCCACACTTTACAGAAATGTTCTTGTGGCTTTACAATATCTGACATACACCCGTCCTAATATAGCCTAGTAAGTCAATAGACTTAGCTAGCTTATGCAAAATAATTTTGCTATACACTGGCACACTTTCAAACGGATCCTTTGATATGTCAACGACACATCTTACTCTCAATATGGACTCCACTTTAAAGCTCACCCCCAACTTACAGTTACATGTTTCTCATATACATATTAGGGTTAAGATACTGCACACAGAAGAGCAATAGCCGGTTATTGCGTTTACTTGGGTGATTCATAAGTGTTTTGGAGCTCAAAGAAGAAACATGAGGTGGCAAGATCAAGTACTGAATCTGAGCATGATTTCTTGGCTCAAAAAGTTGCTCAGATACAATGGCTTACATCACATGTTATTTGGTGTGATAATCTGAGTTCTAAATCCTTAGCTTCTTTTTTCCACAAACGACGAAAGTATTATTAAAACTGATCGAAATATTTTACAACAAAAGCTAGCCATAGCTAGACTAAAGACGCGGTCAAACACCACACTACAACGCGGCCTAATGCCACACTACACCCCGGCCTAAAACCGGACTAACAAACCCACACAAACGAGATTACAACAAAAATTCAAGTAATATATTGAGAAGAGAGTGGTGAACAAAAGAGAAATATTTCTCCAAACGAAGGCATTCAGACACATGGATCCTCTAGGACAATCTATTACCCGACAAAACTACAAACACTAAAAAAAAGACAATTACACAAAAAAAACATTAGACATAAAACTAATTAACTATTTAATTTTTTTTCTCTACACCGCCAAAGGTCCACCACCGGAAAGATTTCCGCCACCAAATCTGTTGTTTGATGCCAGAAAATCACCCCCAAGAGGTAAGGCAGCAAACAGATCACGAAGAAATCACCGTGCAATCACCATTCCGCCGCTGGAACTAAGCCGCGCCGACAAACCCACCTCAGATCCAAGGAGGCCGATCAAGATCTGGCCCAAATCACCATTCGCAAGCAGGAACTTGCACAGGAAGGTGGAAGAACTAGCAAAACTCATGGAAGATTGAGGAGGAGAAGCATCAGCGAGCACAAAACGAGGCTCATCCATCATCTTTCACCGGTAGCCAAGGGTGACAAAACAACTACCTTAGGAGAGAAACAGACGGAGTGGCGGGAAGATAGGAGAAGGAACGTAAACTAAGAAAAAAACCGGCAAAAAAACAAAGGAAAAAAGCCACCTCCGGCAGGTCGCCGGAGGGGCGGAGGAGAGGCTAGCAGAGTATGTTCCATTCAGTGAAGGAAGAGAGAGGGTGGAGAAAAAGAGGAGAGAGAGACTACTACACGCTATCCTCTAATCGTAAATACTTAGCCTATAATCATGTGTTTTATGTCCGCACTAAACATGTTGAGATGGATGTGCATTATTACATAAATAATCAAGTTTTTCAAGGGTTGTTACACTTTATATTCCCACTACATATCAAGTTGCAAAAGTATTCATTAAAGCTTTACCGACAACAAATTTCACTTCTTAGAGATAAACTGAATATGGTTCACCCCCTTGAGTTTAAGGGGGATGTTAGTAATGTTAAATAAATTTATTAGTATATCTTGTCTTGTTGATCGGCTTTTTACAAGTTCAATCTCACCATAGCCAGATGTATCCAATCATTTATGGCGCAGAATTGGTGAGTCAAGGTCAGTATCGCATGAGGAATGCTGGTCGAATACCAAAGTCGGTCACGCCCCTAGTTCAGTCAACACATATATTGAGCGTGGTGATTTGTCGGATCACCGGTTCTACACACTAAAATATACACAAAACAAAGATTTTAAACTATATAAAAGAGATAAATGAATTATGATCCAATCAACTACTCTCTAACCCTAACTCGTTTCGGAAGTGTTTCGACAAACTCACAATGTTCTCGGCATCGTTGAAGGTGTCGTCTCCTATTTCGAAACTAAGTGCCAATTTCAACAACCTAGTTTCCTATGTCGAATTCAACAGTCCGCTGACCGGATTTAACTAACCCGACACGGTCTACGCTCTATGAGACGCTCGTTAAAAATGATATAAACCTCACACACGAAACCGAATCTGAACAACTCAGTCGGTTTTACACGGTGATCCTAGAACCCCTTTTCACGCACCCTCTCGCAAAATACGTATGTAAAGAAGACACGTGAAATATGATTATCGAGTCGCGAGTTCAATAAACGTCATTAGGCATAAGTTCTAGAACAATAACAACACCGAGAATCTAACAATCATAACATCAAAACACTTCAATCAACGAGCTAAGGATTCGATTTCGAAGGTTATCACATATCTCGACTATCGGGAAATTAGCTACTCATCATAACAAGAAAAACAACAAGAAATCAACAATCAAAGGTAACAAAAACAAGATTAAAAGCAAGAACAAAAGATGAAAACAAAATACCAAATATATTATGCCGTAGAAAATCGAGTCTCCGAACGAAATCCCGTCAACAACGCGTCAAGCTATCTTCGAGATCCTCTGGATTACAACGATCTACGACTAATCTAAGCTAATATACCTCTAAACCTAATCTAAGCTAGAAATATGAAGAAAACGCGAAAAAGTGCGAGAAAAACAAGTTGGGGTGATGATAGATCGAAATGAGGGTGTATATATGGTGTTTTTCAGATCTGGACTCACAAAGTGTCGCTTTGTGGTGATGGCGCCCGCCCGTCAAATTATTTCCTTCACAAATTTGATCAGCAACTTTCTGAGCCAAAAACGCATTCACGGGCGCCCGCCTGTCTGACACACTTTCAGTAAATCAGTCATAACTTTGCGTGTAAACCTCCAAATCAAGTGATTCAAAATGAATTGGAAAGATGATTCAAATGTCTACAACTTTCATGAAGATTTCCAGTCCAGAAAATTCCTCTAAGGTGGATAAAAATGCAGATCAACGTAGGGTATGGTTGTAGTACCAACGAATTTTGATCCCTTTGAACGTTTAAGCTTCGGGCACTCGTTCCAATCCTCGTATCTCGCCTTCCGGACATCTCGAACACCTAAGTCCTGTACAAAATCATAACAAATACCACACGTAATCCCTACAGGACACTAGGGTGACCGAGAGTATAGTAAATTACACGAAAAGACCGAGAATCCCGGACTTTACGCCCCAGGTCCCGAAATGATAACCAAGGTGTAAATACATCAAAATACAACCAAATGTCCCGGAAACATATAAAATGAGGTATAAACGGGGTATAATTACATAGAAAATGATAGTCAATTTGACTCCCATCAACTACCCCCTACTTAGCGTTTGCTCGCCCTCGAGCAAAAATAAGCGATTCAAAAATAAAGATGGAGTCAACATTGTAATTATACATCTAGTCTATAGTATCGAAATGGTAAAACACAAGTAATTGACACAAATGCATAAAACTCGAGCTCTACCTTGTATCGAGAAAAGAATGTGTGTGTGTGTGTGTATAAAGCTTCTTCGACATTTATCACCAACGACCCGTTTAGATTATAGGATTATAATGTACCGAGGTTACACCATGAGGCTTATACTTCATAAACATCTCCACTAATCGAGGTCAATCAAAGTCTAGTAGGTCGAGCGGGACTTGAAGGGTTATAACGTTAGGCTAGGGTTGGGGCTAACGAAAGGGATATTTACGATAAAATAGAAAGTAGAAAGTGCAAGTGAGCTTAATCGGACATCAAACACTAAAACCGAAGCTCTTCCTTCAGTAGCAACGGAAGACTCAACTCCTCATAAGGATGCTCGTTCGAATAGTACAAACCATCAAACGAATTTCAACCTATAATTCATCCAACCTTCCACCTCTCCACATCATTCCACAAGTTTGGAGACATACGTCGTATCCAAGTCTTGTTCATACCTAAGCTCGTCAACCAGGAACAAACCACTTCAAAACACAACAACATCTCCTTCTCCGTACTAGATTAGAAAAAGTTCCCATCGCTAACATCACAACTACAAAACAAAAGGCCATTTATGGCAATTTATGAACTCATATTTATATATACATGTACAACTTTTTTTTTTCAACACCACAAAAACGATCAAAGGCCGAAACGCCACATAATTCCACCTCCTCCGGGATATACTCATTTTTACCGACACCACTCGAAAGATACGCCACTCCACCACCCCACACCATATCAGAAAATGTGAAAACAATAAGCTCAATCTTGCAAGGTGGTCAAGGAAACGTAGACCGTAATAAGGCTAGGGACATCGATTATACGGGTTAGTAACAAAATGGTCAGTTCGGGCGGCGGTCTAACCACCCTACAAAAGGCTTAGAGGGGTAACTGTGGATATACAAATAAGGATGGCTTTTGGCTCTGATTGGGTCAAAGAAATGCCATAACCGTCATCCTGTACCTAACAACGACGACCTTTCTATTTCGCCTCGAAGTTACAAATATAAGTTCTAGGTAACCGGGTCATTAATAACTACCATAATCGTTCACAAGTCAAGGTGATTCATGAAGTTGAAGCTAACGTGATTGGACTATTCGATTCTCAATACAAGATCTCAACTCGAATGAAATGCATCTATACAATAACTAGATGTTTACCAAAACAATACCGAAGGCTCGATGTATCAAAATCAATGTCATAGCCATCAAAATTCTTGGAAACTGACTTATTTAGACTAAAGGGAAAACAATCGCTAAGTATAACTCGTTCGATATGAATACGAGACATTTAAGCTAAACTAACCACCCCCTACTTTAAAACAAAACACGAAGGATAAGGGTAGAAAAGTTAGCTTACAACCAGAAAATGGTACGAGTACGATCACGTGGCATCCGTAGAAAGTCCTCCTGTGGTACTGTGCTAATATCAATGAAACAACAACTACACGAGATACACAGGTATGGAGATAACGAAATGAAACTAGGCGGACAACCACGATTCATCAAAAACCAAAAACACCACACTAGCCCTCATAATACACACTACACCGGGTTATATCACAACAAAATTTACCCGAAGTTTCAAAATACACACTAAGGAACCACAATGACACACTAGGGGAAGAAAAGCGTTAAAAATACATTCTGAGTTTATAGTCCTCAGTTAGACTCTCTACCCCGAACTATATCAAGGATAGCTATACCAAAGGAGAGCAAACCGTTGCGTCTCCTTCACAATATCATAGGAATTGAGCACCCCCGGAAAATAAAATAATATCAAAACGGGGTTCAATCCCCACCACCATGAATGGTTCGATGAATCCGTTGTACGAGAACAACGAATTCACTTTCCCGAACTAAAACATATCCCAACTAACAACGACTACAACACCAAGTATGCACATTTAGGCTCAACATCAACAACAAACTCAATAGGTGCACCCCGAAGATATAACAATAGCTCTAAATGAAGACGAAACAGGTGACTCAATAGATACAAAAGTCATACCGTCCTCGTAGTGTTCCTCCGGGGTGATTTCAATCATACTTTCTTGCTCTCTCATCTCAGCCTCCTTCCTCTCGATCAGTTGATCTAGTAGAATTTCTATTCTCTGTAAAGAAGCTAGAATTTCCGTAGTGCTATTACGGATCTCTCTAGTATCATCTTGGATCATTTCCTCCGTGTAAGTCTCTGATTCTTGAGGCGGAGGTGGAAGAGTATCGAGTTGTTGATCATAGTAACTTGGGGCATTATCCCACGCATTCCCGTATGATGTGGCGTATGGGTTGAACTGATAAAATGGTTGTGTTTGGTAACCCATAACACCGTAATCATAACCCCCATACGAGTAAGGAAATGAGCCGCAATTGTCGTATGGATCCATTATCTGCAAAATAGGGAAACAACACGAACACAATCACGGTATCTAATCACTACCACTACCGGAGTACGTGGTGTGATCACAACAACAACATCCAATAAAACAAACTATACATGGAAAAACTAGAAAATGACCTAATCCTAAAAACTCCACTAACTCATAGATATCAACCGGATTCCCCGGCAACGGCGCCAGAAAACTTGATCGGCCTTTTCTAAGTGTCCAATCTCACCGGCAGTGTACCGGGTCAATCGTAGCCTAGAATTGGTGAGTCAAGGTCGTATATCACGGGGAATGCTGGTCGAATACCAAAGTCGGTCTCGTCCCTAGTTTAGGTCAACACATATATTGAACGTGGTGATTTGTCAGATCACCGGTTCTACACACTAAAATATACACAAAACAAAGATTTTAAACTATATATAAGAGATAGCCGAGCTATGATCCAATCAACTACTCTCTAACCCTAACTCGTTTCCGGAAGTGTTTCGACAAACTCTAATGTTCTCGGCATCGTTGAAGGGTGTCGTCTCCTATTTCCGAAACTAAGTGCCAATTTCAACAACCTAGTTTCCTATGTCGAATTCAACAGTCTGCTGACTGATTGAGGTCAAGTTAAATTACTAACTCGATGCCTAAATAACCACTAGCAAGTGAACTAGGTTCAATCGCAGTATAGCTAGATAGAGTCGAGGTCGATCCCACAGAGAATCAATTTGTGGATCCTAACTTAAATAGTCAACCTATTTATTTTCGCTCGACAACTATGGTCTATGACCAACATAAAAACGAGAAAAGAAAGACACACTCAAACATATAGACAACATGTAAACACATAACGTAATCAATCGCCCAATTATAACCATAATCATTTGGATCTAGACAATTTATATGACAACAAAACTCATCAACTATTAATCCGTTCATATCTATTTATATTGGCTCACGGGAGTCATCCTCTAAGCTTGATGTAGCACCGATAGGTCACTATATCAACTGTGTTATTGTTACGTGACTTCGCCTCTTGGTGCCTCCATCTCATATAACTCACACGCTTACTACTCTAAGGATGCCGATATTGACCGTACACACTCGTCCGGGCAACATTCCTTTGGTTAGGCGTACTTCTGAGCGATCACTCAAACCCTCGTCCAACTAACACTTACCAAGTTATAGTCTCATGCTAGTTTACGATCTACGTGTAACAAGGTGCGCGCGCAATTCCACTAATATAAACCTACCTAGATAACGCCGAACGTCCGAAGATCAATTCCTAAGCCTACCTAAGAGTCTTATATTGGTATTTCCTTTTCACACGTTTTAATTAAATTAAGCGAGTGACGAGCGTAGCCATAGCCATACCTACTTTGAGATAATAAATTCAATTAAGCTAACCTAATCATAAAAGGCGTGGTGATTAACGGATGAAAACAGGTTTGCTAACTCTCGGTCGACCGACTAGGCACTCTCGGTCGACCGAGTGACACCTCTCGGTCACCCGAGAGTCTAACTCTCCAGATTTACATCCCCGAACATATTTCTCAGCGTTTCATATACAAATCGGATTATATAGCGAATCATCAGGACATCATATAAACTAATCTAAATACACGTAAATTAAACACACAGATTCATCCGTAGATATTAGGTAGAGGACGTAGGATATGGGATCCTTATAGACAAGGTATCACCACTGCCCTAACGTCATATCCTAGATCTACATCATCTAGATATGAATAACTACTCAAACAATCAAAGCATAATTGGGAAATTGATTACTAAAAAGAAAACGAGAAAATAAACTAGGGCTTACATGTTTGCAACCCTAGCAACCTCCACAAGCCTTATTTTTGCTTATATGTTTTTATGAATGAATAGTGGTGAATGCATAATAAAAAATACAAAGGACTTGTGTTTATATAGAGCCTCAGCCGTCATAGAAAACCGACTTAAAATGCCGACACTCTGAACCCTAACCGACTCAAATAATGTGCCGAACTTCTTACGATCAGAGGCCCCTCGGTCGACCCGAATGCACAGGCTCGGTCGACCGAGCCTTACATGCTCTGGGCTCTCTTTCTCTTTTATCTTGGGCCTTCTTAATTGCCTGCAGTGATCCATGAGCTTCTCCAAGTTCATCCTTGTGCTCCCAATTGAGTTACTACAAATACCACATGAAATACAGTCTGTAATATCAAATAATATAATAAAACTTCATAATACATAATAATGAATCGTAACTCTCGGCATATGCAAATTAGGCGTATTACGACTTATTATTACTCTATTATAGCTCCTTTAAACTAGAATCGGGGATAAAGGTCATAGAATAACGGGCACAAAATGACCGTTATCAACTACCCCCACTTAGCCTTTGATCGTCCCGATCAAAATATCAACAAGTTATTTCCCATGAACTACTTTCCAGTGGTCACCGTATAATGGACACAAGAACTCGAATCAACTCATATCATCTATGCTCATCAGATATCCATTATCCACTATTCATCATGAATCGATGTGTTGTGTGCATGTGCATTGAGTTTTAAACAGTCGTAGCAAGATTAGAGCTTATGCAAACTTCGTAGTCTGAACCTACCAACTTCAGTATTCCCACTTTTTAAGCCTTTTAATTTTTCAAGCACCGGAATAATAAGCAAGAGCGTATCTATAGGGTTTTTGGACTTGGAGACCGAGTACTACTCAAAGCCTCTTAAAGAGTTGAATATTCTTTTCATATCTTCATATTTTTCAGATACTATCAATCTCAAGAAGGACAACTTTACAGAGCATCCTCTATCTTAGATCAAATATTAGCATCGAATATTACCACAAGCGAGGCTACTTTGGTAATTTACTACAAGCCCAGATGTTTTAACATTGTCAAACACAGTGCACGTCTCAAGCTTATTACTCAGCTTTTGTGGCTAGAATCTTTAGGAACACATCAGACGATAAATTTGACACTAGGTAAGCATAATCAATCATCTATGCAATGTACACATTATAATTTTACCTTTTATAACAAGCGTAGTACATCTCGATTCAATTATTGAATAAGTGAATAATAAACAACTACTTGCAACGGACAATATGAATATCATTAAGTTTACTAATCAAGAAATCGCAGAAGTATAAAGTGATCACGTACTCATGAAATATGGTTTACTTCTTATTAGATATAATTATCAGGAACTCACAAAAGTAAATGTGATTCTAAGTTTAAAAGTTTTAATAAATTTTTTTCATTTTATTAATTATTTGATATATGGAATTACTCATTTGAGCTAAGTGACTTGTACCCCCCACTTAAACCATGCATTGTCCCCAATGTATAAAAACCGAAATAACACGCTCCAGAAAAAGGAACTTAGCTTGGATAAGCGTGGAAGGTTGAACAAGTCGTAGGACTTCGGCGCAGTTCAACAGGCACGGGCATTGGCTCCATAGCAGGGCAGAAAAATAATCACCGCAACACATATCTTAAACAAAGCTCGCAACTCGTTCTGAGATTAGTCCAAAGCTGTAATAATCGGAAAAATGGGACCGTAAAAGGTATAACAATTTCCTTAAACATTTTTAAGTCCATTAATTAATGATTACATTTCAATACATTTCAACAAGTCCAAAACATTACATAAGTTCGAATTTAGGAAACAGAGAAACTTGCTCTATATAACACGACATACTAGTAGAATTGAATCAAAATAAAACTCGTTAATTATAGGAAATGCCAACACTCAAATTAAAATACTTAATCCCATCCTGGATTGAATGGTGCTAGTTGCAAATTGTTCGGTCGGCCGTCAAGATCATCCTTGGGTTCCCTTCTTGATCGTGGCCGTGAGCGACGAGCGGTGGGACGAGAACTCAAGGATAGGATAGGCATTGGCTCCACATAGGAATCGCCGCTAACACCTGGGCACTCGGCTCCCTCACGCAGAATGTAGTGATTAGTGAACCAAAAGGTAAGGTATGCCGAGGCTTGAGAGCATCGTCTGTCATCTCCTTGCGTATCAATGCCCCCGCATTCACAGGCCATCCCATGTACAACCAATAGAGCGAGTGGCATGAGTATAGTAAACCGTAGATACATGCTTAGCCGGGAAGATATTGGAGCGAATAAGCCGATTAAGGCACTTATCCTCCCATCTCCTAAAGTCTGTTTCCGCAAATGTGCGGGCAACCTCCCCTACTTGTCCATTCTATTCCCGAGATAGGCTCCAACTTCCTCCAACCAAGCATCGGACCCATCAAACGTCACCATATACTCGGCCCGTCCTCCGAGATATCCAACCCATAATAAGTATTAATCGCACCGGAGAAACTACAATCGGTCGCCCACGAATAATAACGACATTGGTGTCGGGGTGTACGCGCAAATAAGCATAAAATTCTCTCACCCAATTGACGTTGACCCGGCCTGGGGGTGCGACGACATCACGCCATTGATAACTTTCCACCAACTCCAAAAGCTCATCCCCACAATTGTCCAAATCTAGACCCGAGCTCGATGTGCGGGGCATTTACGAAATGATTAGTAAACGAAGAATATACCTCCCGACTCGCGAATTGTGGCACTCCGTTGATTAATGGAATGTTGCCTTCAACAGCCACGAACTGGGCGGCTCTGCGTCTTCTAGGCGGCATCCTCGACAGATAAATAAGCAGGCGAAGAAGCGAGGCGGAAAGGCGGCCCGACTCTCGGTCGACCGAGAGCAGTCACTCGGTTGACCGAGTGTGGATAATTGACAGCAACAGCGTCTGGTGCTGTATCCTTCCCGTGACTGAATCAATTGATCAGAAAAATTTTCGCTAGGCTTTTCAAGGTGAGCGAAAATGGTGAAATGGATAAAGATTTTCAGAATATTTCCATTTGATTTCTACCGGGGTTTGAGAAAAAGGGAGATGGAGAATTGGGATGAAGGAATTGGGGAAAAGGATGAAGAAAATGAAAGAGAGTATGGTTGGTTAAATAGAGAAAATGGTGTTTGAAAAATGGAATGGGATTGGTGGAGAAAAGTTGTTGGGGATTGATGAGGTGGAAAGGTGGAATTTGAAAATTTGAATTGGGATAATAAAGAAGTTGAGAAGAGAAAAAGGTGAATGGTTGGGAAGAGGGAAAGGTGAATGGGGATATGTAGAAATAAATGGTGTTGACCATTTTAATTATTTTGACATACCGTAAATTATCTAAAACAAATAACCATGCCAAAATTTATTATTTCACTCTTGCAATTCCTACCGCAAAATTTTTTTCTCTAACCAATAAGTCGCCTCAAGCACAAAAGCAACCTCATTCTTATCATGAATAAATCAAACAATCTGGTCTAAGCATTTGTAAAATAACACATAACCATTTCCTTAATCAACAAATTTTTTTTTTTTTACAAAGATTCAATTACTACACTTCACTTCACATAAAAACGATTCGAATAAAAAAATTATTTTGCACATCCTTAACTCAACAATCGTTGAACACGCAAAATAAAAAATAAAAAAACTTCTTAGCGTTTCATGCTACTTTTATTTAGAAAAATAAAAATAAAAATAGAGATAAAAATAATGAAGGATAGAAATAGTTTCTACGCTTTAAGTCGGTAGCTCGACTTCCCAAAATATCACTCTCTAAGAATTGTTCTTGACTTGCCAGGTCTTCACCCGACTAACCTTCACAAAGCGTCTTGCCATTCCTTTGCACGAGTGCCTTTCCGTGGGATGTACGTCTGATTTAAAAGACAATCAAACTGGTCCATCTAAACAGGCACCGACTTGCGGGATCGTTTGATTTCGATGAGCTTTCTTGATTTCGAACTCTACGAGTTCGCCGCTTGACTCTCCTCCTCCTATCCTTAGGTTTCGAAAACGAGGCTTCAGCATCATCCTTATTAACAACAGGTGCAGGCTGAACCGCTCTATCTCGGCTTAGGATTGTAAGGACCTCTTTCTCATCTCGATCGTCAACATTGTCATCATCACACTCCTCTGAACTTGGAATCACCTCCGGTTTAAAACCAACGACTTCTATAATGTTTACACTTACCGGAATAGGGAACTCAGGGTTCTTTATCCCAAAAGTCTCAGAACCCTTAGCATCAAACAATGTGATCTCATGCCTAGTCATACGAATAAGGGCTCTAGAGGTATTAATAAAGGACCTACCCAAGATAATTGGGCTATACGGATGCTCCTCTATGTCCATTACGACCAAATCTATCTTAAACCGAAGTTGTCCGATACCAATGATCATGTTATTCATTTGTCCAGACATGATGGTTCTAGTACTATCCGCGAATCTCACTTTTAGCGGGGTGTTTGTGGGAGTCAGAATCATATTCCTATCGCAAAGGCTTTTAGGGAAAATGTTTAAGCTTGATCCGAGTCAATTAAAGCCAATCCCAAGTGTGCTTGTTCTAGGGTAACATCTACAAGGAATGCCCGGGGTCATCTAACTTTGGCATTAACCGAGATTCATCTTCAACATATTTTGCCTCCGTAGTACAGGTGACTATAGGTCGTTCCATATCTACGCTACTCTCGAACGGACTCTATCTCCGACATGTAATCCATATAATCAATATACGAATCAATCCGAATCCGAATCCGAAGAAATTACTTGGGATTTAAAGCACACATACCTCTTTTACATATGCTTCACTCGCTCCCCTTGACTTTCTCGGCTTCGAATTCGTTCTTTCATTTTTGCTATTCTCTCCTTCGACTTTTGCGTCATCGGCTTCATTGGTGTTGTCTTGGTTCGTAAAGCGTTAACATCCTCTTCCTTAACTTTGGAGAATTGTTTTGATGACATATTGTTTATCACGAACAATCTTACGAGTGATTTAGTTCGATTATCTCGCAACATGAGAAAAACAACAAGCGGTCAATAAACTAATGATCGGTATGATTGCTCATCTGCATTGCTAGAGCTTACAACCTCTTGGACGGGAAAAGCGAAACAAAGGAAAACAATGCCGTCGGATAATTTAGAAAAATGAAAGGGCTCGGTCGACCGGCGGCATTGTTCGATCGACCGAACATACTGAATATATTTTTTTTTTTTTTTTTTTTTTTTTTTTTGTAAAAGAAAAAGAAACAAAAACGAAATAAGCAAGTAGATCATTTAAGCAGTTGGACCATTGATTCCCCGGCAACGGCGCCAAAAACTTGATTGAGGTCAAGTTAAATTACTAACTCGATGCCTAAATAACCACTAGCAAGTGAACTAGGTTCAATCGCAGTATAGCTAGATAGAGTCGAGGTCGATCCCACAGAGAATCAATTTGTGGATCCTAACTTAAATAGTCAACCTATTTATTTCGTCTGACAACTATGGTCTATGACCAACATAAAGTACGAGAAAAGAAAGACACACTCAAACATATAGACAACATGTAAACACATAACGTAATCAACTGCCCAATTATAACCATAATCATTTGGATCTAGACAATTTATATGACAACAAAACTCATCAACTATTAATCCGTTCATATCTATTTATATTGGCTACGGAGTCATCCTCTAAGCTTGATGTAGCACCGATAGGTCACTATATCATCAACGTGTTATTGTTACGTGACTTCGCCTCTTGGTGCCTCCATCTCATATAACTCACACGCTTACTACTCTAAGGATGCCGATATTGACCGTACACCTCGTCCGGGCAACATTCCTTTGGTTAGGCGTACTTCCTAGACGATCACTCAAACCCTCGTCCAACTAACACTTACCAAGTTATAGTCTCATGCTAGTTTACGATCTACGTGTAACAAGGTGCGCGCAATTCCCTAATATAAACCTACCTGAATAGATAACGCCGAGCGTCCGAAGATCAATTCCTAAGCCTACCAAGAGTCTTATATTGGTATTTCCTTTTCACACGTTTTAATTAAATTAAGCGAGTGGCGTAGCCATAGCCATACCTCTTGAGATAATAAATTCAATTAAGCTAACCTAATCATAAAGGCGTGATCGATTAACGGATGAAAGCAGGTTTGCTAACTCTCGGTCGACCGACTAGGCACTCTCGGTCGATCGAGTGACACCTCTCGGTCACCCGAGAGTCTAACTCTCGCATTTACATCCCGAACATATTTCTCGGCGTTTCATATACAAATCGGATTATATAGCGAATCATCGAGGACATCATATAAACTAATCTAAATACACGTAAATTAAACACCTGATTCATCCGTAGATATTAGGTAGAGGGCGTAGGATATGGGATCCTTATAGACAAGGTATCACCATCGCTCTAACGTCATATCCTAGATCTACATCATCTAGATATGAATAACTACTCAAACAATCAAAGCATAATTGGGAAATTGATTACTAAAAGAAAAGCGAGAAAATAAACTAGGGCTTACATGTTTGCAACCCTAGCAACCTCCACAAGCCTTATTTTTGCTTATATGTTTTTATGAATGAATAGTGGTGAATGCATAATAAAAAATACAAAGGACTTGTGTTTATATAGAGCCTCAGCCGTCATAGAAAACCGACTTAAAATGCCGACACTCTGAACCCTAACCGACTCAAATAATGTGCCGAACTTCTTCTGGACTGTAGGCCCACTCGGTCGACCGAATGCACAGGCTCGGTCGACCGAGCCTTACATGCTCCTGGGCTCTCTTTCTCTTTTATCTTGGGCCTTCTTAATTAAATGCGTGATCCATCGTGAGCTTCTCCGAAGTTCATCCTTGTGCTCCCAATTGAGTTACTACAAATACCACATGAAATACAGTCTGTAATATCAAATAATATAATAAAACTTCATAATACATAATAATGAATCGTAACTCTCGGCATATGCAAATTAGGCGTATTACGACTTATTATTACTCTATTATAGCTCCTTCAAACTAGAATCGGGGATAAAGGTCATAGAATAACGGGCACAAAATGACCGTTATCACTGACCGGATTTAACTGACCCGACACGGTCTACGCTCTATGAGACGCTCGTTAACAACGATATAAACCTCACACACGAAACCGAATCTGAACAACTCAGTCGGTTTTACACGGTGATCCTAGAACCCCTTTTCCCGCACCCTCTCGCAAAATACATATGTAAAGAAGACACGTGAAATACGATTATCGAGTCGCGAGTTCAATAAACGTCATTAGGCATAAGTTCTAGAACAATAACAACACCGAGAATCTAACAATCATAACATCAAAACACTTCAATCAACGAGCTAAGGATTCGATTTCGAAGGTTATCACATAGCTCGACTATCGGGAAATTAGCTACTCATCATAACAAGAAAAACAACAAGAAATCAACAATCAAAGGTAACAAAAACAAGATTAAAAGCAAGAACAAAAGATGAAAACAAAATACCAAATATATTATGCCGTAGAAAATCGAGTCTTCGAATGAAATCCCGTCAACAATGCGTCAAGCTATCTTCGAGATCCTCCGGATTACAACGATCTACGACTAATCTAAGATAATATACCTCTAAACCTAATCTAAGCTAGAAATATGAAGAAAAACAAGTTGGGGCTGATGATAGATCGAAATGAGGGTGTATATATGGTGTTTTTTCAGATCTGGACTCACAGGCGGCCGCCTGTGGTGACGGGCGCCCGCCCGTCAAATTATTTCCTTCACAAATTTGATCAGCAACTTTCTGAGCCAAAAACGCATTCACGGGCGCCCGCCTGTCTGACACACCTTCAGTAAATCAGTCATAACTTTGCGTGTAGACCTCCAAATCAAGTGATTCAAAATGCATTGGAAAGCTGATTCAAATGTCTACAACGTTCAGGAAGATGTCCAGTCCAGAAAATTCCTCTAAGGTGGATAAAAATGCAGATCAACGTAGGGTATGGTTGTAGTACCAACGAATTTTGATCCCTTTGAACGTTTAAGCTTCGGGCACTCGTTCCAATCCTCGTATCTCGCCTTCCGGACATCTCGAACACCTAAGTCCTGTACAAAATCATAACAAATACCACACGTAATCCTTACAGGACACTAGGGTGACCGAGAGTATAGTAAATTACACCGAAAAAGACCGAGAATCCCGGACTTTACGTCCTAGGTCCCGAAATGATAACCAAGGTGTAAATACATCAAAATACAACCAAATGTCCCCGGAAACATATAAAATGAGGTATAAACGGGGTATAATTACATAGAAAATGATAGTCAATTTGACTCCCATCACTTGTTTTGTATTGGTACAAGTAGTGAGTCGACATTAGTGACACGTGGATTTACACTTGTCATCTTATAAGGCATTGTATTACCAGCCCAAAAACATGTGCATCATGCACGAGACGTTTCAAATCAGTAATATATATACGAAAGAAATTGTTGTTATTTACTTAAAAAAAAGCTATGGGAATTGTTGATAGAATTGAAAATATGTTGCTAGAATGACTGCATTTCATGCCTTGCCTTCAGGAATAAAACAATGGATTAAAATGTAAAAATGCAACATTGACACTAACTTGTTGAAAACCAACATTGATAATAACAACCAAATTTATTGGAGTAGTACAACTTTGAATGGAAGAGGTTTGTGAATCATATTTATGTAATTGGCCTGTTCGCCTTCAAATAGAGGAGGTTTGTGAATGGAAGAGGTTGAGATAATCATTGAGACATGGAAAAATATTTTTAAATAAAGTGAAAAAAGCATACAAATTTTTGATGTCAATCTTTCACCGTAAACATTCTAAAAGACTCAAACTAATAAACGTAGAAAGAATTACATTCAAGGAATCACAATGCCAAGGAGAATTTGGTAAAATACTCGGAGTCCTTGCAAGTACTGCGGGTAAGAAATTCAAAGGTCGTCAAAATTTCAAGAACTAAACAAAATAAATTGAAAAAATCCTACATTGTCACACATTTCTTAACTCATTATAAGGTCAATTCAGCTTCGTTCTACATCGCATTTTCTTGCACACCAACCTGTATGTTCAAATTCATGTGTGTATTCTAAAACTACAAATGGTTCTGAGAATTTTATATAAACTTCTACAAAACCGCTAAAGAACCACGAAAACAGAACTTATTTGCTAGAGAAAATATGGCTTTGTATAGAAAAATAAAATACCTTACGGTAGTAACCACATGGTAGCGGGCATGAAACATAGTAATACCCGAAAAACATTACCGTTGCGTATGACTATATCATGAAACATATAAAACCAAACAGAAGAATCAATTGGGTCAAAAGATTAATGTGGCTTCTGCTCAATTTAAAACACGTCTATAAGTTTAGGATTTTCCATGCATAAGATTAACAAATTCTTACTAGTAATATTGGTGTATTTGAAGCTAATGGCAATGGTTGCTCAGATACAATACAACATAAGAAAACAATAAAACTAGAATATATATAGGATATATAAGAACAATGGGTCTCCATTAATTGCAACAATCGGTCAAACTAGTATACTAGGATGCACGGATACGGATACGCGGATATGGGATACGCGGATATGAGATTTTCGTAAAATATAGGATACGGATACTTGGATGTATTTGTAAATAATGAAAATATAAGGACCAAACTGTAAATAATTAAAATGAAAGGACCAAATTTATACAGTTATTGTGATTCTTAAAAACTCAAAAGTTCATATTGGGATTAACAAGAAGATGAAAGGAAAAGCTATTATTCTTGGGACGGTGAAGTTTTGGGCTTTGAAAGGGCACACTGGCACACACATTTTCGCGTCTTTATGAAGAAAAAAAAACCAAATTTTCTCACAGTGGGCGTATCCGAAGGCTGATATGCGTATCCTATCAGAATTGGTGTATCCTAAATGCCGTATCTGAAGTTTTCGAAACTACAAATCAGTTCCGATATGTATCCCATGACGTATCTTGCGTATCCTTGCCATATCCGTATCCACGGCGTACCGGATACGCGATACGGCTGAAAACTCACGTATCCATGCATCATAGCTAGTAGAAATGACACGATCTGGGGAGAAGATTCAATGATCACTACACTTAACAATCTAGTGGAAAGTCATTGAATATACATCTGAAAAAAGGGTTTTTCCGTAGATCTCATTTTTTTCACTCTATAATTTATATACACCGTCCAAATTAACATGATACCGTCATATTTCACTTCCGACCGTGCTATTTTTAAGTTCATACCTTGCTTATTTTTTAGGGAATACCGTTATTTTTTAACACAGTAACATGTTATTTGAAACCATGTTGTATTTAAACAAAATAATATTATCTTAAAAAAAAAGATACAATACCAAGCACTTCTCCGCTCATCCTTCTTCTCATGGGCGGATCCAGATGTTTTTGTCAGTGGGTCACCGGACCGTAAAACTATATTTTCTATCTAAAAATTTGTTCCAGTAGGGTTAACAGAGTAGAAAACTACTCCATCCGTTCTGAAATATCTGAGACAGTTGCCAAAATCACGTTTATTAAGAATGTGATTTAATGCTATGACTTTAAGGATACAATGACTAAAAAATCCCTATGATATAATTAATGCAGTGTTATTTTTACCCTATTACCTAATATTAAATAAGGGTAAAGTGGGAAAAATTAGCTATAAATGCTGCTTTGGAAAATATTCTGCCTAAGTTATTTTGGAACAAATTATTTTGGCAACTGCCTCATTTATTTTGGAACGGAGGGAGTACATTTTTTAACAACAAAACTATATCGTTCTAGTACTTATAAAATTTCTCCGGATCTCAGTGGGGTCACGTGACCCCCTTAGGTTTCATATATCCACCCTTGCTTCTTCTCCCGCTTTTCTCCACCCTCCTCTTTCTTCTCCCGCACCACTTCTACGCCTCCTCCTTCTCGAAAAATCAGCCTTTCTTCTTCACATTTTAAAATGTTGAAAAAGATTGCCCATCATTTCTTCCCCGAAATGGTGAAGAAAAAATGATGATATCTGTATCTGTAAAATGTAAAGAAGAAAGGCTGATTTTTGAAGAAGGAGGAGGCTCAGAAGTGGTGCCGGAGAAGAAAGTGGAAGGTGGAGTAAAGCGGGAGAAGAAGGATGAGCAGAGAAGTGCTTGGTCCTGTAATTTTTTTTATATAAAGATAATCTTATATATTTTAGGGAAAAATACAATTCACCCCCTTAAACTATATATCATGTAAAATTTACAACCTTAAACTATTATTTGATCAATTTACAACCCTAAACTTTAATGTGCAAGCAATTTACAATCCAAAACAATTAATTGCTTGATTTATCACCTTAAACTATTATTTTTACTCAATTTATACCCTTTATTCATATTTAATACTCTCTCCGTCCCATATTACAAAGTCTTTTTAAATTTTTCACTAAATGAGTTACCAAATAGATTTCTTACTTCTTATTCTTCATATATCACAAATATGGTGCAAAACCCCTAAAAAAAACTTGGTGAACACCCCTTGAATTTTTGACTGCAACATGACCCAATATTATGAGCCCTGCTTTTTTTTTTCTTTTCTAATACGATAATGTAGGTGATTTTTTTCTAATACGAAATACATTGCAATTCCAACGAATAACTGTGGTGCCCCATGGTCAAAATTTTGAGAATATACATCATATATTGGTTAAAAGATTATATACAAAAGTTAAAAAAAACAACAATGTGTACCATTTAAATTATGATAAAGTTCTCCCCTCAATTAAACATTATACTGTTAGCATATATATTTATATATTATATAAGATATTTAGTATTTTGCCTTAAGAGCATTTTAGTCTTTTTTGTATTTGGCTATATAAGCTATTCTTGTAACCCTAAACCTAAGGTTTTTCCCACTCTTTTTGCTAGCTAATCCAAGACTCCATATTCTTCTTGATTTCTTGTTTCTTGGCTTCTTGTTTATACCAATCCTAACATGGTATCAGAGCTTCGATCTTATGCAAAGCTAAACTCAAACACAACGATTTCTCTGGTTTCGGTCTGATTTTACTGCTATTTGGGATCAAGCTTTTTTCTGGTTTCGGTCTGATTTTCTCTGCCGTTTGGTGAGTTTCCGCTGCTCAATTTCCGTGTTTTCGTATGGTTTGTGGTTGAATCGGCCCTTTTCGATTCATTCAGTCTTGTTGTGACATTGTTGGGTTTGATTTCGTTTTAGTTTGTGTTGTGCATCTTGTTCAAATGGCTGGCGGTGATGATTCGTTGCAGACAGTTAGTGTTCGTTTAGATGGTAAAAACTATTCATATTGGAGTTATGTAATGAAAAATTTTCTGAAGGGTAAACAGCTGTGGGGTTATATCTCTGGTACTGTTGTGGCTCCTAAATCGGGAGATGACAAGTATGTTGAATTGATGGAGAAATGGGATACTTGTAATTCAAAAATCATTACTTGGATTAATAACTCTGTTGAGAATAGGATTGGTATGCAATTGGCCAAGTATGATACTGCTAAAGAGGTTTGGGACTATTTGGAGAGGTTGTATGTGCGTTCAAATTTTGCTGTCCAATATCAGTTGGAAGTTGATATTCGTGCCATGTCACAGAATGATAGAAGTATTCAGGAATTTTATTCTGAAATTACTGCTCTTTGGGATCAATTGGCTATGATCGACCTTTGAGTTGAGGCATTGCCCCTTATATTTCTCGTAGGGAGGAGCAACACCTTGTTCAGTTGTTGATGGCTCTTCGACCAGAATATGAAAATTGTCGTGCGTCCATCTTGCATCGCACTCCTTTACCCTCCGTTGATTCTGTTCTTCATGAGTTGTTGGCTGAAGAAACTCGTCTCAAGACTCAAACTGAAAAGGGAGTTCACACTCCGTCTGCATCTGTTTTAGCAACCCCCTCACAACAGAACAAGTCAAATGCTAAAACAGGTCGTGAATGTCATTACTGTAAGCAACCAGGGCATTGGAAAAATCAGTGTCCAGAATTATTAGCACGGCAGAAAGCAAATGGTTTGAAGCAAGGTGATAGGTCACAACACCAACAACGTGGTGGACAACAACGGTCATACTCTATGGGGCAAGGGCAGCCCCGTAATAGCTCTCATCAGATGACTGCTGCGTTGGTCCATCCTTCGGGTGACTCGGTTGTGGATTCTTCAGTGAATCCTACTATGGACTCTCTTGCGGAGCAGTTTCAGAGGTTTCTTGCTAGCCAGTCTCAAAGTCAGATTGCTCCTCAGTCTCAGCACTATGCCATGTCTACTGCGTTCGCCGCCACGAGTTTGGCCCCATCGAATGGTTGGTAAAAATTCACCTTTATGGGTTTGGACTCTGGAGCCTCATATCACATGTCCCCGATTCCTCTTCTTTTACATCTATGTCTTATGATTCTCTTTCTCCTAATATTATATGATCTTGATGGCACACCCTTGTCATTGGTCGGCATTGGTACTATCCACACTTCACATTTCTCCATCCCTAATGTTTATTGTATTCCCCAACTTACTATGAGTCTTGTCTCGGTTGGTCAATTATGTGATTTTGGTTACTCTGTTCATTTTTCTTCCACCTCTTGTCATGTGCAGGATCCCAAATCCAAGAGGCTGATTGGGACATGAGGCCGTAGGCAGGAGGGACTATATATTTTGGATGATTTGCAGATTCGGGTCATGCATTTTGCCACTACCGTTGACCTATCTTCTTTTCATTTAACTTCTTCATCTTCTAAGTATTATTTGTGGCATTCTAGACTTGGTCATGTATCAGGCTCTCGCTTAAAATATATGAGCCATAGTGGTGTTTTGGGTGATTTGCATCCTCATGATATTTCAGATTGTCGTGGATGTAAACTTGGAAAATTTTCTGCCTTGCCTTTTAATCAAAGCCTATCTGAATCTCGTGCACCTTTTGATTTAGTTCATTCTGATGTTTGGGGTCCTGCTCCTGTCCCAACAAAAGGAGGGTCTAGATATTATGTTTCCTTTATTGATGATTATACTCGTTACTGTTGGGTTTATCTGATGAGACGTCGTTCTGATTTTATTGATATATATACTGCTTTTCAAGCCTATGTCAAAACTCAACATTCTACTGTTGTTAAATGCTTTCGTTTTGACTTAGGTGGGGAATATACTAAGGGAGACCTTTCCGACATCTTTACCTCTGATGGTACAGTGCATCAGTCTTCATGCACTGATACCCCACAACAAAATGGTGTTGCTGAGAGAAAACATAGACACATCGTTGAAAGCGCCCGTTCTATGCTTTTATCACCCGGTGTTCCAAACGACTTTTTGGGAGAAGCTGTTTTCTCATCACTCCGCTACCTTATTAATAGGATCCCGATCGCTCATAATTCAGGCATTTCTCCTTATGCTAAGTTATTTGGCCTTACTCCTGATTACTCTCATTTGAGAGTTTTTGGTTCCACTTGTTTTGTCCTTCGTCCACATGTAGAACGTACAAAATTATCTTCTCGTGTTGCTATATGTGTCTTTCTTGGGTATGGCATAGGACAAAAAGGTTATCGTTGTTATGATCCTTCTTCAAAGAAGTTGTATGTTTCTCGACATGTTTCCTTTCTTGAGCATATTCCCTTCTTTTCCCTTCCTGCTAGCTCCCACAATATGACTAAGTCTGATCTGGTTCATATTGATCCTTTCACCTCTGATCACTCATCTGATTCACCATCTTCCGCCATTGATGCATTACCATCTTCCTTACATTACGCTTCTTCACCTCTCATCATCATGAGCCTCATGAAGATGATACTTCACCCCACCACTCTGACTACCCAAGCACCCCTTGTGACGACGGATCCAGTCAACCTCATTACCCCAAGCGCACACGTAAGTCTACTCGGTTATCTGATTTTGCTTATTCTTGCTACTCTCAGTCTTTTGCTTCCTTTCTAGTTTCTATTGACACTTTTTCTGAGCCTACCTCTTATTCAGAGGCGGTTCGTTCTTCTGATTGGCAAAATGCTATGGGTGAGGAAGCCGCCTGCTTTAGAGCAGGAATGGTACTTGGGATCTAGTCTATCTTCCATTTGGTAAGAAAACTATTGGTTCTCGATGGGTGTATAAAGTTAAAACTAAGTCAGATGGTTCTATTGAGCGGTACAAAGCTCGTTTGGTGGCTAAAGGGTTTGCTCAAGAGTATGGTATGGATTATGAGGAAACATTTGCTCCCGTTGCCAAGATGACATCTGTTCGGGTTCTTATTCTTTGTCGTGATCTATTCGGTGGCATATCTCTCAGATGGATGTTAAAAATGCTTTTCTCAATGGGGATCTTAAGGAAGAAGTATATATGGTACCTCCACCTGGTGTTTCTCATGCTCCGGGGCAAGTTTGTAGGCTTAAGAAGGCTTTATATGGCCTCAAACAAGCCCCTCGTGCATGGTTTGAGAGATTTTCACATGTTGTCACTTCTCTTGGTTTTTCATCTAGTCCTCATGATTCAGCATTATTTGTTACATCGACCTCTGCAGGCCGTATTCTTCTTCTTCTACTATATGTAGATGATATGATCATTACAGGTGATGATGTTGATGGTATTGTGAGTTTGAAAGCAACCTTATCTCGCTGTTTTGATATGAAAGACTTGGGCCCTTTACGTTACTTTTTAGGCATTGAGGTGGCCTCCTCACCACAAGGTTATCTCCTTTCTCGGTCAAGTATCTTTGCCGACATTATTCATCGTGCTCGACTTATCGACACTCGTGTTCTTGATTCTCCTCTTGAGTTGAAGCGCTCGTTACGCTCCTCTCGATGGCCTTCTCTCTCTCGATCCTACTTTATACCGTTCTATTGTTGGCGACCTTGTATATTTGGCGATCACTCGCCTACGACATCGCTTTATCTTTGTTCACCTCGTTAGTCAGTTTGTCTCCTCACCCACCTCTGTACATTGAATTTGCTTTGTTATGCATATTCTTCGTTATCTACGAGGAACTCAGACGTAGTCTCTTTTGTTTCCTCGACTTCATCCTTGGAGCTTCGTGCTTTTTTTACGATGCTGATTGGGTGGTGACTCAACCTGATCGAAAATCTACAAGAGGTTTTGCATATTTTTAGGAGATTCTCTCATTTCATGGAAGAGCAAGAAACAAGATGTTGTCTCACGCTTTCTTCCACCGGCGAGTATCGTGCTTATGGCTTCTAGCACGTCACGAGATTATATGGTTTACGTTGGTTGTTGGCGGACATGGGTGTTGCACTTTCTTCTCCCACACCGATGTATTGTGACAATAAAAGTGCTATCCAGATTGCACACAATCTGATTTTTCATGAGCGCACTAAGCATATTGAGATTGATTGTCATTTCACTCGACATCATCTTGAGATGGCACTATTTCTTTGCCGTTTACTCCGTCTTGTATGCGGTGGCCGACTTCTTCACTAAGTCTCATACTATCGAGCGTCATAGATTTTTTTTCATTGGCAAACTCTCGATGCTTCTCTTTGCACCATCATGAGTTTGAGGGAATGTTAGCATATATATTTATATATTATATAAGATATTTAGTATTTTGCCTTAAGGGCATTTTAGTCTTTTTTGTATTTGGCTATATAAGCCATTCTTGTAACCCTAAACCTAAGGTTTTTCCCACTCTTTTTGCTAGCTAATCCAAGACTCCATCTTCTTCTTGATTTCTTGTTTCTTGGCTTCTTGTTTATACCAATCCTAACATATACAACAGTTGGTGGGGAGATAAACAAGAGGGAGGGACGGTGGGAAGAGGGAGGATAGGGCTGGGGTTGAAGAAAAATGGGTGAGAAGAAGAAGAAGAAGATGGGGAAATCACAAATTTACCCTTTGTTTGAATATTTGACAAAAGTTCAATATGAATAAAGGGTGTAAATTAAGCAAAGTGATAGTTTAGGGTGATAAATTAAGCAATTAATTGTTTCAGGTCGGAAATTGAACACATACTAAAGTTTGATGTTGTAAATTGATCAAATTATAGTTTAGGGTTGTAAATTTTGCAATAGCCATAGTATAAGAGGTTATTTTCATTTTCTTTTTTTTTTTAAAAAGGAGAATTAGGGATAATGACAAGTTTTGGAATATTTTTGAATAACAGGACATCTACATATTTTTCATAAGGAGAAATACAACTTTTATATTTTTTATAGCTTAAAGGACAAAACCAAAAAAAAAGTAAGAAAAAAAAAAAAACAAATCTACCCATGCGTCCCTTTCCCCTTTCCCTGTTCCAATTTTTATTTTTATTTTGTTTTTTTTTTCTCTTTCTTCCTTCATTTTTCAAACGTTCAAATCATTTGATTTAGATATCCAAATACGATAAAAATTTCACTGAATTTTTTATTTTTTGATGCTCTTCATTTTGAGACTTGGTTCGATATAATTACATCGTTTTTTGTGAAATTCAATGTCGAAATTTACCCAGTGGATCTCCCCAGTAAATCATGAAAATCAGTGAATATCGATAGTGAATTTCGTATAATAGTGAATTTCGACAGCGAATTTTCTGAAACCACCTCGGAATATGTTGAATGTGGTATCAAAATAAAGAGCATGAAAAAAAAAATTGGTGAAAGAATTTTTAAATTTGGAATTGTAGATAGAAAGTTATGAGTGTTTAAAAAAGATGGATGGGAGAGAAAATGTGTTGTATTTTTTTTTTTTTTTTTTTTTTGGGAAATCACCCTAGAAAAATAATAAAATAAAATAAAAAATAGTTTTGTCCTTTATACAAAAGTTTTTAAAAGATGTTATTCTTTCTCATTACCTCATTTTTAAAATACAACATGGTTTTAAATAGCACGGTACTGTGTTAAATAGAACAGTATTCTGTAAAAGAATACCACGGTTTGAGCTAAAAATGAGCACATCCAAAAGTGAAATACAGTGGTATCATACTATTTTGGACGGTGTATATAAAATATTGAGTGAAAAAATAGAATGTATGAAGAAACTTTTTTAGGTATATATTGAACGAGTTACCCAACAATCTAACTGTAGTAAAGCAGTAAATTACATCCAGTTCTTCCTAACTTGTCAAATTACGAATAGGAGAGAATTTACTTATTGTGGGAGACATATTGTGCAACTAAAATAATAGCATGCATCACGATTTGATTACAATTTACAAAGGGTATACACTTCATCATTTGTCAATATTTTACAACTTTTCTAAGTAAAAATGACTACAATAGAATTTTTTTAAAAGGGGTCGATTATATTAAAACTTCAAAAGTCCGCATTTTCAAATCTACAAAAAGCAAAAAAAGCTGCTCACTAAAATAGCTTACTATGCCAAACTAAACGTAGTTCTCTAGCTTTTCTAACATTTTTATCAACAATAACAAATGCTGGTGGAGGGTCTTCTTCTTGAGCAAAAGCCTTATTCCGCCACCAAATGTCATGAGCAGTCTCACTAAAAGTGAGTCTCCACGCACATGGCGTTTCAAGGATTTTGAGCAGAGTCGATTTTTGTCAATTTGTTTCCGTATCATATATATATATTTGGATATTCAATTCTATACATATAATTATAAGGCAATAGATAAAAACAGGGAGTCGATACATAAAAATAAGGGGGTCAATTTCACATATATATATATGTTTATTAAAAAAATTATCTACTATTTGTACATAATATTTTTATTTTAGAGAATCGGCGGCACCCGCTAAGGCATATGTAGAGCCGCCCATGTCCACATGTTATCGTCCATGTTCCGAGCAAAATTAATCGAGAGACAAGTGTCAAGCCAGCTACTAGTAGTGTTGCAAGACGTGAATAAGCTCCATCAGTTGCCATCAATAATAAGTTTCCAAATATTTCAAGCTCAATCCCAATCTCGAAGGGCATGAAGGATTGTTTCGTTAGGTGTTTGGCATATATGACAGTTATCATCATCAGATATATGTCGCCTAAAGAGGAAGGCAGCCATGGGGAGGCACTCATGTCCGACTGACCATAAAATAAGTTACCATGTTGTGATCCCTTTATGCTCCAATTTTTCTTCCATCTAACGCTTTCGCCTTGATCCAGATTTACCGGCCTTTGTATCTTATAATATTTGAATGTGTAAATATAATGCATAGTGTTAAGGGTGATTTTATGTGATTTATACCGTCATATTTCGTAACGATTTCTCCTATAATCTGATAAATTGCATAGAAAAGTAAGTGCTTATTAGATTTATTGAGCAAACGAGTTTTAAATGTGTTTAAATGCAAAATCGAGATATTTACGTGATTTTATCGGTGTTTTATGTTTATTCGTATGATGTTACATTTTGCATGTTTCTATCATGTTGTTAGGTACGTGAAGAATCATTGAAGAAACCGGAACCAGGCACTTCATGGGGATTTTGTCCACACTTGTAGGCACTTTCAGGGAAAGTTGTCTTGATGAAAGTTGTAGAGGATTGAAATAGCTTTCCAACGCATGTTGAATCACCTCATTTGGAGCCCTAGAAGTGAAGTTATGAGCAAAATACTAGAGCAAGGTAGTGGACGGGCGTCCATAAAAGTGGCTGGCGTCGAATCGTATTTTACATTCGAGAGAGTTTCAGACAGCGTTATGAGCGAGCATTCATTCTCCGTTCATAGAGGCTGGACGAAAGCGTCCAAGATAGTGGACGGGCGCCCACGGCACCGACTCAATGAAACCGACCTAAAAATCTATAAATAGGCGCGATTTCCCAAACCCTAATCATACAATTCGAACCCTAATATCTTAGGGGCGGCTCAGGCTGCGTTTTTACCCTATTTTCTTCCAGTTTATGCACTTTAATTTCTAGATTAGATTAGGTAGATTTATGTTCTTTAATTCATCAATTTCAAGCTTTCAAAGGATGCTAAGAGGCTAATCCTCTTTGAACAAGCGTTGTGAAGCCGTCCATCAACAATTCGATTTTGTTCGTGATTAATTCGTGAGTTTCTACTTGAAGTTGTTTCTTTTATCATTGTTTATTATTGTGTATTGCAATTACATCGAAAGATCTTTGCTTTTATGATTGTTTTAACTTGATGAGAGTCATGTTAATGTTAGATCACCATGATAAAAGTTTAGACCTTTAATCTAATCAAAGCGAAAGTTATTAGATTGATTTTCTAGATTAGAAATCGAAAGATTTCACGCCTAGGTTAGAAAAGCGTAATCTTTAACATCGAAAGATAAAAGATTAGAAAGCGAACTCGTCTACGAGTAGGAGTTTATGCCTTCGATTAGGTGAATCACGACTTGAGTAGAGATCACGAAATAATCCGAATTGGAATTGAATGTTGATAGGATAGGTGGATCAATTGCTTGTTCGTTCGTTATAATTTGATTTTAATCCTTGAACTTGAATTGTTAGTTTAGTCTACTTTTTCTGCACTTTAGTTTAGTTTAGTTTATCGCTTTCTATCTTTCCTAGCATTGGAGTAATCCTCTGTCTAGTTAATTTTCTGCATATTTGGTAGTTTAGTTCTTCGTTTAGTTTAGCTTCGTGACATAGGTTAGTTTAAACAAAAACTAGGATTTCTATGATCTAGTTCCCGTAAGATCGACCGGCATAGCCTCTATACTACGATCCTTGCACTTGAGGTTAACCGGTTTATTACTTGTTGTTTTGTATTGATAAAATCCGGGACACATAGCACGGATATATAATATTTGTATAATATAATATTTGACCGACTATACAATACTTGAATGTGTAAATTAAATGGAAAATGATTAGTACATAGAATTGTGTACCGATCTCATCCCTCGAAATGGAAATGTGTGGTCCAGAATTTTTGTGTTATTTTTTTTTTTTGCTTTAAAAGTTAAAATGTGTGGTTATAAAGTGTTGTGTGGATGATTTATGTATATATTTTCTGTGCCTAAATCACTATCCAAATTAAATATAATGCATAGCACGGATATATTCGGTTAATAATACTCATTCAAGGGAGCTTGAGTAGAGTTCAATAAAATGCATTGATATTACGTTTTGTTTTTGTTTTGTTTTGTTTTTGGTTTTTTTTTTTGAATATATTCTTGTTGGGTACTCCGGTATATATCCTACTGGTAATCCACTAGTGTCTAACCTGATTCTCAGTGGGGAGTCTAGGGTTCGAATCCCGCTTGGAACATGTGTGTGAGTTATCCTTTCGTTTCCGAAAAAAAAAAAAATATATATATATTCTCGTTGGGCTTTAAGCTCTGTCATGGGCCACAACTTTTTTTTAGTGCATGGGTCAGACCTTAAATGTGAAAATTTGCATATTCCTTATGTTTGACATGGTTTGTGTGAAACTAAAAAAACGGCAAATAGCACAAGATGCATTGGTCTAGTGTGAGATAGACTATAATCTGACATGGAGATCAGTGTTCGAACCCAGTTAAGGACAAAATAAAAGGCAAATAAATTTTTTTTTTGTTTAGAATGATCATTTTAGTTATTTATTCAAAGTGGGAAAAACCAAAGGATACAAATCATAGAAATCTAAAAAAGCAAAAGCAGCTAGTCTAGTCTAGCATCCAGGCAATCCTGAGGTTACTAACTTTATTTTCCACATTTGCGAGAATCACATTGATTGGGGGAGCACTTTCTACCATGCCATGATGAAGTTGATTCCTCCAATACCAAATGCCATAAATAATATATCTGAAGCGATAATATCTTCGAAATGTCCTCGAAAATTATTCTGAATCCAATCATTGACATCAACATGAAAGAAAAAATCCCTCCAACGATGCTTCGGCACAACATGCCTCCAAAGCACATTGGCGGTGCGGCAATCTCTCAAGGAATGGGGAATTGTCTCAACTTCCTCGTTGCAGACTTTGCACACAGTTGAGGGCGAGACATGTCTTCACACGAATATATCCATCGTAGGTAAGGCATTATGTGCAGCTTGCCAGACATTAAAATTCAGCCGTGACGGTCCCTTTAATTTCCATATATATTCCCAAAGTTGGTCCACTTGCTCTTCGGGTGTATTTAGTAGAAAATCATATCGACTAGCAACCGAGTGTTTTTTACTCCCATCTTTCTTCCAAATAACATTGTTCTCTTCCACATCTATCCCATCCTTAAGTGCTATAGCAACAGCACAAATGCCCTTCTAACAAGCCAAGCTGGTAGGTTTAGGTGGGTCAAATGGGCTACCATATTTCTGCACAAGTACTCGCACCCAAAGGGACCGATCATTTGTAAGTAATTGCCAAACAAGTTTACCTAGGAGGGCAACATTCATCATTTACAGGTTCTTAAAACCCAATCCCTCACAATTCTTCGGGTCGCAAAGCTTGTTCCAAGATAGATAATGAATTTTTCTTTCTCCAGTCTCTTCACCCCAAATAAACTGCCTACAAATTTTCTCCATCTCAAGAAGACATACTTTCGGCAACTTCATTGTTTGCATTGCATAAAACGGGTGAGTAGAAAGAGAACTTATAATCAGAATCATCCTGCTTGCTCTAGCCAAGCATTTCAGTTTCCAACCGGAGAGCTTCTTCCTCACTTATCTATTATGAAGCTGTAGGTATTTCTGTTAGACCTCGAGTGAAAAAGAGGGACCCCTAAGTAGACCCCAAAATCCTTCGTATGTTGCATTTGCAAATCTCGGCTGATAGCCATTTTTACATGTGAAGTAGTATTTTTTGACGCATGAAATCTTGATTTACTAATGCTAAGCTTCTGGCCAGAAAAAGAAGCAAAATTTGTCCAATACCTGTTAATGAGTGCCGCTTGATTCGAAGATGCTTCACCAAAAAGAACTAAGTCATCCGCAAAAAATGTATGCGACAGTGGAGGAGTGTGTCTTCCTATCTTTACGGGTTTCCAACTCCCCTCCTCAATCGTTTTCTCAATCTCCTTGTTAAGCACCTTCTTACAAAGTACGAAAAGGTAAGGGGCCCATTGCCTTAATCCTCTTTCAGGTTTAATCGGCTGCAACACATTACCATTCCACAGTAGCTTTAGTTGTGAAGTCTTCAAGGTAAACATAATTAAATTAGTAGTTTTTTGAGAAATGCTGATTTTGATGAGAACCATTTCTAAGAAGTTCCAGTCAAGTCTGTCATAGGCTTTTTCTAAATCAACTTTCAGCATCATGCTACCCTTTCTACCTTGCTTCTGCTTAAAGTAGTGCAAAACCTCCTGTGCAAGAATAAAAGCTGCTTGAGTGGTACTTACGAGCTTTCCAATCATAAGATGAATTCGATTAGCAATCACTTTGGAGATAATTTTGACACAAACATTTGTCATAGCAATAGGCAGAAATTGGGCAACACTCTCAGGACGGTGTGCTTTCGGGATTAACGAAACAAGAGTTTTGGTTCAATCAGGCATCAAAGAATCCTTCTTCAAAAGCATTAGAGACAAATGAATAATAGACTTACAAGTGGTAGCCCAACACTTTTATTTTATAGAAAATGACAGAATTCCATCGGTCCTGGTGCTTTAAAGTCTCCCATATCAAATAGAGCATCTTTATTTCCCTCTTTAATACACCATCTATTAAGTAGCCGGATGTCTCACTCGAGACAAGGAGGAGATCAATCACCTTATTCTTAGTCACTACAAGGTCACTTTGTATAAATCCACATAGAGTTGCCTCACCATATTCTCAACTTCACTAGGATCATAAATCCAATTCCCCTCATTATTCTTAAGGCATCCAATCTTCGTTCTCTGCTGCTTTCGAATGGTAGAGACATGGAAGAAGTGAGTATATCTCTCCCCTTCAGTGATCCATTCGAGTTGAGATCGTTGATGCCAATTGTTATGACGGATCGATCAAGAAGTGATGGTGATTGTGAGTAAAGATAAAAGATAAACAAGTAAACAAACACAGAAACAAGAAGAACACAGATTTAACGTGGTTTCCGGCAATATGCCGACTACTCCACGGACAAACGAGGATATTTTATTATCACCAGAAAGGTACATCAAGTTACAATTAATACATACGGTATTTATAGCCTTGGGAATCCAACCCTAACCGACTAAACAGCTGTCTCGGATTTTATCTAAGCAAAACAAACAAGTAAAAAAAATAATCCGGTTTACCCCAAGTGCAGGGATCGTAGTATAGCGATTACAACCGGAGTCGAATCACAGGGAATCGAGGTTTATCTAGTTCTTAATTTTTCTAAGGGTTGTCACGAAAACTAAAACAAAACAGAACTAAAAAGAAAACAATAAACTGGACAGAGGGTTGTCAATCCAAAGCCAGGAAAGATAATTGCGAAAGAAAATAACTCTAATCTATAAACTAAAAAGAAAATAAACTTCTAAGAAAACAACGAAGAACAAGGCACAAAGATAATTTCAATTAAGTTAACGAGGAACAAGCAATGATCCACCTATCTCGTAACTCTCAATTTCTACCCTAGATCGTTTAGTGAAGATTTAATAAAGATGTGGTTCACCTATCAAAGGTATGAATTCCTACTCTCGTAGATAATGCGCCTATTAATCTTTCATCTCTCGATCTTAAAGATTAACGCTTCCATAACAAAGGTGTAAGATTTCTCAATCTAGCAACCTAGAAATTTAACCTAGCAACTCTCATTATATTTAGGTTAAAAATCTAATCTTTACTACGGTGATCTAGGTCTAACAACGATTTTCATCAAACGTTAAACATCAAATAGCAACCATCTCTCGATTTAAATTGCATAATCAATAAAGCATATAATAAAGATACAAACTTTAAATAAAAACTCACAAAACAATCCAAGATTCAAAATCAAAACGCTGCTAAGAATTGGCTTCACAAAGCTCGTTCTAGGCTTAGCCTTAGCTCATCGTTGGAATACAAATCATATAAATAAAAAGAAGATAAAAAGATGTTTATGATGGTGGGAAAACGCAGCTAGGGCGCCCCCAAGGGGCCTGGGGCGGCCAGGGATCGAATTGTGTTGTTTCTAGGGTTGAAAAACGCGACTATAAATAGGTTTTTAGGTTGGTTTCAGCAAAGGCGGTGGCCGGACGCCCGTCCAATGCCTCTGGACGCCAGTTCAGTCATGCATAAAAACTTCGAGTCGGGCCGAGCTGGATCAGACGCCCGTCCTATATAATTTTGAATGCTCGTCCACAGAAAATCTGAACATCCTGAATCCAAAGGCTCTAGTGGACGCCCGTTTACTTCCTTGGACGCCCGTCCAGGCTGACGGAGCATCAAACGCACATCCAACTTGTAAATCTTCATTCCAACTTCAATATGCATCTTCCTCCCTCTATTTAACCTTCAATTTAATATCTTTTTAGCTCATCCCTTGCCATGTAAATGTACCTACAAGGTAATAGAAACGTGCAAAATGTAGAAACATATATATTGATGAAAAATCACTAATAAAATCACGTAATAAGCTCGATTTTGCACTTTAATGATTTCCATACGCATTCTCTCAATAAATCCATTAAACACCTAATTTTCTATAAAAATTAGTAAAACACGAAGGAAATTGTTACGAAATAATATCATATATATCGTAAAAATCACCGTTAACAACAGCCAACCTAGTAAATGACTGAAATACCCCATAAGTAACTAGAACAAACATGCAGCAGACGTGTATTAGTTGTAATATCGTCGGATCAATAATAGATTGACCCGATTACCCAGCGGAATGCATCAGATCTAGATTTAAACGAAACAAAGAACATAAATTAAAGATCAAACTACAATGGGGTTTGGATTTTACCTTTTTATGGTGCTTAACTCCAAGATCAAAAGTAGTATCCAGGTAAGTTGAGAAGACACAGCCTTCCAACGTGTGTCTCCCAGCAACACCAGGTGGATGGTGTTTCCCGCCGCCGTACCTCCTTGATATGCTACCGGAATAATCCCGAAAATTATTCCAACTCGAAACCCGAAGTACTTGGTCGAAATATCAACCTAAGTACTACACAATAATGGCGTGTTCTGTGATTTTTAAAAGCTTGGGAGAACTCTCTTTATATATGAGAGTAATCCTTGACCTCCAAGGAATTATTAATTAATACAAAATCAATTATAATAATCCTTTTTCCTTAAAAAGATAAATCTAAAATATTCCTAAAATTAATTAGGATATACAAAAGATTTTCCTTTCCTTAAATTATATAACACATAAATAATTTAATCACATGTCTTATTATTTATTGAGAAAACAAATTTCCCAATAATAAATAATATAATTTTCGGCCAAGACTTGGGTAAAACCCTAGTCCACACGAAAATTCCACACTTGGGCCGAGTCCACGAAAAAAATGTATTTTTCATGTATTTAATTATCTAGTCCAACTAAACAATTAATCCACACATCAAATTAAATAGCCCAATCCACTATTTAATTATAATTGAGATGAAACAACGAGAAAACTAATTATGCTATTTTGGGAGCCACGTCGGGGACCATGGAACTATATTCAATAGGTACAAGAAATCGAACAAAATTATTCATCAGACAGAATAATTATATCCAACCTATTAATTACGGGATTACACCACCATAAACCCGAAACTGAACTCTATCGAATATAGATAACTCACACTCAATTTATGAGTCGAAAGTGTCCACTGATATAATCATTACATACGGATAAATCCTCCATAGACTGTTCACTTCGATTCGGGACATTTCCGTAAACCCTTCTCGAAACATATTATGCTTATTTACCATTAACCCCTAGTGATCAATTAGTTCATGACTTATATAATATGAACTCGGCCGATCGATCAGTTTCTAGGGTTAACAAATAAGGGAAATGTCTGTCTACTTCCTGAGGGAAGGAATGGATTCCATATCTATGATAGCCCAGACTACTCACTCATCCTAGAATAGAGCCAACGAGAAGTGTTGGACCACATACTACGAAGTGATCCTTACTAACACATCAAACTCCACCCGGTCTAAGCGGTTTTACGCGATCACCTCAGATTGAGATTAATCCATATATGATCATCTTGTGATTCGATAAGACTTCGATTACGGAATTATATCGAGAACTCAAATCAAATCGGTCCGATACTATATGATTATCATCATATATAAATGCCCCACTCAGTACCCTATTACCGGATGAGCCGGATAAGGCTGTCACACCGTAAAGTGTTCTGGGCTCATTATTAGCATATTAATCATGTGACCCGTACTCAGATTAATCAACGCTACGGACTAAGTTAATTTTAAGTACATCTCACTAACTCAATCCTCTTGTGTATAGCCATACACTGAGTTATGTGATTATATAAATGAGGTACTTAGGGTTTTCAGTAGTGTCTTAATCATAAGCACACAGGCATATAATAAGATGAATTATTATTTCTGTCCTAAAACAATTACATAATTGTCTTTCGGACACTGCACCTAACAATCTCCCACTTGCACGAAAAGCAAGTGGATTAATTGTTTTAGAGCACACCCTTTATTTCTATATCTACAACATTCTCCCACTTGCTCAAAACAAGTGAGACATGTCCCTAGGATTTATACCCTCCAAGCGCATCCAAGTAATTCACGTTTCCAAGTACGACCGGAGTATGCCGCCGTAGGGTAGGTCAGTGACCCGGTGCGTATTTAAAACTGAACACCATGTGACTTGGTACACTGATCAGGTAGGTTGGCGGCTTGAGTCGATCTTTGGGATCGAAAAGTCGCCTTTCCATCTAATCAGGTGGTACGATTTCAATATGCCTTTGATTCAACACTGAGGACTAGATCGACTTAACGATCATCCTTACTCTGACCTAAAGCCAGAATCAGTGTTTATCACTTATATTCTAGTTTGCACCTGAATATACTAGCATATTATTCCTCATTCTCTCGAAGATACTTGAGGATTCACTAAAAATCCCATTTCGTATTTATCCTCAGGTTTAGATAACCATTCCTGAGAGGTAGGGTAGACTACATCGTTGAATATTGCATAAATGCAAGAATATCTTAACCAGGTGAATAGATGGGATTGACAATGATCGATTCTCGAGAATTTGAGTGAATCAAATCCTTTAGAATGAATCCCGATGGCATGTCAGACTCTGACTTCAGATAACACACCCATGTTGTTTCCAACTATTTCAGTGTTACCATTCACAAACACTAATCTACATACTACTTTACTAATATTGATGCCCAGTCTACGAAAGACTTATCAACATTCTCGTCAAGTCCACATTTTAAAATATATGACTTTGAAATGACCTAGAGGTTTGCTTTTATCCCCAAAGGATATAAGCTATGGCAGGCATCCTGCCAAAGGTTCTATCTGAATAAATTAATATACCGTTAGTCTCGCAAAAAGGTCTTAGGTAATCACCCCTATTTTACGCTTTGTAACGAATCCGCTATTTGTTCTTAGTTAAAACCCATACATTCGAATGAATTTAGATTCCGTTGTTCGGCAAGGAAGTCTTAGGAAATCACCCTATTTCCCGCTTCGACGAAATCAAGCAAGACCGAGTGGTAAGAGAGATCACGGTGCAGTTAACCTTCTACCTTTTAGGAATCACCCGTAAATTACTCGCTTTGCGTTGAAAGTTAAACTTTCCTATTCATTCGACTCTTCTCCGTGTAGTTCCAATTACTCCCACTGGGCCTGAGATACTCAGGTGGTTCTACAAGAGTTTCAACAGAACTGGAGTATCAAACTCCATTCACAGGGTTATGGCTTTTAAACCAACCTCTATGATCAGGATCCTACACAGCCCACGAAGGACTATAGGTCAAGAATCTACCCTATAGACCGTAAGGTCCTGCAATGGGTAATGGACAAACCATACTTCCACTGCGTTCAGTGTGGATTGATATACTGATCTAGTTTAGTAGTTTTTATTAGTGTTATCACCAACTTCCGGTGATGGATGTGGACTGAACAAATCAGTTAGTAACATCTTGAGTACAAATACTTCAAGATCTCTTGTTATTTATAGACTCAATTAGACCGAGTTTGACAGTATCACCGTCATTCTCTTATTTTATGAGTTTTATAACCAACCTTTACTCAATGCATTAAGATATTTCACTACCTGAACGTGTACGCAAAATTTCCAGTCCTACCTTCAAGCACTAAATGCTAAATGTCTATATCTACGGAAGTGGGGTGAACCGAATTCACTCCTTATCCACAAATGCGTAGGCATCTTTTAGGTAGACTTCTCGGTTTTTCATTATAACCGTTATTTTGCAACCAATATCTTAAATGAGTTTAACAGCGTATCATAGCACATCAATAACTATATAAGGAAAATTTATGGTGTATCCCTTAGTGAAAACATTTCACTAGGAGGCAGGCCGAGCATTAGTCCCGAAGACTACGCAATAACCTATTTCTGAGTATGGAATACTCTATCTCTGGTGAAATCAGAGATTTCTTCCAAATATTTTGAATAAACTTACCGGAGTCTCGAATAGTTGTCAGACAATATGTCACTACTTCAAAAAACTCCCACTAGCTTGTACCTTTCATATGACCTCGAAGGTTGTTATGAACAAGCTATGTTACTTCTTTAAATCTATTACCCTTTCCCGATTGAAAGGAAACTTAGGCATTGTTCCTTTGAGATAGTGTTCCTTTGACTGGGAGATAGGAATCACCCTAAGCCAGTCTTCAGATCTTGTCTTTAGGGAATATGCACTAATTAATAGAATAGAAAGAAGCGTTTATTGAAATACGGAAACCATTTGCGTTTATATATTTTAAGATGCGTTACTAATACCTTTTCAGCAATGCTCAGTGGTTCTGACTTTATCAAACAAATGTCTGAGTCTTAGGTTCGTGCTACGAATGTTATATTTATCGTCAATAAGACAAACAAATTATCCTATTGAAAATGAATACGTTTGTTCCAACGACGAAAAATAGAAAATAAATTTTCGTGATACTCAAAAATTGAATCCGAGATTCATTTTCTTATATCACTCCCACTAGTCTATCTGAAATAACCGCCTGTTGTCTATTTTATTTATCGTTTAATGCAAAGCTACCTAGTTCTTCCAAAGAACTTTAGCTTTCGAGAAAATTGCTAGGATGCATTGGTCAGTGATCCGAAATCACTTTCCTTATCCTCTAATTTCCAATTTATTAATTTTCCGGTTTAGCCTTAAAACTACTTAGTTTAGACGACTAACACGTATAAACGTTCTTTCCCATTCTCGACTATCCTTGGATGGAAACAGTCTTGAACTAGCAGTTCGTTTGAGTAGACACTACTCTTGAATTGTGGGATGTTCAGTGTTACTTGCTTGGACTATCGATTTTTCTAATCGTCAAATCATAAGACCAAAGTTCCCACTAGTTTATCGGTTTCAAATACCGTCTAACTAGCAACACTTTGTATCGAATGGTTTGATAGATCATAATAAAGCTCCCACTAGTTTATCGGTTCCAAATACCGTCTAACTAGCAACACTTTGTATTTATGATTTTTCAAAGATTAGAAAATCACTCAGAACTAAGCTCCCACTAGTTTATCAGTTCCAAATACTGTCTAACTAGCAACGCTTTATTCTAGTTTTTCCAATAAATGCGAGAAACTCTGTGCGATCTATCACACATTTCTAATGATTCAGAAAAACAACAAATCATAAGACTAAGATGTTGGAAAGGTGTCCTAAACCCAATCGGGTTGGACCGGATCGACGACCGGTCGGGTCATTTCTGATCTATTTAGTTCATGTAATAACTTTATTATGATTAATAAAAGCACTTATGTTATTATATATTGTTTATCTTCATGTTATTTGTTGTGTAAATATAGTAACGTCCTTAGTGTCAATCATGATAGAGAAACCATGATAGTGATTATGGTTGATGAGATCTCTAATCACTATAACAAGATTGGTACTTAAATGTCTCTAGTCTTACATATTATCAAATGGGACATTGATAGTATAATCAGACTAGCACGTATTGGATGTCTTCTATCTTTTAGAAGATATGGATATATCTCGTCTATCGAAGTGTAGGGACACTTGGACTGTAAGTGGACGTGTATTAGAGAATGCATACGTTAGACTGACCCACTTACATTAAGTGTCACACTATGTGGCGGTTGTGTAATTATCCTTTTGACCGGAGTCTTCATGGCATCACGGTGTGGATTGTCATGCTTTGACACTATTGAGATTTCTCCTAACCACGGGGCGATCATACGGTAGTGATTGGGTATGATATTGAAGCATGAGGAGTATACATGATTGGTCGTATGGGAATCGCGTATCTTATGATTGGGATCGAATATCCGAAATGGCCTTCTTATAAGGAATGTCTAGCTCCCGAGAATCTTTGCAAAGTGGGAGTAAATGTGTTATCCCGAGAGAGTGTGATATCCAGATTATAAGATACGATCGTTAATGTATTGACACTCGAGATACGATCGTATGGAAATTATTACAGCGATAGTATTGTAAGTTACACGGTAACTGCTTCACATGAAAGGTAGTAGTCATTGCTTTTGACTCTTCTGATGATTGGGGGTCACGGTGTGTTGCTAGACGCTATCCCGTGATCGTTAGGCATGAAGGGCATTTTAGTAATTTGCACTTTGTGTCTACGGCCAACATATTCGGAAGCCTATCGGGTCACACACATATGAACATCGAGTCGGATTAAAATGCAGTTATAGTTGATAACCAAATAAGGAAAGTTTATCTCTAGACTATAAAGGTTATAGTGGTAAATTAATATGGTGGTATTTATTTATTATGAATAAATAAAATACAAGATATTAATTATATAAAAATTATATTAATTAAAGAATATTCCGGAAGTCAATCTGTTGACTATTGGGGCGCCACATTTAAGTGTGTAAGATACACTTGGATTGTGCACTTTAATTAATAAGATTACCATGATATTAATATAAGATAATAATTGATTTTGGAAAAATAGATTTATGGTAATAAGATAATTATATTCAATATGAGATATTGGCAAAATTAATTATAATAAAAGAGATAAATCAATCTAGAAGATTTTTCTTATTTTATTGGAAAAAGGTTTTCTTCTCATCCACACCATATGGGGCGCCACTTTTGACTATAAATAAGAGGTGGGTGTCAAGCTCTTTTGTACATAACAATTGCAAGAGCTCATAGTTCTTCTGTAAAATAGAGAGCAACCTATAGTGAGTTTGTGAGGGAAGAAAAAGGCCGGTCTAGCAACCGGAGTTTTTCTGATAGAAATCAAAGGAGGATTCCGGCGAGGAGTTCGTGTGGATTAGCGATAGAGGCCGGACGCGTGGACGGCTTGCGCACTGTACTACTCTCCGTTGACGGTGACGATCTTATAGATCATCAAGGTATAACCGTCAAACTACTTAACGTGTTTATTGCATTAAACGAAGAACAATCTAGAAAAAGGAAATCAAATTTTAAATTCCGCTGCGTTAAACTAGTGATTTCCTAACATAAGGCTCCTACTAGTTTATCGGTTCCAAATCAAAGTACTCCAAATAGGGTCGGTTATGTAGGCAAGCCTACGCCGTCTTATTCGTTGGAACATATGTGACAGTTCAGGCCAATCTGGCAAGAGAAGCCCCGTTTAGCCCGAAGGCTTATCGGCTATGCTAAGTCTTGTCAAACTACTGTAACGTACAACACACATGGAGGGGAGTCGATTGAGCCGAAGCTCGGTTGAACTCGCCCAACCATGGTAAGACCATTTCCGAACCCATGTACTAAGATTCTACGATTTCTAAATTGTCACCCAAAGCATAATCTCATTTCTGTTTAAGGTGTGTTCACTGAGAAGCCATCACCGAAAATCTCAACGATTTATCCAAGTGGGATTCACCGAGAATCCATCACTAAAATTGTCTTTCGGGCACTACACCTAACAACGTGTTCTACAAGTTGGCTGAGCATCAGCAGACTTGTCTTCAGTAGACTAGCCATCAGCAGGGTTGATCGACCCTGCTGAACATGCCCCCAGTTGAACACCATTTCAGCAGATACTTTATACATTGCTGACCCAAACATGTTTCCATACCAGATCTCAGTAGCTTAAGTTTAAGTCACCATTACAAATCTCCACCTTGGCTTCAACTTCATGCAGACTGACCAGATGCACAACCAAGTGCCAGAAATCCTCTTTTTCTTCTGATTTGAATACCTCACCAGACCCCCAGCATCGTTGAGTATTCTCATATTCAGATTAACAGCTTTGGATATTCAGCAAGTCTAGACATAACTGAAACTTGCCCCTTGGAACTAGTTTAGTGAACATATCAGCAGGATTCACATCAGTGCTGATCTTCTCCACTTTAACCCTCATCCCATTTTTTAGAAAATGATACCTAATGGTGCTTGGTTCTCTCATGATGAACCTGATCCTTAGCCAAACATATTGCACTAAGACTGTCACAATACACCTTGGCTTGATCTTGATGTAGACTCAGATCATTGACTAGCCCCTTTAACCAGATTGCCTCATTTGTTGCTTCTGTCAGTTCCATGTATTCCGCTTCAGTAGTAGATAATGTCAGTGTACCCTATAACGTTGCCTTTCAACTTACCACAGAACCACCCTGTAACGTTTCCTTTCAACTTACCACACATATCCAGTCATAGACCTCCTGCTGTCCACATCAGCAGCATAATCAGGATCACAGTTCCCTATGACAAAACATTGAGTACCACCTCCATAAATGAGTCCAATATCTCGATGTACCCCAAGGTACCGAATATCCTCTCTCGCTTGCTTTCAGTGTTCCTTTCCAGGTTGGGCCATAAACCTGCTGACAACACTGACCGCCTGAGCCAAATCAGGCCTAGTACCGACCATGGCATACACTAAATAGCCCACTGCACTAGCATATGGAACTCTTGACATGTATTCTTCATCTTCAGCTGACTGTGGAGCAAACACAATAGACATATGTATATTTGGTGCCATAGGAGTATCTATAGGTTTGGCTGCTGACATGCCAAACTTGGATAATATCTTTTCAATATACCCCTGCTGAGACAAGAACAGATTCCCCTGCTTCCTATCTCTGTAGATCTCCATCCCTAAGATTTTCTTTGCATTCCCCAAATCCTTCATCTCAAATTCAGCCTTGAGAAGATTCTTTAGATCTTGAATGTCAGATTTGTTTGCAGCAGCTATCAGCGTATCACCTACATACATCACCAGATAGATGATTGAACCATTCTTCAACTTGTTGTGATACACACAATAATCCTATGGACTCCTGCTATAACCCTGCTGAATCATATAGCTGTCAAACTTCTTATACCACTGCCTTGGGGCCTGCTTAAGTCCATATAGGGACTTCTTCAACTTGCAAACATATCCTTCTTTGCCAGGAACTTGGAAACCCTCTGGCTGAGTCATATAAATTTCCTTATCTACATCTCCATATAGGAAGGCTGTCTTCACATCCATTTGCTCAAGTTCAAGATTCTGATGTGCCATTATTGCTAACAGCACCCTGATGGAAGTATGTCTGACCACTGGAGAAAATATCTCTTCATAGTCTACCCCCTCTTTCTGACTGAACCCTCTAACAACCAAACATGCCTTATATCTGATATCCTCAACAGATGTCATTCCTTCCTTTTTCTTGAATATCCATTTGCAGCTGACCACCCTTCTATCCTGTGGTTGTTTGACCAAATCCCAAGTCTCATTCTTCTGAAGTGACTCAATTTCTTCTCCTATAGCAGCAAGCCATTGGGATGCCTCAGAACATGTCACAATTTCCCTATAAGTGTTAGGTTCAAAACCATCCATTTCTTCAGCTACCTGTAGTGCATATCCAATCATATCCTCCTCAAACCCATATCTTCTTGGAGGTCTGCTATTGGTCTTCCTAGCTCTGCTGAGAGATATACCCTGCTGACCAACATCAGTTGTTTGAGTGTCTGCTGACCCTTGTTCCGCTGGCTTGGATCCTGTTCTGGATCTGCTGACCGTTGACTGTTCCCTGCCGAGTCTTTTGATTCAGTAGACTCTACTAGAAGCTCCACCTGTTTGTCAACCTTCTCAGTCTCAAATCCAATTTCAGATTCAGATGTGGCTCTCACAGACGAGTTAAGCATTGAGTTTTCATCAAAGACTAAACTCCCGCTGAGTATATGATCGCGTGTAAGTCACTAACGTCGATATTACTAGCAAGAATACTAGGTACATCGTAGTATAGTAAATACGAGTCAAGGTCGATCCCACAGAGACAATGCAACTATAAGTATAAACGATTCTAACTTAATTGAGAAGCAACATAGAAGCGGTCATTGAACAACAATAACATAAAAGAAAACAAACATGGTATTTCTCTCCCTCTTCTCACCGATCTACTTACTTGGATTAGTTAATCGTTACATTTACTTCCCCACATAATTTCCTTAAATTAATCGCGAGCATAGTTTTAATTATCATTATCAGCTACGGGTGCTATTCCTACTCCTATCTACTCCGACAATGGTAGTAGACAATCTATACGCAAGCTACCCTCCTTAATTGGTCCGTAATAGCCCATACTCATAAATATCTAAAATTGCCAATATCGAGCGCTAACTCATACCGCTAACCCGCTTAGACAGCTGTCGACATTGATCTGCACGTTCGTAGGGTCCATTCTAGACTATGTCCAAACTTAGCACTTCACTATTTGTATTTCATGCCAGTTTACGATTACAATAAGCATATAGGCCAGATCTAACCTACTGTTAATTAAACCTGTCGATCAACTTAGTCTCATGATCTTCCTCCCTGTCTGATTTTTAACCAAAGCCTTCTATTGCTTGAAGTGCTTGAATGCTTCACTCTTGTGCTTCATCATAATGACCCAAACCATCCTTGAATAGTCATCTATAAAAGACAAAAAATACCTGTGACCTGTTGAGAAATCAATCGAGTAGCGCAGCGGAATTTAAAAATTGATTTCCCGATCCAAGATCGTCTCAATTTAAACAATACACATAGAAGAGAGGGGACGGTAATATTACCTTGGTTGATCTAAAACATCGACGCTTTGACCGTCCGTTAGGAGTAGATGTGCGCGAGCCATCCAAGCGTCCGGCCTCTACCAGTAATCCACACGAGCACCTCGCCGGAATCCCACCAAGGATTGCTACTAGAAAAACTCTGACTGCTAGGTCGATCTTTTCTCTCTCTATAATCTCTCTCTAAGAAGCTCTTTTATGTTTCACAAGAACAATTAGCTCATTGAATTATGGTGTACAATAGAGCTAGCCAAGCCTATAATATATAGAGCATTGGGGCGCCCCATCTTTCTCCTAATACGATTAGGTTTAGCTTCTAGTAGATTGATGAGAGAGAAAACCTTTTACTAGTAAAATAAGGAAAATCCCTTTGATTGATTTATCTCATTTAATTTAATATCTTAAATTAAAAATTTCCAAGATATTGTCAATATCCTATATTGACTATATTTATCTTATTACCATAATTCTATTTTTCCAAAATCAATTAATATCCAATATTAATATTATGGTAATCTTATTAATTAAATTGCACAATTCAAATGTATCTTAATACACTAGAAATTGCGCCACCTTTAACCATAAATTGGCTTCCGGAATATTCTTTAATTAATATAATGCTATGATTAATTAATTTGTAAAATACATGCATATCATATATATATATATATATATATATATATATATATATATATATATATATATATATATATATATATATATATATATATATATATATTTTTTTCTTTTCAAATACATATCTAGTATATGTATATTTAATTAATCAACATAATTAATATCTTGTATTATATTTATTTATAATAAATAAATACCACCATATTAATTACCACTATAACCTTTATAGTCTTGAGATAAAACTTTCCTTATTTGGTCATCAACTATAACCGCATTTTAATCCGACTTGATGTTCATATGTGTGACCCGATAGGCTTCCGAATATGTTGGCCGTAGACATAAGGCGCAATTACGAAAATGCCCTTCACATCTAACGATCACGGATAGCGTCTAGCCAGACGTCCGTGACCCCCAATCATCGGAAGAGTCAATACGCAATGACTACTACCTTTTATGTGCTCGGTTAGTGTGTAAATAGAATCCTATTGTTGTAATAATACCCACGGTCGTCATGCGTCGAAAGTGTCAAGCATTGACGACCGTATCTTATAATCTGGATATCATGCTCTCTCGAAGTAACACATTTACTTCCACTTTGCAAAGATTTACGAGAGTAAGACATTCCTTATAAGAAGGCCCTTTCGGATATTCACCCTACTGATAGGGTAAGCGATTCCCAGATGACCTAACATGTATACTCCGCATGCTTCAGTATCATACCCAATCACTATCGCATGATCGCCCCATGGTTAGGGGAAACCTCAATAGTGTCAAAGCATGACAATCCTCACCGTGATTCCATATAGACTCCGGTCCTAAGGATAATTACACAACCGTCACATAGTGTGACACTTAACTGTGTAAGTGGGTCAGTGTAACGTACACATTCTCTAATACAAGTCCACGTACAGTCCAAGTGTCTCTACACTTCGATTGATGAGATCTATCCCTATCCTCAAAGACGGAAGACATCTAATACGCGCTAGTGCATCAGACGCATTTATCAATGCCCTGTCTAATAGTATATCAGCCTATAGACATTTAAGTATCAAACTTATTAAAGTGATTAGAGATCTCATCAACCATAATCGCCTATCATGGTTTCTCTATCACAGTTTAATACTAAGGACGTTATCATATAACAATTCATAACTGGTTCTTTAGAAGAACAAATATATGACAACAGAAAAGCCATTTATTATATATGTATAATCATAAAGAAATAGTAGAAATGATCCGACCCGGTCGGATCCGGTCCAACCCGATTGGGTTTAGGACACTATTTCAACAATGTCCCAATTGGCCTAAAACCAATACAAAACCAAGTTGAAACACGAGAATCTCATACAATACTCGCAACCAGCCCTAGCAGTGAACGGATCGCTATCTGTGGGGACTCAGACTATTTTCATATCATGTTCCAAATGATCAAGTCAAAGGAACCGCCTCAACACACACGAATCTCTGATGAGACCTTGGTCCTTGCTTTAAGCAATGAATCCACCCCTATATCAACTATACAGTAAAGGTGGAAGAACCACACAAGGTTCATGAATGAACCTTCTAGATCCATGTACTACTTCCGATGCGCCTCTAAGGCGCATACTGTGTTTTGGCTTAGTTGTAGTGTCCACAGTGATCTCCAGCTAAGCACATTTCCAGCTCACTGTATCACTCAATCAAAGTGATTGCAAATCCAGACTGTAGCTCCCACTCGTCTTCATAAGACTTAGGATACACGTCTGTATATCTATATTTATCCGATTCCAAGTTTCGATAAACTAGGAGACCATCTTTAACTTGTTTAAGGATATTCTCGACATTCACCAGATTTACTTTCATACTTGCTCATGACTCTTCATGGACTATGAACATCTGGCATCATCTTTCACCTTATCTTTAGGACTAACGTCCTAACATAGATAGATCTTGAGAACACCGGCTAGCAGTATCTTTTGTCGCGATCTACGCTAAACTCTTTTAGCATCATATCTATATTGGCAAACTATAATCTAACAACAGTTAAATCTATCACTATAGATTCTTATTTCTAAAAATAAGAAGCGCTAATCCAAGTGCTTTCAGTAAAGACCTTGTACTACCAAACATTAATTGATCGTGACATGGGTGATAATTCTCGAGAGAGATATCCAATATCTTACTCAAAAATCATAACACACTCCATTTACATTGGGCATGTCCTTCTTTTGACTAAATTCAAACTCCTTTTATTATCAAACAAAGAGATTAGAGAAACTTGTTTGAGTCCATAAATGGATCCCGTGGGTCTGCATATCATGTTATCGCCTATGAACATCGATTTTGTTTGCCCAACGTCTTCAACACTATCATATAGCCATGATATGAACTTATAACAAGCATAGTCTGAATAGAACTGGGCTCAGTTGGCAGCATAAAGATAATTACAAGGTTTACCCCCATACTCTTCAGCCGTTACTATTGCCTTATGGTAATCATATTACTATCCATGTCAGCCTTTCAGGGACATTCCTTCTAGGTAAGACATACTAGGTTCACAACCTGGTTGTCACCGATGGAATCTAATTCGGATATTATGGCTCTGGCCATATCTCTCAATCTTGCCTTTCAAACATTCCTTCATAAGTCGTGAGTCATTCTTCAAGATGAACACATCATTTGCCTTTTTAGGGCACAGACTTACAGAACATTTGTGTACACCGAGCGGTGTTCTACACCTCATTACTATGTGGCGTGCGCTCACGTTCCTATGGTTGAATCTCTCCTTATGGCTCTCAAAATCTTTTGAGAACTCATTTTACTCCCACAGTTTCTTTTGGAAGAAACACTTCCTCTAGAAGACAACATGTTTGGAGACAAACACTTTTTGCTCCGCGGGTGAGTAAATGATATCTAGCGTACTTGCTAAGATATTCCACAAAGTCACATATGTCGTATTAGGATCTGATGACGGTCGATTTGTACCCATTATTCTGCAATCTTTACCCTTGATTTTGATGTGAAATAACCTTAAGAGAGTGATAATAAGTCGTTAAGTGCCTAATTTAGATATACCCCGTGTTACGATTTATTATTATGCATTTCGGTAATTTATTAAAGTATTTGTATTACAAACTATGTTTTTATATGATAAATACAAGTGAGCATTATGGACGGACTACGGAGAAGGAATTAAAGATCCGGGACAATGCAGATCCCAACGTAAGATAGAAGACGAGCCCGAAGCGTATAAAAAAGGCTCGGTCGACCGAGCCCAGCTATTCGGTCGACCGAGTGGACTTAAAGCCCAGCAGAGTCCAGCATATTACTTAAGTCGGTTAGGGTTTAGGGAATCCGATCCTTAGTCGGCTTCAAAGTCGGTTTTGAGCTATATATAAACACATTGTCATTTGTATTATGTATCCATTCATACATTAATTCAATCATTCAAAAAGAGCACAACAAATTGAGAGTTTTTCAAACAAGTTAGAAATTTCGCAACAATGTAAGCCCTTAATCTTCATGTTTTATTTTCAAGTAATTAATTCTTTCAATTACGTTCTTATCGTTTGAATTAATTAAACATAGCTAGATGATGTGATTCTTGGCTATGACGTTAGGTGGTGGTGACACCTTGTCAATGAGGATCCCATGACCTACGTCATAATCTAGATTTATTCATGACTCTACTTGATTTAATTAATGTATATATATGATAGTTTATATAAGTGATGTGCAATTTAATTCTTTGTTTAATACATTCGTATAAGGAAACGCTGAGAGGTTATTTCTAGGATGTAATTAGGGTTGAATTCGTCCGGGTGACCGAACAGTCGTCGCTCGTCGACCGAGCCCTTTTACTCGGTCGACCGAGCCCTAGTTTTGTCAGTTAAGTCTGCCACGTCTTTATGGTGGGTCTAACCTAGTTGAATTTACTTTCTCAATAGGTATGGCTACGGCTACGTCGCTCGTCAGTTTTTCATTAGCGTGTTATTAGGAAATACCGATATAAGACGTCTAGTTCGGCTCATGAACGATCTTTCGGGACTTTCAGCAAGATCTAGATTAGTTTTGTATTAGGGAATTGTCGACACCTAGTCATACGTAAATCGTAGATTAACAAGAGACTTACCAAGTAATTGTTAATAGGACGAGGGCTTGAGCGATCGTTTAGGAAGTACGCCTAACCATAGGAATGTTGCCTAATCGAGGTGTACGGTTAATATCGGCATCCTTAGAATAATGAGCGTGTGAGTTATATGAGATGGAAACCCAAAAGGTGAAGTCACGTAACAATATCACAGTGATCTAGTAACCTAACCGGTGCTAAGTCAAGTTAAGGGGATGACTCCCGTAGCCAATTAAGTATGAATACAGCCAGATTGACAGTTAATGAGTTAAGTTATTTTATATAAGTTGTCTTGGTCCGATCGATAACGTTGGTAATTGGAAGGTTAATTACGTTTGTTCTTTTTAGATTTGAGTTTGTTTATTTTATTTTGTCTTTTATGTTGGTCTTAGACTGTTGTCCAACAACGAATTAGGTGAGTTAATTATTTAAACCTAGGGTCCACATTTTGATTCTCTGAGGGACCGACCTTGATTCACCATCGCTATGCTATGATGTACCTAGTGCTATTGCTAGTATTTGGTGGTCAAGTAAAACAAATTTATAACCTGATCAGACCGCAATCAAGTTTTTGGCGCCGTTGCCGGGGAATCAATGGCCCAATGATTGTTTAAATAATTATTTTCATCTACTTCGTTCTTTCTTTATTGTTTTTAGTTGAATTATTTATTTTTCTTATGACGAATTATCTCTGACTTGTATGTCGTTAAGGATTAAAGCAGGAATGGGGAAGATATTCGTTCGGGTCGATCGAACGTATTCACTCGGTCGACCGAGCCTTTTCAAACTTTAATTTTATATACGATTGTCGTTTCCCCGTGTTCTGTTTCCCTGTTTGTAGGTTGTAAGTTTGACAAATGTGATGAGCAATCATACCGTTTGTCAATTTACTAATTGTTTATTGTTTTTCAAATATTGCGAGATAATTCGGACGTAAATCACTCACATAACTTTGCTTCAAGATCAGCAAAATGTCATCAAATGATTTTATCAAAGGCCAAGAAGAAGTCAAGGTTTTACTGAACCAAAACTACACCAAAAAAACCGTTAACGCCGAAGCTCATGGAAAGGATAGAAAAGATGAAAGCAAAAATCCGAGAGGCAAGGAAATCGAGGAGGCTAAAAAAGCCTATTGGCAAAGAGGTATGTCTATTTGAATCCAGAGGAAATTTCTTGGATTCGATTGACTTTAGATTATGATGATTACATGTCCGAGATAGAATCGAGTCGAGGGTAGCGTGACTAAGGAGAGCCCTATTGTCATCTGTTTCTAGAGATGAAATATTGGTTAAAGACGAGTCTCGATCGATGCAAAAGTTAAGCGGACCAGGAGCTTTTATGGTTGAAGTCACCCTAGAACAAACCCACTTAGGTTTAGCCTTGATTGATTCCGGTTCGAGCCTTAATATCTTTCCTAAAAGCCTTTGTGATAGGAATTTCATTTCAACACCCACTAACACCCCGCTCCAAGTTAGATTAGCGGATGGAACTAGGACAATCATGGTGGGAGACCGAACAACATGATTATTGGTGTGCGGCAATTACGGTTTAAGATAGACATAGTGGTAATGGAAATCGAGGAGCATCCCGAATGCCCAATCATTTTGGGTAGATCGTTTATCAACACCGCTAGGGCCTTCATCACGGATGACCGGACATGAGATAGTATTGTTTGACGCCAAGGGTTCGAGTGTTATGGGATAACAAATCCAATTTCCTGCACCGGCAAGTGTGAATGTGTTAGAAGTAGTTGGTTCGAGAAGCTTGATGCCACTCAAGGTCTAAGAAAGGATCTTGATGATAATGTCGATGATAAAGATGAGAGGAAGTCCTTACTATTCTAAGTCGGAATAGGCCGGTTCACTGCACCACCACGACCAATATTGAAGTCGTAGACCTACCTAAAGATAGGAGGACCAGAGGCGAAGAAACGAACTAGAGAGTTCGTAACAAAAGCTCATCGAAATCGGAGATGAATCCAAAAGTCGGCGCTTGTCGGATGGTCAATTCGGCTGTCTTTTCATTGGACTAAAATCCAAAGGAAGGGCACTCGTAGAAAAGGACGGTAAAACTTTTTCGGTGAAAGCTGGCCGGGTGAAAGCCTGGCAAGTCAAGGGCAGTGTTTAGGAGTGATGATTTTGGAAGTCGAGCTATAGACTCAAAAATTTAGAATTCTTTTCGTTTCATTTATTTTATTTTTATTTCATCTTTATTTTTTTTAATATGAATAAAAGTAACGTAGAATGACGAGAGCCTTTTTTATTTTTGCCGTGTTCCAATGACCATTAGGTTACGGATGTGCAAAAAGTTTTTTTACTCGAATCATTTTAACGTGAAGTAGAGTAGGAAGAGAAATCATTATAAAATGTATTGATGATGAGAATTTGGTGAAAAGATGCTTAGTTTCAAATTTGTATTATTTGGAAAAAGTGAAGATTTATATGTTAATGGATTGTGGCTGGATTATTCGATTTTTGAGGTTAGGATTTTTTTTAACTTGTGACATGATAATTTTGATAGACTTATGTGTTCTAACTTGAAAATTTCGTGTGTATCAAATTGAGGAGGTCAACTATCATTTATTTTTACACATCCCCATTTTTCATTTCCCAATATACCTTTTCATTTTCCCCATTAATTTATTCCTCCAACAAAACCATTCCACTCCTCAATCCTTGCCTTTCTATCTCCACCAATCACCTTCCACCATTCCAATCCTTTCACTTTCCACATCTTTCTATTTAAACCTCCTTTTCTCTTCATCATTTCCACACCACAAAATCTTCATCTTCTCCAAATCCCCAATTTTCTTCTTCCTCTTCTCCCCATTAATTCCCATTTCCAATCTTTCTCATAACTTCCATCCACCCAAGATTGGGGATAGTAATCTAAATGATCCTCCAATATCACAAGTTGTGCCTCGCTCATATCTCGATCTCTCGAAGGATTATCCGATCCACGCGCCACAGGAAGACTCGAACCTTAGCAAAGCGAGTTTCTATCGATTCGGTCGACCGAACTTTTCGCCGGTCAACCGAGGCCATTCTCTCGGTCGACCGAGAGCTTCATATCTTTGCATCTATCTATCAGCGTTGCTCTGTTCCAGTTCTGCCATTATGCCACCAAGACGACGATACTCCGCACAGTTTGTAGCAGTCGACGATGCCATACCCTTGATCAACGGGGTACCACAATTCGCTAGCCAAGAGGTATTTTCGGTTTATCGGAATTTCTTCAACAATTCGCCGGTACACCGGGCTCGGGGATTAGATCTGACCAACTGTGGTCAAGAGTCATTCGATCTAGTGAGTATTATCGGTGGCACGAGGTTGTTGCGCCACCGCCAAGTTAATGTCGACCGGGTAAGAGAGTTTTATTCTTATTTACGCGTGCACCCACACACCAATTTAGTCCAGGTTCGTGGCAAATCCATTGTAATTACTCCGGGACTATTAATAATTATTATGGTCTCGATACCCGGAGGAGGAGCCGAGTACACAAGTGACGTTTGATGAGTCGATGCATGGTTGGAGGAGGTTGGTGCCAATCTCGGGATAGCATGGACAATAGGGAAGTTGCTCGCACTTTTGAGGAGCCATACTTTGGCGGTGGGAAGATAAGTGCTTACATAGGCTTATCCGTTCTAACATTATTCCGGCCAAGCATGTGTCTACAGTTTATTATGCACATGCTACGCTGATGTATTAGTTGAGCGAGAGGATGGATCGTTAATATTGGGGCACCGATGCGTTTCCGAGATGATCGCCGATGCCCGCAAGCCTAGACACATGCTTTGCCTTATGGTTCATTGATCACTTCATTATGTGAGGCAGCTGAGTGCCCAGTGCTAGGCAGTGACTCCTATGTCAGGCCCATGCCTATCCTATCTTTAGATTCTGTTCCACCACCTCTTGCACAAGCTGATGATCACGGTCCAGGTGATGACGATGCGCAATTCCAAGATTTTCCTGAAACGAATCCCAATGTTCTTCCATTAGCTTTCGTTGATCCGAACGATATACCTTCGGACTAAGCATCTGTGTTAATCTATTAATTTTCTCTTTATCAATGTGTTTTTATTTTTAATTTCGGTGTGCCAATAAATTAAGTCGTGTTGTATGGAGTTCGTTTTGAATTTCCCTAATGAATAAAATTTATCTTATTTAATGTGTTGGATATTTGTGCATTATTTTCACTATAATTATTAAGGATGGGCTTAAATATGTTTAAGGCAATTATTATACCTTTTACAGTCCATTTGATGTGATTATATTTTTCTAGACTAACCCTGTAACGAGTTCCAAGTTTTTGGTTAAAAATGTATGTTGCAGAGGTTGCATTTTATTGCAGTTGGTAACTGTATTTGTCTGTCAAAATTCTCCGGAGTTCATCAAGACTTGTTCAATTCCCGCACTTATTCTAGAGCTAAGTTCCTTGTTTTTATTTTTATATATTGAGGACAATGCATAGTTTAAGTGGGGGGTATGAGTCACTTAGCTCATTTAGCATACTTGAATAAGTTGTATATCAAATAATGAGTAAATTTAAAACTTCTACACTTAAAATCACACTTATCTTTTGTGAATTCCCGAATTTTGTATTTAATAAGGTAGGAACCATATTTCGTTAGTACGTGGTCATGTTATACTCTTGCAATATAATTTCAGTAAGCTTAAAGGTATTCATATTATAAGTTGCAAGTAGTTATTTATTATTCGATTACTCAAAATATGAATCAACGTTTAACACGCTTATAAAAAAAAAAAAAGGAAATATATGTGTACATTGCATAGATAATGGGTTGTGCCTGCCTGGTAATCAATACTTATCGTCTGATGTATTCTTAATCTTCTAGCTACAAAAGCGGAATAATAAGCTTGAGATATATCTGTGTTTTACCAATGAGCGAAACACTGGGCTTGTAGTCAATTACCAAAGTAGCCTTGCGCTTGTGGTAATATTCATTGCTATATTTGATCTAAGATAGGGGATACTTTAAAAGTTTTCTTCCTTGAGATTTGTAGTATTTGAAAATGTGAAGAATTGATTCAACTCTTAAGAGGCTTTGAGTAGTACTCGGTCTCCAAGTCCAAAACCGTATAGATATATTCTTGCTTATTGCTCTAGTGCTTTACCCATCATGAGGCTTAAGCAGAGGAATGCTGATGATGGTGGGACTTGAGAATTCAAAGTGGGCATAACCATTAATCATGCCACATTTATAAAACCAATGCATGTGCACACATCACTTCGATTCATACCGAGTAGTGAATAATGGATATCTTATTAGCATATATAGTATGAGTTGATTCAGTTTCTTGTGTGAGTATGGTGTGACCACCTGGAAAATGATCATAGGGGAATAACTTATTAATACTTTGATCGGGACGATCAAAGGCTAAGTGAAGCGATTGATGACGGTCGATTTGTACCCATTATTCGCAATCTTAACCCTTGATTTTGATGTGAAATAACCTTAAGAGAGTGATAATAAGTCGTTAAGTGCCTAATTTAGATATACCCGTGTTACGATTTATTATTATGCATTTCGGTAATTTATCAAGTATTTGGTATTACAAACTATGTTTTTATATGATAAATACAAATGAGCATTATGGACGGACTACGGAGAAGGAATTAAAGATCCAGGACAATGCAGAGCCCAATGTAAGATAGAAGATGAGCCCGTATAAGCGTTAAAAGGCTCGGTCGACGAGCCCAACTATTCGTCGACCGAGTGGACTTAAAGCCCCAGAGAGTCCAAAGATATTACTTAAGTCGGTTAGGGTTTAGGGAATCCGATCCTTAGTCGGCTTCAAAGTCGGTTTTGAGCTCTATATAAACACATTGTCATTTGTATTATGTATCCATTCATACATTAATTCAATCATTCAAAAAGAGCACAACAAATTGAGAGTTTTTCAGCAAGTTAGGGCTGCAACAATGTAAGCCCTTAATCTTCATGTTTTATTTTCAAGTAATTAATTCTTTCAATTACGTTCTTATCGTTTGAATTAATTAAACATAGCTAGATGATGTGATTCTTGGCTATGACGTTAGGTGGTGGTGACACCTTGTCAATGAGGATCCCATGACCTACGTCATAATCTAGATTTATTCATGACTCTACTTGATTTAATTAATGTGTATCTATGATAGTTTATATAAGTGATGTATGCAATTGTCGCTTAACTGCTCGTATAAGGAAACGCCGAGAGGTTATTTCTAGGATGTAATTAGGGTTGAATTCGTCCGGGTGACCGAACAGAGTCGTTCGGTCGACCGAGCCCTTTTACTCGGTCGACCGAGCCCTAGTTTTGTCAGTTAAGTCTGCCACGTCTTTATGGTGGGTCTAACCTAGTTGAATTTACTTTCTCAAGTAGGTATGGCTACGGCCACGTCGCTCGTCGATTTTTCATTAGCGTGTTATTAGGAAATACCAATATAAGACGTCTAGTTCGGCTCATGAACGATCTTTCGGGACTTTCAGCAAGATCTAGATTAGTTTTGTATTAGGGAATTGTCGACACCTAGTCATACGTAAATCGTAGATTAACAAGAGACTTACCAAGTAATTGTTAATAGGACGAGGGCTTGAGCGATCGTTTAGGAAGTACGCCTAACCATAGGAATGTTGCCTAAGCGAGGTGTACGGTTAATATCGGCATCCTTAGAATAATGAGCGTGTGAGTTATATGAGATGGAAACCCAAAAGGTGAAGTCACGTAACAATATCACAGTGATCTAGTAACCTAACCGGTGCTAAGTCAAGTTAAAGGATGACTCCGTAGCCAATTAAGTATGAATACAAAATGATTGAATGATTAATGAGTTAAGTTATTTTATATAAGTTGTCTTGGTCCGATTGATAACGTTGGTAATTGGAAGGTTAATTACGTTTGTTCTTTTTAGATTTGAGTTTGTTTATTTTATTTTGTCTTTTATGTTGGTCTTAGACTTTTGTCCAATAACGAATTAGGTGAGTTAATTATTTAAACCTAGGGTCCACATTTTGATTCCCTGAGGGACCGACCTTGATTCACCATCGCTATGCTATGATGTACCTAGTGCTATTGCTAGTATTTGGTGGTCAAGTAAAACAAATTTATAACCTGATCAGACCGCAATCAGGATCCAAGCCTTTCTGACCTTGCCTATGACAACTTCAAATCATCGGTTAAGATAGATTAGACATTTTCCTCTTCCATATCTAATATGGAATTTATTCAACCCTATTCTTTGGAACTCGGTTAACTATATGTTTTGATTAAGGCACTATCCCTAAACGTGTAAGGGATATTTCGTGATGGCTTACTTCACACCTTTATCATATAAAGTGTTGTTTCTATTTTAGAACCGTAATCGATTGCGTTTCCAAAAATGGTATATCCTTCAAGAAAGAATCTGATTCCTTTTCAGACGAATTCTAAAACACCCTCTAGTTATTAATTGCTTCAATCCAATTGGAGATTAATTCCTAAGTTTCATTTATCTCATATTCGTACTAGCTTGAACTATTCGAGCTTTCAGAATTGTCATACTTCAATAAGTACATTCACCTATTTCTAAAATAGTCCAAGAGAGAGATAAACAATTATTTATGGTATAAATTGTCATAATCCAACAAACATCAATATGTTTAGGCTTTAGTCAATTTTCCTAGATTTTGTAACCACTTTCATAAAAGGGTATCTTAGTCCACTTTGGATAAGACACGTATAACCCACATGATTCATAATCACATGGTTCAGACGTCATCGTAATGACATCCGATCACACGACTCTTTCCTCCATGAGACTATGTCTCAGAGCAACCACAAACATTAAGGATATCAACAATACAAATACTTAGTTGAGATCTCATCACCTATATCAACTATATAGTGACATTAATCTAGTATGTTGGATTCAGTGACCGTTCAACCTTGTCAGATTAACATTTATTCCTTACAATTGAATTGTCCATTAAATCCTAACAAGTAACTGAAAGTCGTGTTCTTCATAAGAGTCAGAACATAATAACGTTTATTTAGTTCCCTTATCAGTTTACTAGATTATGGTAAGTGTTTCAACGTTTGTTTCACCTTCCAAATCTGTATTTAATCTTTCTAATTTAATCACACTTGTAGGATATCATATATCCGAGAGTTGACTTAGACTTAGATAGATTTATTTCAACTTACTTGCTTAGGGTAGAGACTTTGATAAGTTCTCTTACTCAAGCACTTGCCCTAACTTTCCATTTTAATCCTTCAAGCTTTTGTAAATATTTCTTAATGTAGTCTTCATAAGACTTAAGAAAAATCACAAGAGTTGTGTCTTCAATTTTCTTTCATAAAGAAAATCCAGCGTTTGTTAAATAGTCTATTTAACCTTTTGAATCATATTCAAAACATGAACTGTTTAATTTACTTTCAAGCAATGATTAAAGAATTAAGTCGATACTTAAATCTTACAATTTTTGAAAACAACATTTCTAAAATTCGACGTGGTCATCCTTATCCAATCCATCTAATGTTTGAATAATCGTCATCGTATGTGTTGGACTTATTTTAAGTTTTAATGATGAGTGCCGACTAGTCGTTATAGAGCAAAGGCAAAAAGATGTCTAGATCAAATGTATAGGTTTATTAGAGTTTGGTCTTTGTATAGGTTTGATCAAACAAGCATTGTCTTTAGGTCGGTGACTTTATCGCACAGACTGCTCTAGGTCGATAAGGTAACTAGGTCAATAGACTAGTTAGGAACCTCTTCAAGATCAAGGCCGAGGTTCAAACTCGGTTATTGAAAAGGTGAGGATCAAACTTAGTATTTAAAGTCAAGGATATGGAATCAGAATTTAGGGAAGTCTGTGATGACTTAAACTGATTACATATACCTTGTGTACAAGGTCTAAGTTCCATAAGTTAAGTGGTGTTTGGAACTTAGTTATGTTCAAATTGGTGTACTCTAACTTCACAATCAAAAGTTAGATATAAGACAGTAAGCTGAAGTGTTTTATAAACACAGAAACTTGATCACCGATCGACATGAATTTCAATGAGACTAACATACACAGAAATCTGCTGAATGTAAATCTCGATTTAATCAAAGGTTACATTAGAAGATTACAAGGATAAGGACAGATTACAAGTCTTGATTTTGTCAACAAATCAATGGTCAAGATTAAAGGGACGTTGGAAAGATTCAGAGCTTTATCCAATGGACAAAATTCAAAGGGTGGATGTTAAGGGTGAAATTATATGTTTTGTAAGGTTATATTTTGTGATGTTTTCCCCTTTTATTTGTATAATTTGCATAATAATAAGGTCTTATATGGAAATATTTAGTGAACGATATTTTTAAGGGCTTAATCGCAATATCGATGTAATTATGTGATTTTCATGGTTGAATTATAATTATTTGGATATTATTACAGTTCGCGATATTTTCCATGTCTCATAGGTATCGTTATGAGGTTCAACTAATGATAAAAAGAGATGAAATTCGAGATATGGCGATTAAAGAAAGAGATAATGACGAGGTGGGTTAAAGAAAAGAGATAGAGATGCAAAAATCACATCCGAGCCATATTGGACGAGCGTCCAGGTCCCGTCCAGAGTGGACGGGCGTTGCTAAACTGCAGGCGGGCGTCCGGAAGAACGATTTTGATACAGAGAGCATGAACGGAATCGAACGAAAGGCGTCGAGGAGAGTTCAAACAATTCGAATGGCGTCCACTATAGTGAACGTTCGTCCATCCGACCGACTTAGAGAAACCGACTTTGGAGGCTATACATACCCATCTATTTTCACACATTAGAGGAACCGATTGACATTATTCGAAACCCTAATATCAGGGGCGGCTCTAGGCTGCATCTTTACTGCTTTTATTCCAGTTTTCATACACTTAAATTCTAGATAAAAGTAGGTGGTTCTATGTTCTTAATTCCTGCACTTTTGAGTTCTCTGAGGATGTTCAGAGGCTAAGCTTCTACAAACGAGCATTGTGAAGCCATCCAACACTTGTTGACTTCGTTTTCTTCGATTATATTGTAAGTTTCTATTCAAAGTTGTTTCCTTTATCATGTTTTATGATGTTAATTGCATTTATATCGAAAGATGTGCATGTATGATGTTTTATATCTGATGAAAGTCTTTATAAACATTAGATCACCATGATTTAGGAATGGATCTTTGATCTATGTCAAACGAAAGTTGATAGGTTGAATATCTAGGTTAAAACGTTAAAGTTTACATCTTTGCTTATTTTATGACGCGTTAATCTCCGTAAATCGAAAGATAGGAATTAATAGGCTTAATTATCTACTAAAGTAGAATTCATACCTTTGATAAGATGAATCACAACTTGTTAGAAACGAAAATATAATCAAGATAGGAAGTTAATATTTGTTGGATAGGTGGATCAACTCGCTCGCTTGTCCTTTTTAAATTTGATCTAATCTTTAGAACTTGAATTTGTTTACATTAGATTCTTTTTTTTTCCACATTAGTTTAGTTTGTTCGCAACCAATTCTTCCTAGCCTTGGATTCCGTCCTCTGTCTAGTTTATTTTCAGCAAATTTGTCCAGTTTAGTTCCTTGTTTAGTTAAGTTTTCGTGACATCGTTTAGATAGGCAAAAATTAGGATTTACAACCATTAGTTCCCCGTAAGATCGACCCGGCATTAGCCTCCATACTACGATCCTTATACTTGAGGTTAACCGGATTATAAATTATATTACTTGTTTATCCCATTAGAAATAATCCGTGAACAAGAACTTCACAAAGGAAACTTGTTCATTGTTTTCTCCAGGATCTTCTTCAAGCTCTGGTTGCTTCTTTCAACCTGACCACTAGTCATAGGATGGTATGGTGTGCCAATTTTGTGCCTGACACCATATTTCTCAAGAACTTTTTCTAGTGGCCGGTTACAAAAGTGCGTCCCTTCATCACTAATCAAGGCACGTGGACATCCAAACCTCACAAAGATATTCTTCTTTAGAAACTTCATGACCGTTTATGATCATTATGAGGAGTGGCTATTGCCTCCACCCATTTTCGATACATAGTCTACGCAGACTAAGTTGTATTTATTCCCACAGGAAGATGGGAATGGACCCATAAAGTCAATCCCCATACATCAAAGACTTCAGATTCAAGAATGGGTTTCAGTGGCATGTCGAATCGCTTGTCGAGTACCGGTTCTTGGCACCTATCTCAAGCTTTGCGAAAGCTTCCGTGTCCTTAAAGATCGTGGGCCAAGAGAAACCGGATGGAAGATCTTCGCAACCGTTTTCCAAGGACCAAAGTGACCACTGTGGGTCCACTATGGCATTGTTTCGATTATATCGCGTTGCTCAGATTCAGGAACACACCTACTTAGCAAACCATCTTTACTGATTTTGAAGAGGTAAGGTTCATCCCAAACGAAGACTTCATATCGTAGAAGAACTTCTTCTTCTCTTGATAAGACATTTCAGGATCGAGATAACGGGCATGAAGGTAGTTTACAATGGAGGAGTACCAAGGGACGCCCTGAGCGCATGACCATCTATCAACATGATGTTTTCTAGAGGAAAGTAAAGATCTATGTCATCAGGATCACCCTTTTCCTCACTTAACATCCTAGAAACATGATCCGCCACTAGGTTTTCACTGCCCTTTTTATCTTTAATTTGAACGTCAAACTCTTGGAGGTCGTCAAGATCCAACGCAGTAGCGCGGTTTAGCCTCTTTCTTTGTCATTAGATTCCGCAAGGCGGCGTGAGTGATCATCCACACAATCACTTGAGCTCCTAACAAGTAACTCACGGAACTTGTCCATAGCAAAACTACGCCAAAAGCTCCTTTTCAAGAGTGGTATAGTTCACTTGAGAAGGGTTCGGTGTGTGACCGGCATAGTAGATAGGTCGAACTTTCCATCAAGCTTTTGTCCTAAAAGCGCACCAATCGCGTAGTTGGATGCATCACACATAAGCTCAAAGGGTAGGTTCCAATAAAGTAAATAAGTATTGGAGCAGAGATCGACGATTTTGAGCTCTCAAACGCATGCTGCGCAGCCTATCATCAAAGCGAACTCAACGCCTTCCTTAAGTAAGGTAGACAGGGGCTTGGCGATCTTTGAAAAGTCCTGAATGAATCTCTATAAAAGCCGACATGTCCGAGAAAACCCTCGACTTCGCGAACATTCTTAGGATAACTCATCTTCTCGATAGCTTCCACCTTAGCCCTATCTACCTCAATACCTTTGGCGGACACTTTGTGGCCAAGAACTATCCCCTCATCTACCATAAAATGGCATTTCTCCCAATTGAGCACCAAGTTCTTTTCCACACACCTAGATAACACCTGATCAAGATTATCGAGGCAATCATCGAAGGATTGACCAAAGACCGAAAAGTCGTCCATGAAAATCTCCATACACTTTTCGACTAGCCCATCAAAGATAGCCATCATACACCTTTGGAAGGTGGCTGGGGCATTACAGAGACCAAATGGCATCCGCCTGTAAGCGAATGTACCATAAGGGCAGGTGAAAGTGGTCTTCTCTTGGTCAATAGGATCGATGGGTATATGGAAATATCCTGAATATCCATCGAGGAAACAGTAGAAGGCATGCCCCGCCAGACGCTCAAGCATCTGGTCAATGAAAGGAAGGGGGAAATGATCTTTCATTGTGGCCTCATTGAGTTTTCTGTAGTCAATACAGACTCTATAGCCTGTAACGAGCCTCAATGCTATCTCTTCTCCCTTCTCGTTCTTCTCAATAGTAATCCCTCCTTTTTTTAGGACTACCTGAGTAGGGGATACCCATTCACTGTCAGCGATGGCGTAAATGATACCCATATCTAGAAGCTTAATGATTTCCTTCTTGACTACCTCTTGCATGTGAGGGTTTAGCCTCCTTTGGGGATGTCTTACACATTTGGCTCCCTCACTAGTCTTGATCTTGTGCATGCAGATGTCAGGAGGTATTCCTCGGATATCTCCCACCTGCCATCCAAAGGCTCTTTCGTTTTTTCGCAAGACGTTTAACAGTTTCAGCTCATCTATTCGAGATAGCTTGGCAGATATGATCAAAGGAAGCTTGTCACCTTCCCGTAGGAACACATACTTAAGATGTTTAGGCAACGGCTTCAGAACTAGATCTGCAGGGGATCCTCTAAACTCGATTTAAGCCCTCCACTTTTCAACTCAACATCGCTGAGCTTACTTAGTGGCTCCACTGCCAAAGCTTCTTCTCTTAATAACTTATCTTCAAGGTCAGCTGCCAATTGATCTAGATTAACCACACCATGACTATTCAGATTATCGATCAATCGCTCATATTCCACCTCCACAGCCTTGACTTGCCCATCCATACAGTCATTGAAGTCATTAAATGTCTTCTCGATGGAAAAGCCGGTTGGAGAACCGGAGGGTGCGTGAATAGATTTAGAGACACTATAGCTCACCTCTTGGTCACCAACTCGAATAGTTACTTGCCCACCATCACAATCGATGAGGGCCCTAGGCGTAGATAGGAAAGGTCTTCCAAGAATCGGGGGAACATTTTCACCTTTCTCCATATCTAAGACGCATCTACCAACTGGGAAGGTAAACCTATCAATTTGAACTAATATGTCTTTCGGGATCCTGAAGCTTTCTTGGAAGATCCGTCGCGTGAAATGAAGGTTCATGGTGGTGGGCTCTAGAAGATCTTGTAAACCAAGTCGATTGCAAGCAGACAACGGCATCAAGGTCGATGGATGCACCAGTCACATAAAGAATTTGGGAAGACTAGGCCTCCCATCCGCAATGTGAGCACAAATTTACCTGGTCACCCCTCTTGGTTGGTAAGTCTTGATGATTTATCAAGGAACAATCCTCACCAATTTGCCTTTCCATGCCTGCTAATTTCTTCTTCGAGGACACAACATCCTTGATGAATTTTGTATACTTAGGCATATCGACCAAGACCTCGGATAATGGCAGATTTACTGAGTATTTTCAAAAGGTTAAGCACCTTTTCATATTTCTTATCTTCACTCGAGAGGATGTTGCTCTTCCTTGGTGGAAATGGAAGCTTTTAAGGTCACTCTCGGAAAATACCTTCTTTGAGGATGCACTTACGGCCTTGTCTTCCAGATCTTTCCACCTCACAACTTTTTCAGACGTCTTATTGGTCAGGGGATCAGCCACCTGACTCTCAACCGAATCTTCTTTTTCGGGGTTCAAACCACCGAGGTGTTTCAACTCTTTTATCTCTCGGGGATCAGCCACCCGAGTATGCTCTTCGGGGCGAGGGGATAGTGGTTGCTCAACTTCCCTCCCGCGCTTTATCGATGGCGAGGAGGGGCTAGTGGTTTCCTCGAAGCCCAGGGGACCACTCGGTGAGTTCCACTTAAATTCATCGACCGGCCTCCTCTTTACCGTATTGCATTGTTGGCACGAGGTCGGTGCATTGATTGTTGCTTATATCGCCTGAGCAACCTGACCGCCTTTTGGATTGTTTTCCGTAAAGTCGGGCATTTGCCTCGACGGTCTCCGGAAGCTAATCGCTCGGCCGGTTGTCCTATTTTCCTCTCAAGGCTCTTGTTCGTATTCATTAGAAGTTGAATACTTTTGCTTTGCTCCTCCAACTTAGCTTCGAGATTGTTGGACCGGGAGGGGCCTTGAGAGTTTTGGGTATTTTGAGAGTATGGCTGGCTGGGCCGATTCTGAATTTGAGAGTTGGAATTGGCGGGCCAATTTCGATTGAACCTCGAGTATTGTTTGAAAATTTTGAGTTTAGTTCGATTGAATCCAGGTTTCGTTGAAGTTTGGATTCGATTAAAGCTCGGATTGAAATTTGGATTTGAATTAAAGCTCGGATTCTCGCGAAGCCCTAGTTTTGAGAATTATTCGCCGGAGGTGGTTATTGAACCTCGATTGGATGGCGGAAAAAGCATTCACTTACTCGCATTCGTCCAATCATGGGATGTGTTTAGTAGTGTGTTCGGATCATCACATACTTGGCATGTGATTTGATTATACTGTCCATTGTTTATGAACACAATTGACTTGATGACCAGAGGGGGGCTAAAATTGACATTGGCCAAACATGTGACCGGTCGACAGCAATTTTCGCAATACAGAACCTGAGGGTTCTGCGGAAACGAAGGAGTCTGATTAATCAGGTTTGGAACTTGAGGACTTGCCATCTGCTTTTGCAAAGATGGCAATCGATTTTGACGCGTTACTTCCTCCACCTTGGGAGGAGGAGGCGCTTGGATGGCCTCGATAGGATGGGTCATAGTTGTATTTGGCAATATCTTCAAACAGTGCCCATCCTTCATCGGGTGTCTTTTTGAGGAAAGCCCCACCAGAAGAGCTGTTGACCATGCCTTTAGTAAGCTCGGTCAGTCCACTGAAGAAAGTGTTTACTTGCCTTTCCTTAGGCAAGCCATGGTGGGGACATTTTCTTAAAAGAGATTTGAACCTCTTCCAACATTCAAGAATGATTCATTCTCCTTACGGTAAAAGGTAAAGATCTCATTCCGACAACTGGGCTGTCTTTGAAGGAGGAAAATATTGACTTAGAAATTCTTTTTCAAGTCCGGCCCTGTAGTGTTGGATTCTGAAGGGAGAGAGTGATACCACTCCCTAGCCTCTCCTTTCGTGAGTGAAAGGAAAAAGTTTAAGCTTGATCGCATCCTCACTCACTCCTTGGATGCGGGTGGTACCGCATATCTCTAAGAACGATGTAAGTGGGTATGCGGATTTTCAGATTGGTAGCCATGAAAAATTGATGCATGCTGCATCATCTGGATGAGTCCGGGCTTGAGTTCGAATGTGTGAGTCTGTAATGGCGGGCAAGACTATAGTTGGGTTGGCAGTGATCGCACCAGGCATGGCGTAGTCCGCCAACAGACGTCTATCTCTCTCGCAGCCATTATAACTATTTTTCGTTCTCTCTTACAAGATATTGCTCAAATTCTTGATCTAGGCGTTTCCTCATCGAAAGCGAAGTCTCTGGCCTGTTGGGTCGGACTATGGTCCGCTCGGGTCGGGGAATAGATTAGTGGTCCCTTATGACTACGAGTTTGCATAAACCGAGGCCCAAATCAAGATATTGAACTAAAAACTAAAGAAAGGAAGAAGAAACTATCTAAGAGATTAAAAGCCTAAAACTAGTATCAAGATCTATGAAAAAGAAAGAAAAAGAAGGAAAGATCTGACGGACGGGCGCCCTAAAATGTGAACGAACGTCTGCCCGAGAAACAGACGGACGGGCGCTCGTAAAACCGAACGCTGCCTGTCTCATTGAATATCCTTGGACGGGCGTCTAGAGGTATGAACGCTCGTCTGCAGGTTGGAGATTGATACAAGATTGAAAAGGTTTCAGTGGACGGGCGTCCAGTAAACTAAACGCTCGTCTGCAGGTTGAAAAAAATTCAGGGAGGAATCGAAAAAAAAACAGAGTACGAAAAGCGCAAAAGCAGAGATATAAAATTGATGACTAAAATCTATACTAATTACTCATGAACACGATAAATAAAGCAGACTAAGCAGTTAATATTAACAATTAAGATATTATGAAAAGCAGAATAAAAAAATAAAACGAAAATCTAACCTAGCTACTAAACAAAAACTAGGCAACCGTTTGTTCCCGGCAACGGCGCTAAAAACTTGTTCACGGATTATTGCTAATGGGATAAACAAGTAATATAATTTATAATCCGGTTAACCTCAAGTATAAGGATCGTAGTATGGAGGCTAATGCCGGGTCGATCTTACGGGGAACTAATGGTTGTAAATCCTAATTTTTGCCTATCTAAACGATGTCACGAAAACTTAACTAAACAAGGAACTAAACTGGACAAATATGCTGAAAATAAACTAGACAGAGGACGGAATCCAAGGCTAGGAAGAATTGGTTGCGAACAAACTAAACTAATGTGGAAAAAAAACAGTAATCTAATGTAAACAAATTCAAGTTCTAAAGATTAGATCAAATTTAAAAAGGACAAACGAGCGAGTTGATCCACCTATCCAACAAATATTAACTTCCTATCTTGATTATATTTTCGTTTCTAACAAGTTGTGATTCATCTTATCAAAGGTATGAATTCCTACTTTCGTAGATAATTCGCCTATTAATTCCTATCTTTCGATTTACGGAGATTAACGCGTCATAAAATAAGCAAAGATGTAAACTTTAACGTTTTAACCTAGATATTCAACCTATCAACTTTCGTTTGACATAGATCAAAGATCCATTCCTAAATCATGGTGATCTAATGTTTATAAAGACTTTCATCAGATATAAAACATCATACATGCACATCTTTCGATATAAATGCAATTAACATCATAAAACATGATAAAGGAAACAACTTTGAATAGAAACTTACAATATAATCAAGATAGGAAGTTAATATTTGTTGGATAGGTGGATCAACTCGCTCGTTTGTCCTTTTTAAATTTGATCTAATCTTTAGAACTTGAATTTGTTTACATTAGATTACTGTTTTTTTTTCCACATTAGTTTAGTTTGTTCGCAACCAATTCTTCCTAGCCTTGGATTCCGTCCTCTGTCTAGTTTATTTTCAGCATATTTGTCCAGTTTAGTTCCTTGTTTAGTTAAGTTTTCGTGACATCGTTTAGATAGGCAAAAATTAGGATTTACAACCATTAGTTCCCCGTAAGATCGACCCGGCATTAGCCTCCATACTACGATCCTTATACTTGAGGTTAACCGGATTATAAATTATATTACTTGTTTATTCCATTAGCAATAATCCGTGAGCAAATGGATGACTAAAACTCGTCAAAAAGTAAAGCGATGAGTGTTAGTTAGTATATGTACAGGGACGAAAGCAAGTCAAGATGGGGACAAATCTGAAACGGCTATGTTTGAATTTCAAACATAAGTCACAGGATTCTCAACTATAAATAGAAGACTCCTAATTCAGTTACAAGTGATGAAAAATAACAATCTATTCTGAGCTATCAAAATTCTTATCAAGAAATCACCCCATCGACTTACACACAGAGCTTAAAGCTATTGATCCGTAAAACTCTTCAAGTGTAAACTCGCTATCAAGTTACATCAAGTTCATACACTTGAAGACTTCAAGCTGCTTGATCATTTCATCTGATCAAGTCTTTGATCGTTGAATCATTTACTTGATTCAAACTTTCTTTTACAAGAACCTGCTAAAGACAGAGAAGCACTTATGTGTCAAGAACTGTTGTTTGTGGTGGAGCTGGTGAAGAGGAAATTGTACCCTTCAAGGACCAGTGGAATACTTTGGAGCATCAATCCTACCTGTTTCAAGTGTTCAGTTTGTGAATCCATAGTTATTGGTGAAGGACAGGCAGCTTAGGGATTTTTGTAACTGTAACCTCAAAGATCTCTAGTGAATTTCCTCCAACATCGCAAGAGAAGAGTGGACTGACATGATTACACCACCTGGAACCACTATAAAATTGCCTACTTACTTTCTGTATTTAATTTCTGCATTTAGTATACTGATTACATCAACTTACTTGAACTAGCAACTAAATCACACACTTTCACTGCTGAGTATCTAATACTTAGTATCATATTTAAACAACAAGTAATAAGGCTTAACTTGAATATATTCTGCTGCAACAAATTCAGTGATATCTACTGTCAGCAGACTACTGATTGAACAACAACTACTGAGTAGTCAGCAGGCTACTGACCTTGCTGAGTTTGTTAACTCCAAAAGTTTTTAAGTGTTAAGTTTATTCAGCCCCCTCTAAACTTAGCATCATGGATAACAACCAGTATGCTAGAACAATGTTGATGTGTTCATTAGATCGTTTTGATGAGTATAAACATCATATGCAGGCTTATCTAGCTGCAACACATGATGAGATGATGGATGTACTTACTGACGGACCACTAAAAATCACAAAAGCCATAACTGTGGATGGTCGAACTTAGTATGTTCCAAAACCAAAAAGAGAGTGAAATGCTGAAGATATAAAAAGAGCAAACCTCAACAATATTTCTATTGATATCATATACAGAACCTTGGATAGCAATGTGTACATGAAAGTGAAGGATTGCAAGACTGCAAAGGAACTTTGGGATAAGTAACAACTAATCTGTGAAGGCACTGATGCTATCAAGAAAAACAAGATCAATGTAGCCAAAAGGAAGTTTCTAGATTTCAAAATGAAACCAAATGAAACTATTGAACAAATGGAGTCAAGGTTCAATGCTATCATGGATGAACTCACCCTACTGAATGTAGACTACTCAAAAGAAGAAATCAATACAAAAGTCTTAGAAGCCCTACTAGTAAAAGAAGTTTGGGAAATGAAGGTTACTGCCATAGAAGAAATGAGAAGACTACATGAAGAGGACACCTTCAAGTTATTTTCAGACCTCAAGGCTTATGAATTCAGTAAGAAACTTGCACCCGAGATTGAAAAGAAAGAACCAAAGACTACTGCATTGGCTGCCACACATCAAGAAGAATCATCAGGAGCTCAAGATGATCTACTGGATGAGATGCAAGAGAAAATTGCCCTACTGAGTAAGAAAATTAGAATGATGAAAACATGAAGGGGTTCTCCAAGGAATTTCACAAAGAAATCAAGTGAAAAGAAGAAGGGAGAATCCAAGAAAGATAATGATTACTTGTGTTTTCATTGCAAGAAACTAGGACACTTCAAACCTGACTGTCCTGATCTAAAATAGAAAAAGGAACCTGATTTTCTGTGCTTCAACTGCAAGAAACCTAGACATTTCAGACCTGATTGTTCAGACCTACTGAAGAATAAGAATCAACAACGAAGACCTGGCAAGAAAGCAATGGTTGCTGATGATGAATCGGGATATGAAGTTGAATCAGAAAAAGGAAATGAATCTGATGATACTGCACTTGTTGTTGACATGGAAGATTATGCTTTGATGGCAAATTTGGAAGAAACAGAGGAGGTATACAATTCTTATCAATAAATACTCCAGATGAAAGTGACTGTGAATCAACTTGTGGTTCTAATCCGAAAAACTCTGACAATGAAGAAACTTTGGATGTCATCCTTAATCAACTAAGGAAAATACAACTGTTCTCGAGATTGTGAAGGTGAAAAGAAGCTCTTCAAGCGAAGTTGAAAGGTTAAAAGCTGAATTAAGAATTCTCAAGGGAAAGGAAAAAGAGTTTGGATAGAATCAACATAAGTCTCATTGTACATTCATATAGAGTTGAATCTATTTGAACAATATAATTCCTCCACTGCATTCAAATCTAGAAAGCCTTATGGTGATAGAACAGGCTTTGGATTTGGAACTCAACAATCTACCAAGAGTGGATCCAGTAAGGTCACTGAACCCAGAACCAGAATTGGTCCTAAGTTTGTGCCTGAACAAGATCCAACTCCCAAAAAGGTTGCTGAGGCAGTGAAGCCTATTGAGAAGACTTCAAGGAAGCAAAATCAGAAGTCAAAAAGGGTAAATCCAAAAGTAGGACTGCTGGACCTTCTAGACCTGCTGATAGCAGACCTGCTGCTAAGTCTGCTAGACCACAAAAGGGCAAAAATAAAAAATATTCCAAGGATAAGAATCCTAAGCCTAAAAATGTCAATCATTCTAGGGATACTTATCTCTGGGGGAAAGGCAGTTTGTTCCCTACTGATGATGATTGGAATATTCCTAACCCTACTGCTAGAAACAATAGAAATAACCAGAATTCTAGGGTAAAACCTCAGCAATGGAATCAGCAGAGGACTCATCAGAGGACTCATACAAGACCTCAACAGGGACCTCAGCAGACTCCATATTACAAGGCTGCTCCTAACAGACAGCAAACCTATGGTTATACTAGTGCTTCTAACAATAAGAATCACTTCAAACAGCATTATGTACCAAAAGGCCAGAAAGCATATGTGAATCCTACATAACCAAATGTTAGATCTTATGGATGTGTGGAATACACATATGAACAAAAGTATAATACTTTTCAAAGAAGACCTTATGTTAATATGCCAAGGGTCATGCTTACCACTGATCACTATGGACCTAAACAATTTTGGGTACCTAAAATGCATTAACTTTGTTTTGTAGGGTGTCTGGTACTTTGACAGTGGATGTTCCAGACATATGACAAAGAATAAGCACTGTTTGTCAAACTATGTGGCAAAGGATGGTCCAAGAGTTAATTTTGGGAACAAGAATACACCAGGATACACAAGAGGATATGGCACACTTGTGAGAAATGGATTACCTATCAGGAATGTTGCATTTGTGGAAGGACTGGACTACAACCTACTGAGCACTGGACAGTTTTGTGACATGGGTTACAAGGTCACTTTTGACAAAGCCTACTGTGTTGTCATTAGTGAAAGAGGTGAACAAGTTGTGTTGGCTGGAAGAAGACAACAAAAAAAGTATGTTGTGGATTGGTCCACTGCTGTTCTAGAGACATGCCTGATTGTGCACACTAAATCAGAACTAAATTGGTTGTGACATAAGAAGTTGAATCATCTCAACTTTGATGATATCAATCAGTTGGTGAAAAAGAAACTGGTGATTGGTTTACCTGAGATCACATTCAAAAAGGATGCTATATGTGATGCTTGTCAGCAAGGTAAACAAACAAAGTCAAGCTTCAAATCAAAGACTAAGCAATCAACAAAAAGAGTTTTGGAGCTGATGCACATGGATTTATTTGGACCAGTAACACCAACAAGTGTGACAGGAAAGAAGTACACTCTGGTAGTTGTGGATGACTATTCAAGATACACTTGGGTAGTATTAATGAACAAGAAAAGTGAAACACTTCAAAAGATGCCTGAACTTTTGAAGAGATTGCAAAATGAGAAAAGTTTGTGAGAGTGAAGATCGGATCGGATAAAGTCTTGAGTTTCTCAATAAAGTCATAAGAGAATATTGTGAGCAAAATGGTGTCTTTGCACCAATTAGCATTTCTTTGGTACACCTCAAACAAAATGGGGTTCTTTGAGAGAAGGAACATGACCTTGAAAGAAGTAGGAAGGACTATGATTTGTGAAGCACTATTACCTGAAAGATATTGGGCTGAAGCAATCAACACAGCATGCTATACACAAAATAGGACCTCAGTAAACAAGAAGCTACTGAAGACACCTTATGAGATTTGGAATGGAAGAAAACCAAATATATCTTATTTCCATCAATTTGGGAGCAAATGTTTTATTTTAAATCATAAGGAGCAATTGAATACATTACAAGCAAAATCAGATGAATGAATCTTCTTGGGATACTCTTCTGTCAGCAAGGCATTCAGGGTACTGAACAAAAGGACATTGAAACATGAAGAATCTATACATGTAGTATTTGATGAACCAAAGTTCACTAGTATGGAAGATGAAGCTTCAGAACCTGCTGAGAATCTCCAAGTCATTGATCCATAATGTGTTGATGTTTTGGAAAGAATAAATGACTTAAAAGTTTCTGACTCTGCCCCTGCTGAAGAACCTGCTGGTAATACTACTGATGCAACAACTGAAGCAATTTAAGGATCTGTTGAACCCCCTGTTGAAGCAATAGCAGACCCTACTGTAGATGATGTTCCAGAGAACCAAACTAACCAAAATCCACAATGGTTAAGGGATCACCCTGCTGAACAAGTTATTGGCAATATACAGCAATGTGTAAGGACTAGAAGACAATTGGAAGCAACGTTTACTTGTTTTCTATCTCAAATGGAGCCTAAAGTTGTTGAAGAAGCAATATCTGATCCAGATTGGATAATTGCTATGCAAGAGAAATTGAATGAGTTTGAAAGAAATCAAGTTTGGACACTAGTAGAAAAGCCTACTGATGACGTAGATCAAGTGAAATTAAAATACTTGACCACCAAAACCAATACTAGCAAGAGGACTAGGTCCATCGTAGTATAGCTATAGCGAATCAAGGTCGATCCCACAGGGAACCAATTGTGGGTCATTTATATACAAACAATTAATCATTCATGTCAAGGACACAAAGCGGTCTATGACCAACAAATGACAAGAAAGGTAAATGACACGACTCGACACAACACATAACATAATTAGCCTCCCCAATTATCATGTTATCGTTTGGATCTAAAGATTCTATATAATTATGCTAGACTCGACAACTATTAATCCGATTCGTATTTCTTTTATATTGGCTACGGGAGTCATCCCCTAAACTAGATCTAGCTCTGGGTAGGCCATCCGGATCACTATGCTACATCACGTGACTTCGCTTTTGGCCTCCATCTCATATGACTCATGACGCTTACAAAACTAGGGATGCGAGATATTAACCGTATTCCTCACCTAGGCAACATTCCTTTGTTCAAAGCGCACTTCCTAAGCGATCGCATCGATCTCGGCCCCATTAACAATTACCTGGACGGTCTCATGTTAATCTACGATTTACGTATAACTAGGTGCATGCAATTCCCGAATGCAGAACAGATCTAGATCTCGCTGAAAGTCCCGGAAGATCAATTCATGAGCCGACCTAGGAGCCCTATATTGGTATTTCCTAATCATACGCTAATTAAAAACAGACGAGCGACGTAGCCGTAGCCGTAGCCATACCTACTAAGATAAGAAATTCTAGGTGGACAATCACACCATAAAGACGTGGCTAGATTGACGCGACGAACAACTAAATCTTAGCGTTTCTACATACGTAACGGATAAAATAGAGACTCATAAAGCAATTATATAGATCTACTAAAAACACGGTTGTCGATCATACCAAAGTCATCTATAGGTCACCGGATATATGAGATTCGGGCGTGTGGATCCTTATAGACAAGGAATCCCCAACGCCTCATATCGTATCCTTAGATCTACATCGTTCGGTGAAGAACGAACAACCTCAAACAATAAATAATAATTGGGGACTTAATTACAAAGAACTAAGAACAAATAAATACAAGAACTTACATTACTGCAGATTTTGCATAAAAACTGCTCTAAGAAAAATCAAGATTTGATTATAAAGCGAGAAGTGTAAAAATGTATTGTGTAAAGAAGTGTGTTTATGGCGTGTATAGTATGCCTTTATTTATAGGAGTTCAAGCTAATTAAGAGATATACTTCAAAATGTCAAAACAAATAAGAGATAACTCTCGCCGATCTCAAAATAAAAATAAGATGAAGTGCGCCCCCCTTCATGCATATCCTCAAAGTTGGCGCCATCTTGGAGTCTTTTGTCATGCTTATCCGATCTTTTCGTGCTAATCCGATATTTATCTTGAATTTCCTTTGATTTATCTTGAGATTTAATTCTTCCATTTGTATTTATCCTCCATAATTATCCAAATCTGCAAAATAGATATTTATCCCAAAATAAATCATATTTAAATAAAACCGGATAAATATAATAAAAACGGATAAATACCGATTTATAAATAAAAACAGATAATACCAATAAAAAATGGATAAATACCAAATTATATTTTATAAATCACAAAACATTAAATAATACATATAAACATGTGATTTAATATAAAATACATATTATTAATCTCGATTTAAGGTCAACGTTGATGACTTTTACGGGTATAATTTGACCGTCATCACCTACTCATGCAAATATAATTGGAACTAAATGGGTATACAGAAACAAATTGGATGAATCTGGTACCATTGTAAGAAATAAGGCCAGACTAGTGGCAAAAGGCTATTCTCAAGCTGAAGGAATAGATTTTGATGAGACATATGCCCCAGTTGCAAGATTTGAAGCTATAAGATTATTCTTGGCATATGCTGCTTACAAAAACTTCAAAGTATACCAAATGGATGTCGAAAGTGCATTTTTGAAAGGCATTCTAGAAGAAGAGGTTTATTTTCAGCAATCTCTAAAGATCAAGAAGATAAAGTGTACAGACTTAACAAAGCACTTTATTGTTTGAAACAAGCACCAAGAGCATGGTATGAAACCCTATCTCAATTCTTGGTGGACAATGGTTTTACCAAAGGTACCATTGACAAGACTCTTTTCAGAATCAATGAAGGGCACAACACCTTGCTGGTACAGATTTATGTTGATGACATAATTTTTGGTTCTGAAAATGAATTGCTATGTAGAAAGTTTGCTAATCTCATGAAAAGTAAATTCCAAATGAGTATGATGGGAGAAATGAACTACTTCTTGGGATTACAAGCCAAACAAGTGAAAGATGGAATCTTCATTCATCAAACAAAATATACCAAGGTGAAGAAGTTTGGCATGTAAAATAGCACCAAAGTATCAACTCCTATGAGCACCAACAATAGATTGGATGAAGATAAAGAAGGCAAATATGTTGATCAGACTTTATACAGAAGAATGATAGGCAGTCTGCTGTACCTCACTGCCAGTAGACCTGATATATCCTTTGCTGTAGGTGTTTGTGCAAGATTTTAATCAAAACCAAAGGAAAGTCATTTAGCTCATAAATCAAAGGATTCTCAAGTATCTAAAAGAGACATTGGGAGTAGGATTTAGTATTCAAAAGATGGAAGTTTCAAGGTTATATCTACTCAGATTTCGATTATCTTTGGTTGCAAGTTTGATAGAAAAAGCACCACATGAACACCGCAGTTGACGGGAAATAGACTAGTTTCTGGTTCAAGAAGAAATGAATTCAATATCAACTTCCCACTTTGAAGTGAATATATATTTTTGGAAGTCTGCTTTGTGCACAAATACTATGGTTAAGACAACAGTTAAGGGATTATGGAATTGAGGAAAGAGAAATTCCTATAATGTGTGATAACAGAAGTGCAATTGCAATCACAGAAAATCCAGTTTTGCATTCAAGAACCAATCATATTGATGTAAGACATCACTTTATAAGAGATCATGTTGAAAATAAAGATGTGGTGGTTCTTTACATCCCTACTGAAGATCAACTTGCTGATATATTTACTAAACCATTGGACAGTGAAAGATTTGCTAAGTTAAGGACTGAACTTGGCATCATAAAAGTTGACTGATATACCTTTAATCAGCAGTGTACTGGAATTCACCAAGGGGATTAGTCTTTGCTATGTTGGGTGAGCTTACTTAGCAGACTAGTCATTGGTATCAACAGTTCCATGTACTTAAATAGTTTGGACAATTGAGCAAATGAAGTTGCCAAGGGGATTGGTCTTTGTCCCGTTGGGTGAGCTCACTTGACAGATCAGTCATTGGTATTAAACTTCATCTTGTATTATCAGTTGGACAAAACAAGGGTACAAGAAGATCAACAGAGTTACTTTGTCAGCAGACTACTGAGGCATTCTTGTCAGCAGGCTGCTGATCCAAGTCTACTGAAGACGAATGCTGCTGGTCTTTGCTTTCTTCGTGCAAGCATGGTACTGTGCAGTACTTTTGTTATTTATGTACTGTTGTAATGGTTATTTACTAACATGTTATCAGCACGAGTCTCTACCGATTGAGGCGTATCGTGAAATCTTAATTCTTTCTTCTCGAATGTTCTGCAACTCTCTCTGACTCCCATATCATAACTATACCGAAATCTTCTTCGTCTTCAATTTCCAGCTCTTTGACATCTCTACTAAGAGCTGATGCTAGTTCTTGCCATTTGTGTTGCTATGAACTTGGCCCTTCTCCTTGTCAACTTGATTCAATTAAAATAAAAAAGGAATTAGCAGCTTTCTATATTGCGAAGTCCACATTCAAGCTTGTTGAGCACATCTGCTCTACAGATCGGCCTTTATCTTCACAATCCAGATTCAATTCTTGTGGACTTATTATAATTGGTCTTTATGGGGAAGGTTATTCTACATATACATGTAATACAAAAGTAAGTATGGGAGGAAAGGCAAAAGGGGTGAACTGATCGACAAGGTGGTACAGGATTTGGACAAAAATTATGGCAAAGTTTATCTTGACGACAACACCGATATGGTGTGGCTGCTCTTATGATTTTCTACTTGAATCTTATGCTGGAGTCGATAATAATAATAATATATAAACATTATTACTATAGCGTTCCGATTATTATCGGGTATCGGTTAATTCTTGTGTTTCAATTAATAATGACGTTATATCGTCGGTAAAAATATCGAGGTAAAATTATAGTTTGTTCAACTTATTTACTATTAACATTATGATCATACAGTGATATTTTATATTAAAATTAAGATATCAATTATATGGTGATAAAATAATTGATGAGGACATGATGTAAAAGACGTTTTCCCACATGTAATATCTCGAACATGCTCCTGTACCAGCAGTATCGAGAAAAAGGATTCAGAAGATATTCTGAACTTATATCATGCCTCTTGGTGGCTGAACAAAACATAAGTTTTTGTTGAAAAATCATAAGTCTCGATCAATTTTGGTGGTAGCCTATTCCTGAAGTGAATATGGTTCGATCTTCAAATTTTGATCGTGGTCGTGGACTTGGTCTTGGCGTGAGAGAGGCCATGGATGAGGTTTGTTGTCGAGGACACGGTTGTGAAAAATATATGCCATAATACAATAATGCAAATCATGGTAAGAAACAAAATGGTCCTGAGAAGGCAGACCATAAGAAACATAATGAAAAGAAAGCTCAAGATGAGAAATGCTTTCGTTGTGGAATGTCATTGGGCCCGTGACTTTCGTGTGGCAGATCACTTTGTAAAATGCTTCATGATGAAAAAGCATCTTTGAAAATTAAACATACTGAAGATGATGATGTTGATATGATGAACTTTGATGTGGATAGTTTCTAAATGATCCATAAGGGATCAAATGATTAACAGAAAGTTTAAATTTATTTTTTATGCTTTTCATCAAATTATATAGATCCGTTCCTGGGAGTGAACATGACTAAAATATGTAATTAAGATGTGTCAATTGACACATGTCAATTCCTTGAAGTGAATGTGACGAAATGAAATATTTAAGATGTATCGGATTATACATGTCAATCCCTTGAAGTGGATGTGACTAAACTGAAAATTTATGATGTATCCGTTCCTGGAAGTGAACGTGAAAAATTAAATATTCTAGATATGTTGAGATACACAAGTCAGTTCCATGAAGTGAACGTGACAGAATCCAAATATTGTATACCGATGTATTGAATCACGTCAGTCAATTCCCTGAAGTGAACGTGACAGATATTAGACTACGAGTTGATGATTCTATTGTGAAAATGATACATCGGTATACAAACCGGTATACATACATGATCGTTTGTTTTGTAAACAAATTGGATCAAAAGATTGAACCACCTGAAGATGGTCGTTTCTACTAAGTGTATATGTAGATATAGATGGACTTGGAGTTCATTAAAAGCACTTGATGCTCATAGAAGTGAATATGAAATTCACAGAAATTAAATATGGACTCGGAGTCCGTATGAAAGGGAATGATGTTCCAATGAATGCCTGAAGTCTAAAAATAAGAAAAATCAGTAACAACATCGTGACACTTCTTTAATCTGCGCAAGAGAAAGTTATTCATTGCGATAATATGCGCTTGTAGTAGCAATATTAAAGGAAGTGGTTTAAATTCAACAAAATGATTATCAAAGAATAATTATGAAACTACTCTAATGAGAAGAATTGTCCACCAGAAGTGGAACATAAAAAAAATCGATTTTCATATTGTGGTATTAGAAGACCACCGATCTTGTACTTGGCGCATTTACTTAATTGATTTTACGGATGTGGCATTAAAATGCCATCGTCGCATACTTAATCGTCGCACGGCGAATATCAGTTGGGAAAAATGAAGTTTCAATTATAGTAAAGACAATGTCATGACACAAATACTATATGTTATTGTCATCCTGAAGATGATCCGGATATGCTGAACTTTGTTTATCATTTTTCAAAGTCTCAAGCACTGTAGATTGTGCTTGATATTCCTTGATATGGATATTAAATTGAGACATCGAAAGAATTTAAAAGATATAGATCTCTCAAGAGATAATATACTTCTTCCCGATTGAGTAAATATCTCAAAAATTAACAACAATAAAGAAAAGAAATCTAATCCTCGTCATAATAATCTTCCTAGTAATCTCTAGGCTCAAAACCGGGAGGTGGTGTAGAACTTGAGGCAGCAGCGGTAGAAGAGGATGTTCGGTGACGTGGGGTAGTCCTAAGCGGTAGGGTCGCAGGAGGAACTCCTAGAAAGTCTATAATTCTCTCCATCTTGTGATGTAGAGTCGCAATTTCTCTCGAGTGCTCCTCTAGCAAAGATCTTTGAGTTTGAGGTGCTCCGTGGACCGGAGTACGCTCTCTCTCAGCTCTTGAACCGACCCGTCTTGGTACACTTGAAACTGACTGTGAACTGATCATCGGCTCATGGTCTTCCCATTCGTCACTTTAAAACTTTGACCTCGCCCTCAGAGCGAACATTTCAATCATAGGCCCATATGGCAATCGCTACCGCTCGGATGTGGCGGCAAGCTCGTGAATATGGCTATGCATCAGAGACCTATGTTGGTGGTGACGATCTTTGGATACCGTCAGGTGTATAAACCGGGCCTTATTTACTCCTAGAATGATTTATCAAGAACTATGAACAATGAGGATGGTGGTTGTGGTGTAATTTAGGCGAGCACGAGAGTTAGTTTCTCTCAAGTTGCTTACGTATCCAATGTATGTAATTGGTATCAAGTCTTCGTAGTTCCTTAGTAGTAGTTTATATATGGAGGCGCCACGCCCCATTTCTTGTTGGACAAGCACTGGACTCTTAAACCCTAAGGATTATTACGTGTTGATCTTTCATAAGAGATAATTATGATGGCATTTAAATTATAAGATCTGTGTCCTATAATTCAGGGATTCTTCCCATCGTTATCCGATTATATAGGCACGTGCCTGAATTACCCTTATAAGGGAAAACCCTGACGTTCTGAAACTAAAAGCAGACATGGCTCTGAAATCTCAAGCCGCTTGTTATGGTATCGATACCAAGCTGACTAAAAAGGATGTAGCTTCCCTCTGTAAGTAGTACACCTGGAAAATCCCTTGCTCAAACCCACAGTTCCAGCTCTTGGTGTCTATGCGTATCGGGCTCCGGCCGGCTGATGTGCCGTCTACAAGGAGCAGCTCCTCTACAGCCTAAGGTTTCCCATTTGTCTACTGGCCGTCTTAGAGCATTATGGGCTTGGCCCAGATTGTTCTGAACGGCATAATGGCGATAGTTGGTTTTTCTATTTGGTGCCGGTGCGCCTGCATCCCCGTCACTGTTCAGACATTTTGACTTTTCTATCAATGCAAACAAGTGCCAGATCAGGCTGGGTACTATTGCTTTCCCCAACGAGGAGACTTTTACAAAGAGGACCAGTTTAACGAAAATGGCGAATCTTCCTACAAGGGATGGAAATCCCGATTCTTCTTTATTTGACCTGAAGTGGAAGCCAACCTGGGTTGATGGAATTCTGGCGACCTGGGAGGCGATCCTCGTCCAAAAGATGTTGACAAGAAGATGATAGACGACATTCGGAAAAGTGCCTTCTATATTGGTGCGAAGAAATTTTCCTCTCAACTGATTGAATCGGCCCGACTGCCGACTGCTGGGCCCGATCCTTACAGGGAATTAACCCGGGCTGAATATAGAACTTGTAGGACCTTTGCTTTTACTGTACTTTTGCTGTCGAGTTTGTGAAATACTTGTACTAACACTCTTATGCCTTCCTTTGGACAGTGTCCTCCTTTGCTGAGTTGGTCGCCGATGTTGATGACGAAGAGGAGGTTCCTGCCGGCGCCTTTCCGGAACAGGACTCCGTGAGGACTGTGAGCACCGACCTGGGTGCGGCCCGGTCTGCCGGGAACGTGCTGAGTTCCGAGACGACCAGGATCCTATCTGAACTCCCGGAGGATGCCCTGGTTTCCTCCTTTCCAGTCACTCCAATGGAGGTGGAGGATGAGGAGGAAGAAAGAGAGGAATTCTGGCTTCAGAAGAGGAAGCAAGTGGTAATCATGGACACCCCTGGGCAGGGTAAATCCTAGAAAAAGAAGATGGTTCTCCGTCCTTTTGAAGAGATCGAGGATGTTGATCCGGAAGAGGATGCACCCGTGGGTCAAGGGCGTCTAGCTAAACTATCCGACCAAGAATTAGCTATAGTGGTAAGTCCTCTTCGGTGTCTTGACCTTTCAAGTACTTTTGTTCTTCCTCTAATCATTAACCTTTTCAGGAGCCCAAATTGGTCAGAATTTCTGCAAAGACTCATTGAGTCGTTGGTCGCCAAAGAAGCTCTAAAGAAGAGTATCGAGGAGTGAAAGCAAGCCGGGAGAGGCACAAGGAGTCTTCCAAGGCTAAGGATGAGGAAATCAAGGCCCAAAAGAAAGCGGCTTGAGGAGGTCAAGACTCGGTGTACAACGGAACTTCAAGCAATATTTGACAAGTACACGGCCGAGAACTACGAAACAAGGTGGGCTTTGGTTAAAGTTCGAGGTGAAAGGGATGCCCTGGAAGCCTTTATCCCTACTTGGATCAACCAGGCTATGCACGAGTATGAGTCTTCAGACCACCTTGCTCGAGCTCTGAAGGCTTTATTGAACCCAGTCATGCCGTATGGCTATACTGTTGGGGTTGATGAGGCGAAAGAGCAACGTGCCGAGTTAGTCCTTGTTAGGTGTAGTGCCTGAAAGACAATTATCTAATTGTTTTAGGACAGAATTAATAATTCATCTTATTATATGCATGTATGCTTATAATTAAGACATTACTGAAAACCCTAAGTACCTCGTTTATGTAATCACATAACTCGTTGTATGGCTATACACAAGAGGATTGAGTTAGTGAGATGTACTTAAAATTAACTTAGTCTCATAGCGTTGATTAATCGAGTACGGGTCTCATGATTAATATGCTAATAATGCGCCCATAACACTTTACGGTGTGATGAGTCTTATCCGGTCTGTCGGTAATAGGTACCTAGTGGGGCATTTATATATGATGATAATCATATAGTGGTTGGACCGATTTGATTTGAGTTCTCAATATAATTCCGTGATCGAGAAGTCTTATCGAATCACAAGATGATCATATATGGATTAATCTCAACTCGAGGTGATCACGAGACAAGCCGCTTAGACTAGGGTAGAGTTTGATGTGTTAGTAAGGATCACTTCAGCAGATGTGGTCCAACACTCTCGTTGGCTCTATTCGGAATGAGTGAGTAGTACGTGCTATCACATATATGGAATCCATTCTTCCTCGGGAAGTCGATGCGACGATTCCCTTATTTGTTGATCCTAGAAACTGATCGATCCACGTAGTTCATATTATATTAGTTATGAACTAATTGATCACTAGGGGTTAATGGTAAATAAGGATAAGAGATTTGAGAAGGGTTTACGGAGATATCCCGAATCGAAACGAGCGATCTATGGAGGATTTATCCGTATGTAATGATTATATCGGTGGGACGCTTATCAACTCATGGTTGAGTGTAAGTTATCTATATTCGCAGAGTTCGGTTCGGGTTTATGGTGGTGTAATCCCGGAATTAATAGATTGAATATAATTGTTCGGTCCGCGAATAATTTAATTTAATTTATTGTAATTTATCGAATATGGGTCCATGGCCCCCGACGTGCTCCTAATATAGCATATAGCTTTTCTCGTCGCTTCACCTCAATTATAATTAAATAGTTGGATTGTACTATTTAATTGATATGTGGATTAATTGTTTAGTTGGACTAGATAATTAAATACACGGAAAAGAAATTTTTTGTGGACTCGGCCCATTGTGATGAAAAATGCGTGTGAACTATTTCCCAATATGGTGGGGCGCATTTTGTTATTAAATTATTAGAGAGAAATTAGTTTTCTTGGATAATTATTTAATATATGATTTAATCATTTATTTGTTAAGTGATAAATCATGGAATATTGGATAATATATTTATTTATCCTAATTTGTTTGGGATATATATTATATTTATCTTTTATTTAAAATAAGGATTAACATAATAATTATCTCTTAATTATTGAATCCTTGGAGGACAATGATTACTCTCCTATATAAAGAGAGTTCTCCCAAGCCTTATTAACATCACAAAATTTCGAGTTTTAGGTAGTATTGTGGCTTAGATATTTCGGCCTAATACTATGGGTTCGAGTTTTAGAAAAACTTTGGGTTTTTCTAAGGTAGCATATCGAGGAGGTCCTGCGACTTGAAACACCATCCACCTGGTGGTGCTTGGAGACACACGTTGGAAGACTTTTGCTTCTCAACTAGGATCTCAACTAGCTCGGATTGGATTGACCTTGTTCTTGGCGTTTTGCACCATAAAAAGGTTGGTAATCTAACCCCCTCGTAGGTTAGATCTATTATTTTATGTGTTTTGATTGTTTAGATCTAGATCTTGTACTTTCCGCTGCGTAATCGGGTGGATCTATGATCCATCCGGCGATATTACATCCTACAAGTTGTATCGGAGCCTTTGATCTATCAATCAAAATATGTGAATTTTAGATCAGGAGTGGAATAAATGTGTAGATTGCGCTTTTTTTTTCGTTTTATGTTTGATTAATTCGAAAATTATCATGTTGAATGCCTTTGTGATTGTTGTGGTTGAAGAGATGGACGGGTTGATATTGTTTCACCGTTAGATCTGCTTTTGTAGCTTTTTTTGATTAAGTATCAATTGGGCATAGGATTGTTGTAATTTATTTTATGTTGAATCAAAAATTGTAAAAAGATTGGAACTTTTGTATATATTTTTTTGATCTGGGTCCGAGACGACGAAGATCATAGTGTTGAAAACCATGGTGTTGAAGATTATCAACAAGGTAAAACGGGAGGAGGCTGATTATTGTTTTTATTTAAAAAGTCACGGCTTTATTTTTTTTACCACCTGCGGCAGTAGATCTTTTTTTTTATCACGGCAAATGTTTTTGCTTTATTTGTTTACGGCAGTATCTTTTTTTTGGTTACCTAATTGTTTGGCCATCAGGTCAATCATCTTATATTATTAAAAAAAAAAATGTTTTCTTTATATATCTGTCGAGACAATTTAAAAATAAAAATAAAAAAAAGTTTTTTTTTTATATATAACACAATTCTTAATATAGATATATTTAAATTATATTGGTTTATTACGGCCTCCTCTCCTCATCATTCGTGGTTCGTGTCAAGATCGATGGTTCGAGATCCGGAAGTTTCAAGATCAAGTTCGAAAACCGAGACTTGAAGACTTAGAATAAGTTTTACCTTTTCCTTAGAAAATAGGTTAGTCGGGGGTACCAACGGTCCATCTCGGTGTTTAATTTTTCCGTTATTTTTTTTCCGTGTATGATCGAAAATTGTATGATATAACCGAAAATTGCCATGACATGCATCTTCATGATTCCACTCCAATGCATACACGTAGATATTTAATTTCGAATTAAATTAGGCATGTATAACTCGATTAATTAGTTAACTTACTTGTTTTAATTAATATGTGGTAGTTAATTAAAATTAAGTAACTAATTATTAAAATCGAGGAACCGGGTTTTGTCAATCGTTACGATTTTATTGATGGATTCTCGGTGAATCCCACTTAGATAAATCGTTGAGTTTTCGGTGAACTTACCTTAAACAGAAACGAGATTACGCTTTGGTTGATAATTTAAAAATCGGAAAAGCTTTGTACATGGGTTCGGAAATGGTCTAACCATGGTTGGGCGAGTTCAACCGAGCTTCGGCTCAATCGACTCCCCTTCCACGTGTGATGTACGTTACAGTGGTTCAACAAGACTTAGCAAAGCCGATAAGCCTTCGGGCTAAACATGGCTTCTCTTGCCGGATTAGCCTGAACTGTCACATATGTTCCAACGAAAAAGACAGCGTAGGCTTGCCTACATAACCGACCCTGTTCGGAGTACTTTGATTTATTGTTTCTTATTGTCAAGACCGAAACCGTAATTAGTAAACCCACAACTTTTTCAAAATATTGAGTGGGAGTGGGGAAGGCGACAGCCGACCCCACGGCCTCTACTATTGGTCAAGCACGTGAGAGAAGGGTGACGCCTCGAGCCGCTTTGATTTCGGCCCCCTACGGATGGTGTTCACCCCTATCAAAATTCAAGGCTTGGTCTCCGATAGGATAGGATTTTGGGTACTCGTTGAGTCATCGACCGACCTCTACTGGCGGCATACTCGGGCGTACTTTGAGATCCGATATAGTAGATCACACTCTTTATGGATATTTTTGAAATATCTAGGCTAGAAAAGGAAGGTAATCAATGATTAAAGTCCGAGATGCCTGATTCCCGTGAGATGTTCGATTCTAGAAGATTAATCATTGAGAGAGATTGTCTCGGTTTAACCGTCACCTATTTGACCTACCATACTGGTGCATCGAGGTGCGAGGTTAAATCTTTGGAATGGTAGGATAGACTTTAAACAAGTTTATTATTCCTAAAATAAAATCTAGTAGTGAAAATTTATTTTTTGAATTTAACTTTCTGTCATATTTATTTTACAACTAAATCTCTAGGCTTTTAAACTGTTAGTAATATGACTTCATTAAAAATGTGGAAGTAACAAGTACGTTGTAATTATCAAAAGAATGCAGTTAATTTTTCGGAAGAGATTTTCCCTTGAGCCTTTAAAAACTTAAGTGACATAGTATAGGTATGTCACGGGTGTCACTCGTGTTGAACGAGAGACGGCCATACTTAGTTTACCAAAGATGATATAGGACTATCAGACAAATTCATTTAGTGAATTTTAAAAGTGTAATTACACAACAAATTTCTAAATTGAAAAATTGGAAAATCATATACATAAGGCGTTGCTAGTTAGACGGTATTTGGAACCGATAAACTAGTGGGAGCCTTAGTCTTATGATTTGTTGTTTTTCTGAATCATTAGAAATGTGTAATGAACCATTCATTGGAAAAACAAGAATAAAGTATTACTAGTGTGACAGTATTTGGAACTGATAAACTAGTGGGAGCTTAGTTCTGGAGATTTTATAATCTTTGAAACATCTTGAACACAACATTGCTAGTTAGACAGTATTTGGAACTGATAAATTAGTGGGAGCTTAGTTCTATGTGATGTTCTAATCTTTGAAAAATCATAAATACAAAGTGTTGCTAGTTAGACGATATTTGGAACCGATAAACTAGTGGGAGCTTTGCTCTTATGATTTGTCGATTAGAAAAATTGAATAGTCCAAGCTAGTAACACTATCATTAGGCATCCCACAGTTCAAGAGTAGTCTCAACTCAAACGAACTGCTAGTTCAAGGCTGTTTCCATTTAAGGAAAGTCGAGAATGGGAAAGAATGTTTATACGTTTTAGTCATCTAAACTAAGTAGTTTTAAGGCTAAACCGGAAAATTAATAAATTGGAAATTAGAGGATAAGGAAAGTGATTTCGGATCACTAACCAATGCAACCTTAGCAATTTTCTCAAAAAGCTAAGTTCTTTGGAAGAACTAATTAGCTTTGCATTAAACGATAAATAAAATAGACAACGGGCAGTTATTTCAGATAGACTAGTGGGAGTGATATAAGGAAATGAATCTCGGATTCAATTTTTGAGTATCACAGAAAATTCATTTTCTGCTTTTGGATTCGTTGGAACGAACGCATTCATTTTCAATAGGATAATTTGTTTGTCTTATTGACGATGAATATAACATTCGTAGCACGAATCCAAGACTCGGACTTTTGTTTGATAAAGTCAGAACCACTAAGCATTGCTGAAAAGGTATTAGTAACACATCTTAAAATATATAAACGCAAATGGTTTCCATATTTCGATAAACGCTTCTTTCTATTCTATTAATTAGTGCATATTCCCTAAAGACAAGATCTGAAGATTGGCTTAGGGTGATTCCTATCTCCCAGTCAAAGGAACACTGTCTCAAAGGAACAATGACTAAGTTTCCTTTCAATCAGGAAATGGTAATAGATTTAAAGAAGTAACATAACTTGTTCATAACAACCTTCGGGGTCATATGACTGATACAAGCTAGTGAGAGCTTCTGAGTGGTGACATATTGTCTCGATAACTACTCGAAACTCGTAAGTTTATCCAAAATATTCGAGGAAATCTCTGATTTCACTGCAGATAGAGTATTCCATACTCGTAAATAGGTTATTGCGTAGTCTTCGGGACTGATGCTCGGCCTGCCTCCCAGTGAAATGTTTTCACTAAAGGATACACTATAAATTTGCCTTATATATAGTTATTGATGTGCTACGATATGTTCTTTGAACTCATTTAAGATATTGGTTGCAAAATAACGGTTTACGTTGTAATGAAAAACCAAGAAGTCTACCTAAAAGATGCCTACGTATTTATGGATAAGGTTCACCCCACTTCCGTAAACATAGATATTTAGCATTTAGTGCTTGAAGGTAGTACTTGAAATTTTGCGTACATGTTCAGGTCGTGAAATATCTTAATGCATTGAGTAAAGGTTGGTTATGAAACTCGTAAAATCAGAGAATGACGGTTATACTGTCAAACTCGGTCTGATAGAGTCAATAAAATAACAACTTTAGATCTTGAAGTATTTGTACTCAAGATGTTACTAACTGATTTGTTCAGTCCACATCCAACACCGGCAGTTGGTGATAACACTAATAAAAACTACTAAACTAGATCAGTATATCAATCCACCCCGAACGCAGTGGGAGTATGGTTTGTCCATTACCCATTGCAGGACCTTACGGTCTATAGGGTAGATTGATGACCTATAGTCCTTCGTGGGCTGTATAGGATCCTGATCATAGAGGTTGGTTCAAAAGCCATAACCCTGTGAATGGAGTTGTTTGCACTCTGGTTCTGTTGACACTCTTGTAGAACCACCTTAGTATCTCAGGCCCAGTAGAAGTAATTGGAACTACACGGAGAAGATTCGAATGAATAGGAAAGTTTAACTTTCAATGCAAAGCTGAGGAATTTAGGGGTGATTCCCTAAAAGATAGAGAGTTAACCAGACCATGATCTCTCTTACCAATCAGTCTTGCTTGTTTTCGTCAGAAAGTGAGAAATAGGGGTGATTCCCTAACACTTCCTCGCCGAACAACGGAATCTGAATTCATTCAGAACAGAAGGGTTTTAGCTAAGAACAAATAACGGATTCGTAATAAAGCGAAAAAATAGGGGTGATTCCTAAGACCTTTTTGCGAGACTAACGGTATCTTAATTTATTCGTAAAGAACCTTTGGCAAGATGCCTGCCATAGCTTATATCCTTTGGGGATTAAAGCACACCTCTAGGTCATTTCAAACTCATATGTTTTCATATGTGGACTTGACCAGAATGTTGATAAGTCTTTCGTAGACTGGGCATCAATATTAGTAAAGTAGTATGTAGATTAGTGTTTGTGAATGGTAACACTGAAACAATTGGAAACAACATGGGTGTGTTATCTGAAGTCAGAGTCTGACATGCCATCATGATTCATTCTTAAGGATTTGATTCGCTCAAATTCTTGAGATTCGATCATTGTCAATCCCATCCATTCACCTGGTTAAGATATTCTTGCATTTATGCAACATTCAACGATGTAGTCTATCCTACCTCTCATGAATGGTTATTTAAACCTGCAGATGAATACTAAATAGGATGTTTAGTGAATCCTCAAGTCTCTTTGGGAGAATGAGGAATAATATGCTAGTATATTCAGGTGCAAACTAGAATATAAGTGATAACACTGATTCTGGTGATGATCGTTAAGTCGATTTCGTCCTCAGTGTTGAATCAAAGGCATATTGAAATCGTACCACCAGATTAGATGGAAAGGCGACGTTGTGATCCCAAAGATTGACTCAAGACGCCAACCTACCTGATCAGTGTACCAAGTCACATGGTATTTGGATTCTAAGTACGCGCCGGGTCACTGACCTACCCTACGGCGGCACACTCCGGTCGTGGTTGGAAGGATGAATTACTAAGATGCGCTTGGAGGGTATGAATCTTGGGGATATGTCTCACTTGTTTTGAGCAAGTGGGAGAATGTTGTAGATATAGATATAAGGGGTATGCTCTAAAACAATTAATCCACTTGCCTTTCGTGCAAGTGGGAGATTGTTAGGTGTAGTGCCCGAAAGACAATTATCAAATTGTTTTAGGGACGTAATTAATAATTCATATTATTATATGCATGTACGCTATAATTAAGACACTAACTGAAAATCCTAAGTACCTCGTTTATGTAATCATATAACTCACCGTATGGCTATACACAAGAGGATTGAGTTAGTGAGATGTACTTAAAATTAACTTAGTCCGTAGCATTGATTAATTTGAGTACGGGTCTCATGATTAATATGCTAATAATGCGCCCAGAACACTTTATGGTGTGACAGTCTTATCCGGACTGTCGGTAATAGGGTACCTAGTGGGGCATTTATATATGAAGATAATCTATAGGGCTGGACCGATTTGATTTGAGTTCTCAATATAATTCCGTTATCGAGAAGTCTTATCGAATCACAAGATGATCATATATGGATTAATCTCAATCTTGAGGTGATCATGCATAAATCGCCGCTTAGACTAGAGTAGAGTTTGATGTGTTAGTAAGGATCACTTAGCAAAGATGTGGTCCAACACTTCTCGTTGGCTCTATTCTCGAATGAGTGAGTAGTCTGTGCTATCACAGATATGGAATCCATTCCTTCCTCGGGAAGTAGACAGCACAGCCTCTTATTTGTTGATCCTAGAAACCGATCGATCCATGGAGTTCATATTATATTAGTTATGAACTAATTGATCACGAGGGGTTAATGGTAAATAAGGATAAGAGGTTTCGAGAAGGGTTTACGGAGATATCCCGACTAAAACGAAGCGATCTATGGAGGATTTATCCGTATGTAATGATTATATCGGTGGACGCTTATCAACTCATGTTTGAGTGTAAGTTATCTATATTCGCAGAGTTGATTTCGGGTTTATGGTGGTGTAATCCCGAATTAATAGATTGAATATAATTGTTCGGTCCGATTTAATAATTTTATTTAATTTATTGTAGCTAATCGAATATGGGTCCATGGTCCCCAAGTGGCTCCTAATATAGCATATAGGTTTTCTCGCCGCTTCACCTCAATTATAATTAAATAGTTGGATTGGACTATTTAATTGACATGTGGATTAATTGTTTAGTTGGACTAGATAATTAAATACACGGAAAAGAAATTTTTCGTGGACTCGGCCCAATGTGATGAAAAATGCGTGTGAACTATTTCCCCATAGGATGGGGCGCATTTTGTTATTCAATTATTTGAGAGAAATTAGTTTTCTTGGATAATTATTTAATATATGATTTAATCATTTATTTGTTAAGTGATAAATCATGGAATATTGGATAATATATTTATTTATTATCCTAATTTGTTTGAGATATATATTATATTTATCTTTTATTTAAAATACGGATTAACATAATAATTATCTCTTAATTATTGAATCCTTGGAGGACAAGGATTACTCTCCTATATAAAGAGAGTTCTCCCAAGCCTTATTAACATCACAAAATTTCGAGTTTTAGGTAGTATCGTGGCTTAGATATTTCGGCCTAATACTATGGGTTCGAGTTTTAGAAAAACTTTGGGTTTTTCTAAGGTAGCATATCGAGGAGGTCCGGCGGCTTGAAACACCATCCACCTGGTGGTGCTTGGAGACACATGTTGGAAGACTTTGGCTTCTCAACTAGGATCTCAACTAGCTCGGATTGGATTGACCTTGTTCTTGGCATTTTGCACTATAAAAGGTTGGTAATCTAACCCCTCGTGAGGTTAGATCTATTATTTTATGTGCTTTGATTGTTTAGATCTAGATCTTGTACTTTTCCGCCGCTGTAATCTGGTGGATCTATGATCTATCCGCGATATTACATCCTACAGCCCTCTCCCACTTCGCATTATAAGAGCATGTATAAGGCGGGTGTAGGCCAAATCTATGACGACCGCCTAAGAGAGTTTAAGGAAGGAAAGGACATCGGGGCCAAGTATGCTAAACGCAGACCGCCCCACAAAGCACTCGAAATGACTCATTCTTCGATGAAGCAAAACCCCGATGGCGTAATTGATTGCTCCTCTCTGTGTTAAAATACATTTCATTTATCTGAATTTTAAAAAACTTGTATGTTTTCTGGATGTTAGTGGTGCTCTGCCCACTGTACTTTTATTTTTATTTCTTTTTGAAACCGACTTTGGGATTCAAAGACTTAATTCTTTTGAAATTAAATATGGGATTAAGGACTTACATGACACCCGTGCATTCCCCCAGTATGGCGTACCTTGCTTAGTGCAATGGATGGCATACTTGTTTTTGATGTAGCTATGTGCTTTTTAGCTCGTTGCAATCTAGGGCCTGACCTGCAGACTCGAGAAGTTTGTGGTATGCAAACTTTCTGAGTATGACCTGTAGTACTCAGTTAAATTTTGGCCTGACCTGCAGAATCGGGAAGTTTGTGGTATGCAAACTTTCTGAGTATGACCTGCAGTACTCAGTTAAATTTTGGCATGACCTGCAGACTCAGGATATTTGTGGTATGCAAACTTTCAAAGTATGACCTGCAGTACTCAGTTAAATTTTTTCCCTTTAAGGGCTATAAATTAATAACGTAATACTCGTAAAAAGAAAGAATAATTTATTAATCTGTACTGATGCTTTGTTACATCATTATTGAAAATAAAAGACTAACTGAAAAGTAAAGAAAGCAAGTCTGGCACCTGTCCTAGACAAAAAATTTCCTGAGATTGTTGGCATTCCAATTGCGAGGTATGGTCTTACCCCTTGCATCAGCCAGCTGGTATGAGTCTTTTCCATGAACTTTGACCACGTTATAAGGGCCTTCCTTGTTCGGGTCGAGCTTGCCCTAAGGACCCTGCCCGCTGACCTCATTCTTTCGCAACACCAAATCCCCTTCTTTGAAGTAGGAGTACTTGACTTTGGAGTTATAGTACTGAGACATCTTCTATTTATACCTAGCCATTCGGATGTAGGCCACTTCTCTGGCCTCTTTCAAGTCGTCTTTGGCTTGCCTGAGTTCACTGTCATGATCTGACTAGGTATGAAGCTCGGTCCTCGGAGAGGAGAGTCCTAGTTCTACCGGGATGATTGCCTCACATCCATAAGCCAAGGAAAAAGGCGTTTCACACGCTTCTTTGAGTTCGGCGAGTCCCAGACGCCCAAAGTATGTTGGGTAAGTGTTCAACCCAATTCTCTCTCTCCTCTTCCACCTCTTTTCGTGCCAACCTTGACTTGTCTATTTGTCTGTTCAACTTGGCCTTAGCCCGTGGGTGGTCAACAGAGGTAAAGTGCTGGGTTATACCCAACTCTACGTACCATGTTAGGATTGTCCTGTCTTCAAATTGCGTTCCGTTGTCCGAGATCGGGATCTTAGGTATTCCATATCTGGCAGACAATAATTTTTCATCGAAACTTCGATGGCCCCGCCGATGATGGTAGTTAGAGCCTTGGCCTCTATCCATTTAGTAAAATAATCGACTGCCATGACAAGGAACCTCAGGTTTCTTGGTGCTCGAGGAAGAGGTCCTATCAGGTCTACCCCCCATTGATAGAATGGCCAAGGAGAGACTATGGGAATCATTTTCTGTGATGGTTGATGAGTCAGGTTATCATGTACCAGGCATGACTTGCATTTCCTAACTAGTTTGTTTGCATTAGCCTGCATAGTGGGCCAGTAGTACCCGAATAATCGACACTTTCTCGCCAGGGTCCGCACACCCGCGTGGTTTCTACAGATGCCAATGTGAATTTCTTGAAGGAGATAATTTCCTTCTTCCTTCGAAGAACATCGGAGCCAAGGTGATGTAAAAGTCCGTCTATATAAAATTTCATTAAAAAGGGAATACCTGCATGCTAAGAGCTTAATCATTATGGTCTGAGACTTGTCAGTCGGTAGAAGGCCATGTTTAGATAGGACACTATATGGTCCATCCATGCAGCTTGTTGTTGACTCGACAGCCGACTTCATTCAGAAATAGCTTCGCTGCCTAGTCGTTTCTATTAGGACTCTTTTGTCTAAGAAGAAGTTAGAGGCCAGCTTTGAGAGGGCGTCATCTCTTTTGTTCAAAGACCTGTTCGATCTGAACTGACTTGAAGTTCCTGAGTAATGCTTGTGCCACCACTAAATACTTCTTCATTGGTTCTTCCTTTGCCTCATACTCTCCTTTGACATGATTTACCAATAACTGGGAGTCACTGAACACTTGTAGATTGACCGCTCTGAGTTTGCTAGCCAGCCGGAGACCGGTGATTAGAGCTTCATACTCTGCTTCATTGTTTGTGGCCTTGAACTGAAAGTGCAAGAATAGGGGAATTCTTCTCCTTTTGGACTTATGAGCAAGAGACTCCGCCTCGCTCCTTCTTTGCCTCGCCGACCCATCCATATATGTGGTCCATGGCGCGATCTGTTCTGCTGGTGGATCTTTCTCAATTTCCACTAAAATTCCTTCAGCTAAGAAGTCCGCTAAAGTTTGAGCTTTTATAGCAATTCGGGGTTGGAAGTCCAGGTCGTACACTGCAAGCTCTATGACCCACTTGGCTAGTCTCCCAGAGGTATCCGGTCGAGCTAATATCTATCGTAGAGGCCGATATGTTACTATTTGTTATCGGGTGTGCTTGAAAATACGGCCTCAACTTTCTTGAAGCATGTACAAGAGCCAAAGCTAGTTTTTCCATGTTAGTGTATCGACTTTCGGTCCATGTAGATCCCGGCTTACACGAGAACACTTGTCTCTATATCGTGTCCTCTTTCTTGATCAAGACCGCGCTGACAGCTTCTTCGACAACTGCTAAGTATATCAACAAAGTTTCTCTTTCCTGAGGAGACGTCAATGTCGGCAACTCTGCTAAATAAGCCTTAAGATCCTGGAATGCTTTTTGGCTATCCTCATTCTATTGGAAAGGGCTTGACTTCCTCAGGACCTTGAAAAACGGTAAGGCACGCTGTGCCGACCTGGACAGAAACCTATTTAGGGCAGCCATATGCCCTATCAGTCTTTGCACTTCTTCGATGCTCCTTGGAGGTGGCATTAACCTTAGCGCCTTGATCTTGTTGGGGTTTGCCTTGATGCCTTCCTTGGTGATCATGTACCCTAGGAACTTGCCCGACCTGACCCTAAAAGTACACTTTTTGGGGTTAAGCTTCATCTGAGGCTGTCTAAACACGCCGAATACTTCTCTGATGTCTATCATATAATGACCAAGAGACCCGCTCTTGATTAAGAGGTCGTCTACAAAGACCTTCATACATCTTCCAATCTGTTTTACAATGATCTTATTCACTGCTCTCTGATAAGTGGCTCCGGCGTTCTTAAGCCCGAATGGCAAGGTGACATAGCAGAAATTACCTAGCTCGGTAATGACGGCAGTCTTCTCTGCATCCTCGGGGTCCATGGCTATCGGATTGTATCTCTTATATGCGTATAGAAATGCAAAGATTTCAAAGCCCACAGTTGAGTCAACTAACCTATCAATCTTAGGGAGTGGGTAACAATCCTTAGGACAAGATTTATTCAAGTCAGTGAAGTCCACGCATATTCGCCAACTTCCATCTAGCTTCTTCACCAATACTGGGTTGGCTAGCCAACTCGGGTAAACCACTTCCCTTATGATATCTGCCTGGAGGAGTTTTTCCACCTCCTTCTGAATGGCCTCCGTTCTTTCCTTGGCAAATTATCTTTTCTTTTGCCCAACTGGCTTCATGCACGGGTCGATGTGAAGTCTGTGAAGGGCCAGCTTGGGTGACAGGCCTGGCATGTCTTCAGTCTTCCATGCGAATACGTCCCTGAATTCTTTTAATACTTTGACGAGTTCCTTTTTTGTCGCTCGGGATCCATGATCCTACACTCATGGTCAAATCCTTGTGATCTTCCCATAAGCTCACCGCTTCGATTTTATCTTCGAGGACCAACTATCTTCCTCTTTGCGAGTAATTCTTCAACAGAGACCTCTTCGCACCATTATCTTTCTATTATCGGTGGCCGCCGTAATGCCTCCTGGGGTGTCTCCAAGTCACCCTTGATTTCCATCGAACCCGATCGTTGGAAACTTCATGCCGATATATGGGGTGGGAGATTATAGCTCGCAAGTCTATTAGTGCAGTCTTCCCATTATAACATTGTAGGCTGAGGGTGCTTTGACTACAATATAATCCACCATAAGGGTCCTGCCCCTAGGTTTCATCTCTGAAAGTGGTCGGCAATCTAATCATGTCCATGGGATGGATTGGGGGTCCAACAAAGCCAAATAACGGAGCCGATCACAGTGTCACCAAGATCCTTCATCTCATCGCTTGAAAAAAACTGTAGTATAGCACATTGACCGCGTTACCCGTATCGACACAGATACGCTTTACTGTGAACTTGTTGATTACAACTTCAATAACCAGCCCCTTGTTATTGATGACTAAGGGGAAAGGATCCCGAAGACCGTAAATTACCTCACCGAAAAGTCTTTGTCTTTTGTTGGAATCTGGGGGAGTAGCAGACCTGCCACTGTCCCTTTCCTCTGGTCGGGAAGAGATGCTCGGGCCACCCGAGATCGTGTTGATGGGACGGTTATCGACCTGTCCGTTAGGGCCCGGGGATTGATCCCTTCTACGACGGTAGTCATCACGTCGGCCTCGGTCGTGACCAAAGTTCCTCCTCTTGAACTCTCTTTTCTTCCACAGGGTTCCACATTTTGTGATCGGTCTATAACCTCATCCAATTTCCTATCCATGACATTTGCATCAATATCTCTTTCCATATCTCGCAATGCTCTGCATCATGACCAATATCTTCGTGATACTTACAGTACTTGGTCTGATTTCTTTTTTCCCGAGGACCCCACAGGGGGGGAGGGACTCGGGCAATGCCTTTTCTTTGCATAATAGCGAGGACCGCTCGCGTGACTGCTTAAAGGATGAAGTCCTGCTCAAGTGCACCCTTCTTACCTATCGGTCTCGATACCGGTGCCGCAAGTAGATCCCACACTGTCTTGCATTTTCTGGCAGATCTGTCATCCGACTTCTGCTTTTTGGAGCCTTTCGCTTCTCTCTTTAAATGGTTAGCTTCCTCCCTGGCAAGATTTGTAGGATAGGTCCATGTATTCCTCCATAAACTCTAGGAGTCGGCTGTTCGGCTTTAGCGTATAATCGACCTTCTCGTAGACCTGCTACAAAGGATGTGATTAAAAGGTGCTCCTCCGCATTCTTGACCTGCATAGATTCTTCATTAAACCTCTTCAGGTATTGCAGAACGGTCTCCACCTTCCTCTACCTGATGGTAAGGAGGTACGTAGCGTTCCTCCTGGAATGGTTTGGCCGTGATGAAGGCCCTGTAGGAACCTTCTTGCCAAAGTTTCAAAGTTGCCGATTGAATGGGGTGGTAACTTCCTAAACCACTCACGGGCCCTGCCCGTAAGCAGGGTGGGAAAGGCCTTACAGTTCATCTCTTCTGCTGCAAAATCTAAGTTCAAGTGTATTAGGTATTAAAACAGGTGATCCTGGGGATCTTTCGTGCCGTCATAGGGTTCTATCTTGGGAACCTTGAACCTTTAGGGACGTGGATAGCTCAAGATCTATTCGGAAAATGGTGTCTTAAATGACCGATCATCCGATCTCCGACCTAGAATTCCATCTAGCTCGCTTGGGTAGCCTCCTGGCTTGGATGTTGACCTATCTCTTTACGACGTTAGAGGTGAGAGGATATCTCTTATCATCTTTGCGTAGTTTTTTGTTCTGAGGAGTGTTATTTTCTGGTGCTTCTTCCTCTCTCTCCCTTTTAGGCTAAACCCAGCATGCTTTTGAAAGCTGTCATATCCAGATTTTGTAACGCCTCCAACAAGGCTTGTTGGGCGCAGATCCGCTAATACTTCTTATTCTTTGGTGTTGGTCTTTGGCTAGTGGTAGCGGTGGGATGATCGCGTGTAAGTCGCTAATGTCGATATTACTAGCAAGAATACTAGGTACATCATAGTATAGTAAATGCGAGTCAAGGTCGATCCCACAAAGACAATGCAACTATAAGTATAAATGTTTCTAACTTTATTATGAAGCAACATAGAAGCGGTCATTGACCAACAATAAACGGAAAGAAAACAAACTTGGTATTCCTCCCCCTCTTCTCACCGATCTACTAACTTGGATTAGTTAATCGTTATGTTTACTTCCCAACCTAATTTCCTTAAAATAATCATGAGCTTTAGTTTTAATTATCATTATCAGCTATGGGTGCAACTCCTACTCCTATCTACTCCGACAATGGTAGTAGACAATCTATACGCAAACTACCCTCCTTAATTGGTCCGTAATAGCCCATATGCATAAAGAACTAGAATTGCCGATATCGAGTGCTAACTCATACCGTTAACCCACCTAGACAGCTGTCGACATTGATCAGCACGTTTTTAGGAAACAAGAAATGGCTCACTGACTTCAAAGCTTTTGATAGACCCAAAGTCACATTTGGAGGCAAAGAAAACCCTGGTAAGATTAAAGGGGAAGGCATAATACTCAAGAACAATCGAAGATTCAAAATGTGGCATATGTCAAGGGACTTAATTTCAATCTGATGAGCATCGAGTCACCCTCGTGACAAAGGCTACAATGTGCACTTCAACAAAGAAGGATGCAAGGTGATTCACACCAAACCAACACAATAGTTCTTGCGGTAGAAGACAAGACAACATGTATGTGGTGGACTGGAGAACAACCAAGGCAGAAGCATGTTTGCTTGTCAAAAATAAACAATCAACAAGCTGGATTTGCCACAGAAGATTAAATCACCTGAATTTCAAGACTATCAACAAATTATCAAAGAACAAGTTAGTTGAAGGACTACCAGAGATCATATTCAAAAAGGAAAGCCTATGTGATGCCTGTCCGAAAGGGAAACAAATCAAAAGTTCATTCAAGTCAAAGCCTTATCAATCTACAACTGAGAGTTCTACATACATTACACATGGATCTGTTTGGACCAGATCACACGAAGAAGTGTAAGTGGTAAGAAATACACCCTAGTAGTGGTGGATGACTTTTCAAAATACACTGACCATTTTCATGAACAAGAAGAAAGAAACACTCAAAAAAGTCGCAGATTTGGCCGAGAAGACTCCAAAATGAAAAAGAATCAAGATCATCAAGATTAGATCGATAGAGGCACCGAATTTCTAAATGAAATTATCGTAACTCATCGTGAATAAAATGGAGTGCTACATCAACTATCTCAGCAGCAGAACTCCACAACAAAATGGTGTAGCAGAAAGAAGAAACAGAGAATTCTCAAAGAAGCGATTAGAACAATGATTGTTGAAGCATGCTTACTAAAGAGATTTTGGGTCAAGCCGCAAACACAAAGATGCCATACACAAACAGATCAATCATCAACAAATATCATGGAAAGACTCCATATGAAATATGGAATGGTAGAAAACCCAATATCTCATATTTTCATATGTTTGGATCAAAATGTTTTGTCTTGAACAGGAACCAGCTGCATACCTTTGATGAAAAGGCTGATGAAGCAATCTTTATGGGATACTCAGACACCAGCAAAGCATTCAGAGTACTCAACAAAAGAACATTGGTAATTGAAGAATCAATACATGTAGTTTTTGATGAACCAAATACAAATGGTGAAGACCTTCAAGATCAAGAAGAGGAAGCAGCACAAAGGAAAATCTATACAAGTGCAACCATACCAGCTTCTATCCTAAATAATCATTTTGAAAATCAAGAGGAGTCGCATATATACACAACAGATCAAGCACCAGAACTTGAAGTTCATACCCATAATGAAGCTGTAGAAGCACCAAGTGAAGAACAACTTCAACCTGATCGAAATTGGCTAAGAGATCATCCTGAAGAACAAGTCATTGGAGATGCTCACATAGGAGTTAGAACCAGAAGACAACTAGAGCACATGCTAACATGCTTTCTATCACAAGTGGAACCCAAGACCATAGATGATGCAATCCAAGATACAGATTGGATCACATCCATGCAAGAAGAACTAAATGAATTTGAAAGAAATGAAGTCTGGGAACTTGTTGACAGACCAGATATGGCCAACATCATTGGAGCAAAATGGGTATTTAGGAACAAGATGAATGAGCAAGGAGCAGTTATGTCGAAACAAAGCAAGACTAGTTGCAAAAGGCTATTCTCAAGCGAATGGATAGATTATGATGAAACATTTGCACCAAAAGAGCAAGATTGGAGGCAATCGACTCTTTCTAGCTTTTGTCGCTACAAAGATTTCAAAGTCTATCAAATGGATGTCAAGAGTGCATTTCTAAATGGACTTTTGGAAGAAGAAGTATATGTGGAACAACCTCCTGGATTTCAAATCAAAGGAAAAGAAGACAAAGTATACAAACTCAAGAAGGCCCTTTATGGACTCAAACAGGCACCAAGAGCCTGGTATGAAACACTATCACAATTTCTGATCAAGAATGGATTCAACAAAGGAACTATAGACAAGACTCTATTCAAACTAGAGGAAGGAACAAGTACATTGCTAGTACAAATTTGTGTTGATGATATCATTTTTGGATCAGAGGATGAAAAGCTATGTGAGAAATTTGCAAACCTGATGAAGAGCAAATTTCAGATGAGCATGATGGGAGAATTAAATTATTTCCTTGGCCTTCAAGTAAAGCAAATGAAGGATGGTACTTTTATCAGTCAAGCCAAGTACACAAGAGATTTAATACACAAGTATGGGATGGATACAAGTGGCACAACAGACACACCAATGTGTGCAAGAGTCATACTTGGAAAAGATGAAGTAGGAAAGGATGTTGATCAGAAAATGTATAGAGGAATCATTGGATCCTTACTATACTTAACTGCAAGTAGACCTGATATAGCATTTCCAATAGGAGTATATGCAAGATTTCAAGCTCAACCAAAGGAATCACATCTTCTAGCAAATTAAAAGAATAATCAAATACATGAAAAACACTATCAATGTAGGTATTTGGTATCCAAAAGATGGAGGATTTAAATTGATATCATATTCAGACTCTGACTATGCTGGATGCAAAATAGATAGAAAAAGCACCTCTGGAACATGTCAAATGCTAGGCACCAGACTAGTCTCTTGGTTCAGTAAAAAGAAAAACTCCATATCTACATCAACAGCTGAAGCAGAATATATAGCAGCAGGTAGTTGTTGTGCACAAGTACTTTGGATCAGACAACAGCTAAGGGATTATGGAGTGGAAGAGAAAACAATTCCAATTATGTGTCATAATACAAGTGCAATATCTATTACTGAAAATCCAATGTTGCATTCAAGAACAAAGCACATTGATGTGAGACATCATTTTATCAGAGATCATGTTGAAAAGGGAGATGTCATCCTAAAATACATACCCACTGAAGATCAATTGGCTGACATCTTCACTAAACCACTCAGTTATGAAAGATTTAGCATGTTGAGAACTGAGTTAGGAATGATTGAAATTGACTAAGTACCAAAGAGCGGCTAAGCTGGAGTAATCGGCTAAGTTCATCAATCGGTTCAACCTTTGCCGTTATGAGGAGATGTAGCAGCAAGGCATCGTATCCAAAAGTTAACTTAAGCGATTGTTAGGAACGGTTAAATGGAGCACTCAAAGAAGAATTCTACATCGGCTAAGTGACCAGCCAAGGCACTTCACCGAATTAAAGACTTGGACAAATTAAGGTGTGAACAAAATCAATTTTTACTACACGTGGAGAATAAGGAAATTATGGAGGATTATTCTGTGGAAGATTACACACGTGGAGATCAACGTATGATCATGGAGGTAACCATATTCTTTTTAAACTATAAACGCCTCGATTCGCGGGCTCTATCATTACTTACCTCAAACCACTCCCCCATTACGCTCGAATATCGCGATTTACATACACAAAATCACGCCATTATGTCATAAAATCCTTCCACATTCAAACCACGTTCACACTACTCAAAATCACCCTATATAAACGATACTTAGAGATTTTCAGAAATCTTTACACTCTCTTGCAAATTACAAACCCTATTTTTGATTTTCACTGAAAACTTGAAGAACTCCTCTCTATACACCAATTAAATATCAATGGCTTCATCTTCCACAATCTCTCCCACTAAAAATTACTATGAAAAATCAATCATCACTAGTTCATTTTTCAAACTGTAACACTATCTCGCGTTTTGTGATAATGATGCAAAAGCTCAACGCTTGGTTGACTGCTGTTCCAATTTGGGGCTGATGACCTTCCTAAACCCCAATCATTGGAATCTGCTATGAAAATCTTATAGCATTTCGGAAAAATGCTAAGTTTGTGCCCAACACAAAGAAGACCAAGTTGATTGCATAAAAGCTCTATCTTTGGAAGGAAATAGTCATCACGCCTGGTACACTCAATGATTCCTCGCAACTTCCCATAATAGGTCCGCTAATGTCAAGTTTGTGATGATTGACGTCTAGAAATTCTGGGCTGAAATAGCCAAGAACCCCAGAAGAAACAGCAAAACATACAATCTACTAAGATCAATGCTCAAACTACCGTTTGCTGAATTTGCACCAGTCATCACCAAGAATATCGAAGGCAGAAAAGGGTCTATGGAAAACCTGACTGAGGTTCGGATCAGACTGATGGCCATCATCTACGAAGGTACCAAATTCGACTGGGCAACATTTGTTTTCAATCGACTGAAGGATCAAATTCAAAAGGAAATTGATTTATCAATAACGGCACCAAGAAATGGTTTGCAGAAAAAGGGCGATTTCTGGGAGAGGAAATCATATGGGTTCCCTCTTCAACACATATTCAACCAATTGAAAGTACAACCCACCAATTTTCAGTCTCCACACAAGTCAAAGACCATGTTTACTTACATCAAGGCTTCCATGAAGCCCAAACCCATTGCTGGGAGCAAAAGAAAACAACTCAAGGCGATAGATCAGAGTGGGACGAAGAACCGGATCCTGCATAAGCACATGAAAGCATCTCTCTCGCTGGAACCAAAGAACTTGAATGAACTCGTGACAATAAGTGATGACACACAACAAATGAAGAAAAAAGCAAAGAGGAAATCACCTATCCGGAGGAAGGTGAGGAAGGATATAGAATCACTTCATCCAAGATGAGGAGATAGATAAGGAAGAAGATGAGTCAGAGGATGAACACTTAGAAGGTGGAAATCTTGAAGCAAATCAAGAAGATTTGGGGATTTCTGATGATGAACTGACTCTTCAAGAAGTGCTTCTCAAAAGCATTGGTATAGTTGACAAACAGCTCAGTGAGCCAGCTAATAAAGCTCACTCAGCCGAAATTGTCAACTCCCCCATAATTGCACAAGGGGGAATGGTAGCAGATGAAGAAGTCCACACTCAACAGCAACCTCTAAATGACTCCATGTCTAATGTGGGAGAACACGATCAGATAGAAGAAGGAGAAGAAGATGCACAAGATGAAAAGGAAGAGGAATAGAAGGAAAAGGAAGAAAGAGAAGTTGACCTGGAGAATGTGACATAGCAAGGTAGAGATGCTGAGGATGATGGAGATGAAGAGGATGTCCATGTGGCACCAGAGGAAATTGATCCAGAGAGAGTTTTCAATCTGGACATTCAACCCCTCGTTGTGGACATGGAAAGGCAATATTACAGCAGGCAAAACATGAAGAATGCCTTAAGGAGTGAAGCAACCTCCTTCAAACACAAGATTGAGGCACTCATCAATCATATCAAGATCCAAGATGAGGTCATGGAGAGACAAGGAAACCTGCTTTGCAATTTACAACAACTCATCCCTCACCATGTCCAAACCAATCTTGAATTTCATGCTGAGACAATTGACAACAATCTTAAGCCCTTGGTGGACATTCTCAATGCTCACACTCAACAAATTCAGCATCTGGATGAGGTAATGGAGCAGTCTGGCACGCAATTGGACCTTCTAATCAAAGTTGGTGAAGTCAACAACAAGATACTGGAAAGGAGGTATGGTGCTCTCCCAGATTACGACAAACACCAACAAATCTTGAAGCTTTTTTAGTCTTCGCCAAAAAGGGGAAGGAAGTTCTAAGCCCTGAAAGCTCAAAGTGAAAAGAAGGCAAGCCCAACAGAAAAGGGCAAGGGCAGCAAAGGCAAAGGCATCAGGTTTGAAGATGTGAAGAAGTAGACCTTACACTCAATTTGAATTACTTCTAGATTACTTCTATTCGCGTTTGTCTTTAAATAAAAGATGCAATATCTTATTGCCCTGTGATGGATGAATAAAATTGTTGAGTTTTTATTCCGTTGATTATTATGAAAAATTTGGATTACTTATGTTCAAAGCTTATGAGGGTTTTGGCATCATCAAAAGGGGAAATTGTTAGAACATTCTATTATATTTTGATGATGGCCATACTAATTGTTATAGCAAGCCTGAAATAAGTTAGAATTCTCTCAGTATAAGTCTTTACTTAGAGTCGACATGTTGTATAAGTTGAGTCGACAAATATTGTACTAGTTGGTAGGACGGCAAAGTAAAAGCGAGATATTCAAAGAGAGTGAAGCCACCAAGCACCAAAGCAGAGAAGCAATGAAGACATTAATGGTCCGACTTATAACCAAGGAAGTCTGTGATGACCTTGGATAAGTCCAAGTTACCCTTTAAGAGATGAAACTTAATATTCAAATATTGTGTACACTGATCTCACCCCAATCAAGAATCAGTGAAGTACAAAGATTCTCCTTAAATTAAGCAAAGAAGAAAACAGGTGAATCGGCAAAGTAAACTGACCTTCGGCTGAGTGAAGACAAAATGGTGAAGGAAGATCTAAATCGGCTAAGTCAGAAGGATCACTCGACCGTTCTGAAAACGGCAAAGTAACACTTACCAGATCAGATTTAATATACGTTGAAGATTCAGAAGATCATGCATTAAATGCACAATCTATAGAGGATCAATCAGGACGGATTTTTCGCTATACGCTTGAAGAAAGAATCCGATCAACGAAATCAAGGAGAATGCAATTAAGGGGGAATCAAGAATAAAATCAAGGATTATTTTCTCATTAATATAGCCAACGGACGGAATTTCAAAATCAAGGTTATTCCAGGCTATAAATAGAAGGCATTGACAGAAAAACAAACAAGAATTTGAAAAAAAAAATCAAGCTGAAACTCTGTCAATTTGAAAAGCCTTCTCTCTGAACTTACAAGGATACATCTAGTGATCAACTCAGATATCAGAGCTACAAAGTCATATTCAGCACTGAGATTGATCAAGCAAGTGTGTGAAACACATTCACATCAAACTGAAGCAACTGAATTAGAGGCAATCTGAGAAGGAGTTGAATCTGTGATAGCTGTTGAAGGATTTTGATCTCAAGGAGCAGCAAAAGAGACTGAATCACTGAAGCTGTTGCAGTCAAGGAGTGATAGTATTGTAGATTGTGAAGCTTGGGAAGCCAAGGACAATCATACTATTGTATCTGTGAAAACAATAGTGAATTCCTCCGATCATCACAGGAGAAGAGTGGATTAAGGGATTACACCACCCTGAACCACTATGAGCCTTGTGTCAATTTACTTTCTGCAATTTACTTTACAACATTTATTTAAATTGCCTAGATCATACCTTATATCTGTGATTGTCTAAACTGATTTGAAAACAACATAGTAAGAAGGGACTTATCCGCTGCCCAAAAGCTTTTAAACAAAAGAAAAGTTTTTGAAACTCCACTATAGTCATTCACCCCCCTCTGACTATAGTTTCACCCTTCTCTTGGACCAACAAAAAGTTATGAAGAACTCTGATAATGCGGCCTTATATAAATACAATGACCGACTTAAGACTCTTTAAAACCCTAACCGACCTAGATAATGCGGCAGAATCAATTTCATGTCCAATAAGCCACTGGATTACCGGATCTAGCCCTTGGTAAACCGGGCCGACTTTTCTCCATTTTCTTTAGCAGGCTTCTTCTTGGACTTTAATCACTTGGCCCAATATATTTCTTTCGGTCCAGATCCATTCTCCAATGATCCAGATCCGGTACATCCTATAAAACACACAAAACGAGGCAAAACAGTACCAAATCTTCGGGAAAATAACATAGATGCATAATTACGATCCAAGAAACATGCACATAGCATTTAACATATATTCCACATAATAATGAGCCTATCAATCCTCTCTTGAGCATAATTCAGGGTGAATAAGGGTATAATTATTGGTACCATTAGAGCGTCATCATGGGATCTTTTTCTCCACCTTCGGTCTGTCCAACACCTGCCACAGAGGTCTGTTTCCTGGACCAATGGATCTTGAACCTGGGTCCTTTTTCCTGTGTTTTTAGGTAGTTCCATCGTTAACCCTTGATAAAATCGCTGAAAGAGACTCTCTTTCTAGTGCTAATTCACGATGCTGGATGCCGTCAGGTATATAAACCGGGCCTTATTTACTCCTAGAATGATTTATCAAGAACTATGAACAATGAGGATGGTGGTTGTGGTGTAATTTAGGCTGAGCCTGGGAGTTAGTTTCTCTCAAGTTGCTTACGTATCCAATGTATGTAATTGGAATCAAGTCTTCGTAGTTCCTTAGGGTAGTTTATATATGGAGGCGTCACACCCCATTTCTTTCTGGACAAGCACTGGACTCTTAAACCCTAAGGATTATTACGTGTTGATCTTTCATAAGAGATAATTACGACTATATTTAAATTATAAGATCTGTATCCTATAATCCATGGATTCTTCCCATCGTTATCCGATTATATATGCACGTACTTGAATTACCCTTATAAGGGAAAACACTGACGTCCTGCGTCAGGCTCCTCAAATCGTCTCGACCAAGTTTGCCCGATCCCCTATCATGACCGAGACCCTCTGCGGTGGTCAGGTCGGGCAGAACTGAGATCGACCTCCCACCTGGGGTAAGGTTTGATTAACATGGGGCCCCTGGCCCCAATATTTTTCTATGTATTTATTACAAGGCCACCCTTTGAGTGACACGTGGCGAGGCCTAATTTGGTCATCATCAACTGGAGATCCCTGCTCCAGATAGAACATCAACTCAGCCCTCTTCGGTGTGACAGACACCGTATGCTTGGTCGGCAGAAGGCGAGCACAAACGAATCGATTGACCACCTTCTTATCCCAAGATAACTTTTTTTCCAGGAAGATGGTGGGGGCTCCCATAGGATTGTGCTTCCATTGCACCCCAAAGTAATCATCAATCATCTGCATCCTGTCTAGATCTTAAATATTGGTCGAGGATTACGAACCCCGTAATAGGAATTGATCCGCTCAGTCGTGAAGTCAACCTTAACTCCACACACCATTGCAAATGTAGCTCCAGGGTTATGTGAAAGATAAGCATAAAATTATCTCACTACTGTAGCATTGAACCGCGGCCGGTGCCTCAAACCATATCCGAATATCTTGTACTTTTAAGGCTCATGGCATGATCATACCACAATCGCCCAACTCTACTCCTCGTTCTCGAAAACCGGTCTTCCGTTCCAATGCCCTTGGAACGATTCATAGATCTCTAAAGAATGAAATTGCTTAACACCGTCTATCAAGGGGTTAGCATCTCCATAAACATACTGTGACCACTTGGATGATGGGCGGTTCTACTACGCTTAGGACCCATCCTGATTGATACAAAGACTGATGATGAAGCTGATTCTGAATAGGGACCCTCAGTAAACTGGCCTGTGCCCCCGATTTACCGGCCTGACTTTTCTCGGTTTTTTTACTAGGACTGTCCTCTGAAATTGGAAGATGAAGAACTATAGTGCTTCACTAGCACAGCAACACTACTAATCAGAAACAGGGATGGAAAATGTGGTGTTTTGGTTGTTGAAATGAAAGGAAAAAGGTTTGATTTTGGTAGAGGTATGGTGGTGATAGTGGTGGTGATGGGGGCCGAAATTTGTAGAAGTAGAAGAAATGGAGAGATTTTGGTGATAGAAGAAGAAGATAGTTGTTGAGGATGATGAATAATGGTGGTGGAATGGTGTTTAAATAGGAGAAAGTATAGAAGGTGGAAGGATTTGGTGGGATTGTGGGTAGAGGAGTAATTAGGGTGAGGGATTTGAGGGGTTTGATTGATAGGATTGAGGTGGAGTTAATGTGGAGTGTGGGAATAGATGAAAAGGTGGAAAATAGGGAAAATGGGACGGGTTTTCTGACTGGTAGGTTTCTGATGCAACATGTGTCCTCCACACATCTCTAAAAATTATGCTTTTGATTTGACACTAAACCGAAAAACCTTGCTCGGTAACGGTAGGTAACTCCCGGTTTACTAGGCTTCTTTCCTGCATTTCTCTGTACTCTCTCTCTCTGCACACTTTATAATAACTTCCTACTCAATCCTGACCTCAAAATGACTAGTTCCTTACTCCTTTTGTTGCTATTTCCGACTCAATCCTAATAGAATCCACAACGAGTAAAAAAAACCTTTCCCACGACCAGCGGTTTCAAGCCTAAGGGTGCGGTAGGATGAAAAAAAGCTCGTCCCTTCATTCAGCTACTTTTATTCATTCCTATTCTATCTAAGGGTTCAAGAGAATAGTTCTGAGTTTAAAGTCGTCCGCTCGACTTACCTTCAGATCTTCAATCAGTCAAAAGTCAGGGCCTTAACTCGCCAAACTTGCACCTTTGAGGTTTCAACCGTCATGCACTTCCCTTCTCGTCGGTCATTATCTTTCGAGAGTGCCTTATCCCGGTTTTCTATAGAAACTTTCTGAGCTCTCTTCCTAGCACGCCTCTCCATTTTTGCTCGTGTGCTAGGTCATCCTCTGTTTCAAGATTTAATCCTTATGCCTAAGGATTCCACATTTTCCACTTTGAACTCTAATCTTTCACTACGCAATACGGAAGGACTAGCTTTCCTGAGCGCCTTGTTGTGGTCCTTTTCTTCACTCTCTCTAAGCATTAATCTCATGAATAATTGCTCACATGTTTCCATTAAAACCTCTCATTGCTTGTGCCCTTCCTTCTATATCTCCATGATTTTCACTTTTCCCGAACGATAAGTCATCTTGCAACTTTCCGGCCTATTATCTAAGGGCTCCAGGATTTTCATTGATACGGCATCATTGTTCAATCTTAAAGTGATATTGATGACGGTTAAAATAGTCTATCCTACGGCATCAATATTCTATTCATTATGAGCTGAAAGTAGTTGTTTCGACTTATAAATATGAACCATTTACGTTGAATATCATATGTCGGGTTCGTGAGTCGAGAAATATGCACTTAGCATTTATTTTCCCTGTTTCGATAGATGATTTTCAGGATACGGAATATTGGACTGAGCATGATGGATGAATACGGAGTGGACTGAACGAAAAGAATGGGCCTAGGGTATTCTAGAAGCATCCAAGTTAAGTCGGCTGAAGAAAAAGGACGAAATCACCCTCGATAACCCAAGGGTCGGTGCCGACTTACCGAGGTCCCAGAAGCTTCCGAAACGCGTTTTCTTGGATGAGAGGTCAAACTAGAAGATTCTAAGTCGGTTTAGATAGCTATAAATAAGAGGCTTCGCCTTAGAACACAAGTGTACAATTTTCAAGACAAATATTATGCAATAAAAGTTCTTAGTTCTTTATTTTATTTATTTTATGAGTTCTGGTCGGAGATACGATGGAGTCGCCGCCTAGGGAGAGATCCGAAGGAGATCTACGCTCGTCTTCGAGGGTATGATTTTTTGTCTTTTCCAGGATGTAGATCTATCGTCGTTATATTCGACTAGCATGTTTTAATTGCTTATTTAGTTTAATTATGTAGAAGTTAGTTTATTTTACCCCATGTGTTATAGATCTGATTAGTTGGTGAAGAAATCATGAAATAGTAGTTGTGTTCTTCAGATCTGCGACGGTCTATATCGCTAGATTTGGATACCTAGTAAATTACTAATTCATGATAATGGGCGCCAGCTACGTTGATCGATAGATTTAATTTACATGTTTTTAGCCAGATCAACTATTTGCGTGTTATCATAAATTAACAGGAAGGACTATTAGTGAAGTGTTAATTAGGACATTATCTAGAATGGACCCTATGAACGTGATGGTCAATGTCGACAGCTGTCTAGGCAGGTTTGCGGTATGAGTTTGCGCTCAATATCGACAGCTCTAGTTCTTTATACGTATGGGCTATTACGGACCAAATAAGGAGGGTAGCTTGCGTATAGATTGCCTAACGCCATTGTCGGAGTAGATAGGGTTAGGGGAGCTATATACGATGGTGAACAATGAATAAATTCACCAATGGGAGGATCATTTGCATGTGTGGGGGAATAACTAATTACTCATAATTGAACTAATACCTTAGAAACTATAGTTTGCTTCGTTGAACTTGCATAATCTTGCTAGTTGATTGTTACCAATTTTACTACTATCTATATTATAGTTGGTCGTGAGACCGTTATCGTGACGATTCAATCTTGATAATTAGACGTTCTTACGAGTCTCTGTGGGATCGATCTTGACTCGTCAGTACTCTGCTATGATAGACCAAGTCCTATTGCTAGTAAGTGCTTTGCACGCGATCAAGATTTTTGGCGCCGTTGCCGGGACTCGTGTCAAGAATACATGTTATTTAAGATTGAGTTTCTTTGTATATATTTGAGTACATTTAATTGAGTTTTTTAGTCTATTTATACTAGAGTCGCATGCAGTCGATTCGTGAATTCGGAAGAAAATTGCCACCGGTTTACCGAGGGTCTGCCCCGATAAACCGAGGGTTCCAATTTTTCCAGAATCATTTCTGTTAGTTCAGAGTCGAGTCAGTAGTCAGAGTTTGTATTTTTGAGTCTCGCCGGTGTTTGTAATAACCACGAGGCAAGTCACTAATCATTTTTTTTGTTGAGTCTTGAGTTAGCACGAATGGGAGAAGAAATTCCAACTTTGGAAGATACAGAAAACAACTTGGCACAGAACATACATAATGGAGCAGGAGTTGTGGTACAAGAAGATATGAGAACTCTAATGAGTTATGCAATGCCTACGATTGAGCAATTCATGCCAGCAATTGTTCAGCCTGAGGATGCAGCTGAGGTATTTCACCCAAAAAAAAATGATACAAATGGTGACTAACTACACTACTTTTCATGGAGTAATGAATGAGGATCCTAGTGTACACGTTACCAACTTTCTGGAGATAGTCAGCACAGGTTAAGCCAGCAGGACTACCAGGAGACATTATCAAGCTGAAATTGTTTCCATTCACTCTGAACGACAAAACGAAGATATGGTTATTGTCTCTAGCACCAGGATCGATTCAAACTTGGACCGATCTGTTGCAAAGTTTATGAATAAGTACTGCCCACCTAGGAAGTCGCTACAGATGCGACAAGACATTATGAATTTCAAGCAGAGACCCACTGAAACCAGTGAAGAAGCTTGGGAATGATTTAAGGAAGCACAGAGGAGATGCCCTCATCATGATATCACTTTTCCCGTATGAATTCATAGTTTTTATCACGGATTGCGGCCAAGTGAACAAATGACAATTGATGCCTAAAGCAACGGATGTTTTGCATTGCTATCACCTGAAGAAGTTGAAGAGAAATTGGAACAAATTGCACTTACAAGTCAATGGGGAACGCATCAAGTTGAAACGGCCAAAGTAGCTGAAGGTGTATTTAGAGAAGATACTTCTCAAAAGATTTTATACCAGATAATGATGATGAATGAGAAGATATATGGCATGCAAGATCACATAGCCAAGGTTGAGAAAGTTCAAGAGACTGAAGCAGCCAACACTGAGGACATGAACTATGTAGGGAGGCAAGGAAATCCTTATGGGGCGGATATCGCCTGTGTTCTCACGACCACCCTGGTTTTAGGATCGAGTGACCTCGCTGGGGTTTTCGACAAATTGATTCAAAATATGGAGAGAGACCGAGACAAACTGGTGTATTCATGCCTCAATTCAATAAGTCCGGTAGTTGGGAAGTAGCCATGGATAAAATGAGCTCAACTGTGACCGATACGGTCAATCAACTTACGAAATCCATGACTGAACTGAATACAAACTTCACCATATATTTTCAGAAGAATGATACAAGACTGACCAATCAAGAAGCCTTAGTGCAGAATGTATCGAACCAAGTGGGGCAGATTGCAGAACAAGTGTCAGCCCATCCTCCAGGAGGATTGCCAAGTAATACTGAGAAGAATCCGAAGGATGTAAATGCAATCATGACTAGAAGCGGAAAGGAACAGCCTGGACCTGATATACCAACTATCCAGGTAAAATCAGAAAGCAGTCAGCAGCAGAACGCATCAGAATCTGGAGAAAAAGATGGGCCGGTAACCCGGGACACTACTCCGGTAAACCGTGAGTCTGAAAACTCAGCAGACAAGCAGGCAGAGCAGTAGCAGTCAACAAGTATGTCTCCATGAAATGTAACTATTAATCCTGCTACTTTACCCTATCCCCCTAGGAAATATAAGCCGAATAATGTTGATGCGCATTATAAAAAGTTTATCGAGATGTTTAAAAAGTTGCAAGTAAACATACCTTTGGTAGAAGCTCTGGCTGGAATGCCAGAGTATGCAAAATTCTTAAAAGAAGCAGTATCTACCAAAAGGAAATTGTTAGACCTTGAGACTATATGCCTTAACGAGGAATGCTCGGCAGTTTTGCAACGCAAACTGCCTCCCAAGTGTAAAGATCCTGGGAGCTTCCTCATACCATGCATAATTGGAGGAGTATGCCAGAAAAAAGCATTGTGTGATCTTGGAGCCAGTGTCAATCTGATGCCACTATCCATCTTTCATAAATTATGCATGAAGGAGTTAAATGAAACATCTATAACCCTTCAATTATCAGATAGGTCAATGAAGCAACCTTGTGGAGTGGTGCATGATGTTTTGGTGAAAGTTGATAAGTTTGTATTCCCTGTAGACTTTGTGGTGCTAGACATGGAAGCTAACCATGATGTTCCATTGATCTTAGGAAAACCTGTCCTAGCTACGAGCAAAACATTGATAGATGTTCTTAAGGGTGAGCTGATTCTGAGAGTGAATGAGGACAAGGTAGTATTCAATGTGATGAATTCAATGAGATATGCTCAAGATGAAGGAGAAGCAGGTTACATGCTAGATGCCATAGATGAACTTGTGATGGAACTATATCAGCAAGTGTCACTAGACCCTGAAGTATCTGAGACTTTACTCCTGAAAGAAGAGGAAAGTTATGAGGAAACCTGGCCTGGGTGTAGTGAAGGTCAAGTGCGAGAAATTGAGCCTATATCTTCTGTGGATTTAGGAGGAACCATTCATAGACCTTCGTGGCACAAGTTCTTTGACCTACAATTGATTGGTAAGCTGTTAATATCATCATTAAATGAGCCACCAAGGAATTTAACGTTAAAACCTTTGCCTTCTCACCTGAAGTATGTATACTTACAAGATGATACTCTCCCCCTTATAATTTCAGCGTCATTATCATCTTTAGAGGAAGAGAAACTTTTAAGAGTACTGAGAGAGCATAAGGAAGCGTTTGGGTGGATGATTGCAGATATTAGAGGAATAAGCCCATCAGTGTGCATGCATAAGATCTCTGTAGACCCTGAGAAGAAAGCGGTAGCACAACCTCAAAGGAGGTTGACGTCACAACTGAAGGATGTTGTTAAGGAAGAGATCATAAAGATGTTAGAGATGGGAATCATTTTCCCAATTGCGAGATGAAGTGGGTAGGCCCGATTCATGTGGTGCCTAAGAAATGAGGATTCTTGTCCAAACTAATGAGTTTGATGACCTAATCCTGCGAGATTAATTCATCTGGACATCAAGTTTGCATTGACTTTAAAACCGAATGATTCAACTCGTAAAGATCATTTTCCCCTATCATTCATTGATCGATGTTGGAATGATTAAGCGGTCATGCGCGTTTTATTGTTTCTTAGATGGATAGTCAGGTTATTATCAGATCCATATTGACCCCAAGGACCACGAGAAAACAACTTTCACATGTCCCTATGGAACTTTTGCGTACAATCGCATGACTTTTGGGTTATGTAATGCACCAGCAACATTCCAAAGGTGCATGATGTCATTATTTGCGGACATGGTGGAGGATTTTCTAGAGAATTTCATGGATGATTTCTCTGTATTTGGAGATAGCTTTGATAAATGCTTGGACAATTTGAGTAATGTGCTAAAGAGATGTGAAGAGACACCTTGTACTTAACTGGGAAAAATGCCATTTCATGGTTACAGAAGGAATAGGGTTGGGTCATAGGATTTCAAAGAAGGGAATGGAAGTTGATAGAGCAAAGATAGAGGTGATAGAGAAGTTACCCCCTCCAACGAACTTAAAAACGTTGCGAGCCTTTCTTTGCCACGCAGGATTTTATAAGAGGTTTATCAAGGACTTCTCTAAAGTTTCTAGACCTTTGACGGAATTTCTTGAAAAAGATGTACCTTTCGTATTTGGAGAAGAGTGCAAGAAAGCATTCAACACATTGAAGCGAATGCTTATAACCGCTCCAATTCTGTTAGCACCCGATTGGAACAAACCTTGAGAGCTTATGTGTGATGCAAGCGACACGGCAGTTGGAGCAGCCTTAGGACAAAGGGAGGATAAAATCTTTAAGCCTATCTATTATGCCGGTGCACCTTTAATAAAGGCCTAGAGGAAATTATGCAACTACTGAAAAGGAACTCTTAGTCATCATATTTGCATTTGACAAGTTTCGACCTAATCTAATAGGATCGAAAGTCACTGTATTCACTGACAATGCAGCTTTGAAATACCTTTTAACCAAGCAAGACTCCAAGCCGTGATTATTAAGATGGATTTCTACTCTTACAAGAGTTTGATGTGGAAATCAAAGATAAAAAGGGATCCGAGAACCAGGTGGCTGACCACCTGTCAAGGTTAACTTTGCTGGAAGAAGAGCAACCGACTGAGATAAGGAAAGCTTTCTTAATGAACAACTTTTTTCCGTCTCAGTGGTGGCTCGAGTTGAATCTCAGACCCAATATCATACATCAAGAGTGGGCAAGGTATACCCTTGGTTTGCCAATATTGTCAATTACTTAGCAGGAAAGTACCTACCACCATAATTCAATAATGCAGTTAAGAAAAAGTTTTTTACATATCTGAAGTATTATCATTGGGACGATCCCTACCTATACAAATTGTGCAATGATGCCATTCTTAGGAGATGCATCCACGATGATGATATTCCAAGAATTATGCACATGTGTCATGCTAGAGAAGCTGGAGGTCATTATGGGCCGGACAAGACAGCAGCAAAGGTACTGTAGTGCGGATTTTACTGGCCGACAATTCATAAATATGCTTACGAGTTTACAAGATCCTGTCATTCTTGTCAAATGACTGGCAATATTTCTAAGCGGAACGAGATGCCACTGCAGAGTATCTTAGAAGTGGAGTATTCGATGTTTGGGGAATTGATTTTGTTGGGCCATTCACATCGTCAAAATCAAATCGTTACATCCTGGTAGCAGTCGATTATGTTTCCAAATGGGTGGAAGCAGTAGCTTCACCTACTAATGATTCTAGGGTTGTCTTGAGGTTTCTTAAGAAAAACATTTTGACGAGGTTTGGAGTACCAAGAGCCATAATTAGTGACGGAGGGAGTCATTTCTGTAATAGGTTGTTTGAGAAGTTGTTGATGAGATATGGGGTTAGACATAAGATTGTAGCAGCATATCACCCCTAGATGAGTGGACAAGTAGAAGTCACGAACAGAGAGATTAAAAGAATTTTAGAAAAGACTGTGAATCCCACGAGGAAGAATTGATCTTTGAAATTAGATGACGTGCTTTGGGCGTACAGAACAGCTTATAGGTCCACGATTGGTGTGTCACCATATATGATAGTGTTTGGAAAAGCATGTCATTTACAGGTAGAACTCGAGCACCGAGCACTGTGGGCTATGAGGTTTCTGAACATGGATAAGGATTTAGCCGGTGAAAAGAGAATGCTAGAGTTGAATAGATTGGAAGAGTTTAGACTTCAAGCATATGAGAATGCAAGGATTTACAAGGAAAGAACGAAACGCCTGCATGATAAGAAGATTCTGAACCGCACATTTCAAGTAGGAGATAATGTGCTGGTATACAACTCGCGTCTTCGTCTATTTCCTGGGAAGCTGAAGTCTAGATGGTATGGACCACATGTAGTCACGAAAGTCTACAATTTAGGTGCATGTGAAATTAGACATGAACACTCTAAGCAAACTTTCACAGTTAACGGCCATAGGCTAAAACATTACCTGTAGCACACCTATAACCCTGAATTGGAAGTCTTTACGTTAAAGGAGCCGGAATATAAATGAAGGAGCCCTTTTAGTACAGTCAAGCTGACGACTATAAACTCAGAACTATTTCTAAACCCTTATTTATTGCTTTTGTTTATATTGAGTCAATAAAGTAGCATGACGATCGCAAGGTTTTTTTCATCACATATATATTCAGTCATCTGACTAGAGATGTATGTGGTTTTTTTCCTTCAAGATTCTCATGTGATACCCTCGTAAAAGTTTATGCGTCTTGCTTAGGCCGATGAAAGAATAAAGTGGCTTAAACAGTTTTCGCGCATTACTCTGGTATGCACAATTACCGCCACCTTATTTTCTTATTGCCCTTCGCATGTTACTCACAGTTTTTGGAAGAATTTGGAATGCATGTAGTAACTTGGCAGAGGAATAACCTAGGAGCTAATGATTCTGCTCCAGGATTCGTTTTGACTCAGCCGACATTTCCAGAGCTAAGTACTTTTCCTTTTCTTTATTATTAGTCAATGGGGACAATGTCTATAATAAGTAGGGGGTAGGCATCTTAGTTGGTTAGTCGCAAAAGGGAATATTTTTGAAAATTTAACATTGTTTTTAGCTTGCTATTTGCACGTTTTCGAGTAAGGAATCGGTAGAAAAGGAGCCCAAGTTCGATTGAAGTGAGCTATAGCATATTCAATTTAGTATGAAAGAATGAGCATATGTTATGTTGCGTGAAGTAGTAACTTATTAATTATTATTCTATCATTGCAATCAATATTTGAGCACATAATCTGAGTAAGAAGTGTTTAAGATTAGATGATGAGTTGTTTTAACCGGGAATCATTATTTGTCTGTCTATATACTTTAACAAATTGTTGTAAGACAAGGGAAGCAACTTGGATGACGAAAGGTCCCGGGATAAACGGACTTTGAGAGAGAGAAAAAGTGTGGAAATCTACCGAAAAAAAAAAAAAAAAAAAAGAAAAAAAAATTATTATTATATGCAATAAACGGCAGTGAGGGAAGCAAACTCGTGTAAAAAGGGCATGACCTCGAATCAAAAGAAACAAACGAGGACTTAAGAGCGATGCTCAGTCACCGAGTTCGCCCGACCCAATTACGGTACCATGTTGTGTAACCAAGTCTAAAAGCAAGATGAGCGAGTGTATGTGCAAGCAAGTTAAGATTGTGTGGTTAATACAACTTGATTCTCTTCACGAACACACTATCACGACTGATTCATCACACGAGACATTGATGTGTGATAAGTAGTTATTAATGAGGAGCTTATGGATTGTGGCTTAATGTATGTTTCTGCCCGAAATCTTTATTGAATATGTGATAGTTGATGGGTAATTGTTCTCGGAGGTAAATTCCACCTTGATACTCTGCTCGCGGACGAGCAGAAGGCTAATGGGGGGTAGTTGATGACGGTTAAAATAGTCTATCCTACGACATCAATATTCTATCCATTATGAGCTAAAAGTAGTTATTTCGACCTATAAATATGAACCATTTACGTTGAATATTATATGTCGGGTTCGTGAGTCGAGAAATCTGCACTAGCGTTTATTTTTCCTGTTTCGATATTATTTAGTGTATTATTTGATGATTTTCGAGATACGTAATATTCAATGAGCATGATGGGACGAATCCGGAGTGGGTGAACGAAAAGAATGGGCCTAGGGTATTCTAGAAGCATCCAAGTTAAGTCGGCTGAAGAAAAAGGACGAAATCACCCTCGGTAACCCGAGGGTCGGTGCCGACTTACCGAGGTCCCAGAAGCTTCTGAAACGCATTTTCTTGGTAGAGGGGTCAAACTAGATGATTCTAAGTCGGTTTAGATATCTATAAATAAGAGGTTTCGCCTCAGAACACAAGTGTACAATTTTCAAGACAAATATTATAAAATAAAAGTTCTTAGTTCTTTATTTTATTTATTTTATGAGTTCTGGTCGGAGAGACAACGGAGTCGCCACCTAGGGAGAGATCCGAAGGAGATCTACGCTCGTCTTTGAGGGTATTATTTTTTTTGTCTTTTTCAAGATGTAGATCTATCGTCATTATATTCGACTAGTATGTTTTAATTGCTTATTTAGTTTAATTATGTAGTAGTTAGTTTATTTTACCCTATGTGTTTAGATCTGATTCGTTGGTGAAGAAATCATGAAATAGTAGTTGCATTCTTCAGATCTGTGACGGTCTATATCGCTAGATCTGGATACCTAGTAAATTACTAATTCATGATAATCGGTGCCAGCTACGTTGATCGATAGATTTAATTTACATGTTCTTAGCCTGATCAACTATTTGCATGTTATCGTAAATTAACATGAAGAATTTGTTAGTGAAGTGTTAATTAGGACATTATCTAGAATGGACCACAAGAACATCTTTGGTCAATGTTGCATTTATCTAAGTGAGTTTGCGGTATGAGTTAGCGCACAATATCGATGACTCTAGTAGTTATTTATGCGTATGGGCTATTACGGACCAATTAAGGAGGGTAGCTTGCGTATAGATTGTCTACTACCATTGTCGGAGTAGATAGGGTTAGGAGATGTACCCGTAGCTGAACAATGAATAAATTCACCATTGGGGGAACTTTTGCATATGTAGATGGAATAACTAATTACTCATAATTGAACTAATACCTTAGAAACTCTAGTTTGCTTCGTTGAACTTGCATAATCTAGCTAGTTGATTGTTACCAATTTTACTTCTATCTATATTATAATTGGTCGTAAACCGTTATCGTGACAGCTCAATCTTGATAATTAGACGTTCTTACGAGTCTCTGTTGGATCGACCTTGACTCGCCAGTACTCTGCTATGATAGACCTAGTCCTATTGCATGTAAGTGCTTTGCACACGATCAGATCTTCACATTATTGAAGTCCATGATTGCTCTGCTGGTCTCTAAGAACGGTCTACCCAATAGAGCAGGGGCACTTGGATCCTTAGGTACGTCTAAAACCGTGAAATTTATTGGAAATGAGAATCCTCCTGCCTTAATCGTACAATCCTTTAGCAGGCCGGCAGGCATATCTCGGGTTTGATAGACAAAGGTCATGGACCGTGTTTGATCCATGACAACCGGAAGCTTAATCTTTTGGCAAATGGATAGAGGAAGAATGCTACAACTTGGACCGGAATCACGAAAACCTAAACCTACAGATATACCATTGATAGAGATTGGGAGTCGATACGTTCCAGGGTCTCCTAACTTTCTGTTGTTTCATAGTCCGGGTAATTCTTAGACTCTGAGAACATAGTGTCTAGATCCTCCTCCGGATCATCGGAGTCGTAATCGGATGAAAGATCAATTAGTTCGATAGGAAACGTACCTGGTCGATAAGTCTTATACTCCTTCGGGTTTTCCTCGGCTTCCTGTTTAAGCTTTTCAGTATCCTCCTCCACACGCTTAATATCAGCTTCATATTTCTCTCTGGCTTCTAATCTAGGATACATAGAGATTGTCTTAATTTTCAACACAGTACAAGGCATTTCGTTCGACTCGTATAGACTTAATCGCTTTTGCTTGACTGAATTTCTGAAGTGTCCTGATACTCCTACAAAAGAGACAAAATAAAACAAAGAAAAGATTAGCAACTCCCGCATTTGCGGTTGGGGATGAGCCCAACTGCTATGCGGACCTACTAATTAAAATCAACTGGGAATAACACAGAGAAACAAAGGTTGTTCAGAATTCAATTTTCTGGGCCCCTGTAAACTGGGGGTAAGCCACGGAAAACTGGACCTAGGATCTCTTATTCTGATAGATTAACAGGTGCAGGGTTGATCCAGGATGACTTAAGACTCAAAAGAAAAGAAAATAATTCAAAAAACAACTTCTTAACCATAATTAAAACGTTTATCCTTGAAATTGGCCATTGTCCCCGGCAAAATCTTGATCGTGTGTAAGTCACTAACGTCGATATTACTAGCAAGAATACTAGGTACATCGTAGTAAAGTAAGGGAGAATCAAGGTCGATCCCACAGAGACAATGCAACTTTAAGTATAAATGATTCTAACCTAACTAAGAAGGCACATATAGTTGGTCATTGACCAACAAGAAACATGAAAGAAACGTGGTATTCCTCCCCCTCTTCCCACCGATCTACTAACATGGATTAGTTAATCTTTATATTTACTTCCCCACATAATTTCCTTAAATTAAGCGAGCGATCTTATAGTTTAGTTTTAAGCTACGGGTGGAACTCCTAACCCTATCTACTCCGACCATGGTAGTAGAAAATCTATATGCAAGCTACCCTCCTTAATTGGTCCGTAATAGCCCATACGCATAAAGAACTAGAATTGCCGATATCAAGTGCTAACTCATATTGCTAACCCGACTAGACAGCTGTCGACACTGATCAGCACTTTCCTAGGGTCCATCAAGACTATGTCCAAACTAACACTTCACTATCAGTACTTCATGTTAATTTCCGAATACAATAAGCAGATTGGCCATATCTAACCTACTACTAATTAAACCTGTCGATCAACGTAGCTGACGTGAATCCTCCAAATTAAGTTTCCTAAATTTTGCCTCGGTAAACCAGTATAGACCACCGGTTTACCGGGGGTGGCTTTTCTTAATTCTGGATCTACATTGCTCAATTACGATTAATCTAAGTAAATCATGGGGTCGTTAAACATGAGATTAACTAAAACATATAAATACGAACAGATCTACCATATTGAAGACAAAAAGGAACGTTGAAAGCTTCATACCTTCAACGATGGAGATCTAGATCGATCCCCTCAAGCTAGAGATGGTGAAGAAGGGAAGAAAACCAGAAATAACTCCTCAAAAGCTTAGAAAAGCTTTATTTCATCAAATTGTATAGTGTATATAATAAAAGATAGATTATAATGGAGTCCTTATCAAAACTTATGAAATAATCTGTATATGCGGTTTTATATAGATACAATAACCGACTTATGACTCATAGAAACCCTAACCGACTTAGTAGATGTGGCAGAATCAATTTCGTGTCTCATAAGGCCCTCGGTTTACAGGACCTAGCCTACGGTAAACCGGGCTCACTTTTCTTCTTTTTCTTCAGCAGATCTCCTTTTGGACTTTTTTTACTTGGCCCAACATGCTTCCTTTGATCCAGATCCGTTCTTCAATGCTCTAGATTCGATGCATCCTGTAAAACACGTAACACGAGGCAAAACAGTACCAAAACTTTGGGAAAATAACACAGATGCAGAATTACGAACCTAGAAACATACACATAGCATTTAACACATATTCCATATAATAACGAGTCTATCTATCCTCTCTTTGAGCAGAATTTGGGGTGAATAAATGTATAATTAATGGTACCATTCAGAGTGTTATCAACGATATGATAATATTTGGGCATATGAATGAGGTTCATAAAATGATGTAGATATGCTTCGTAATTTATAAATTGTGTGAGACTATAGTGCCGGAAGCACACGAGATGCTAGAAGCATCAAATGCATAAAGCATGTATAGTGTGTGAAATACAAAGTATATAATACATGAATTGTCCCAAAAGCGCGATAAATGGTTTGATATGAGAAAGTATGGATCTAATAAGAACTCCCGAAGAGTTACAAAGATAATTGAATATGCGTAATTGACTTATATTATGGAGATCCATCACATGCATAAGAGAGATATCTTTTGGTCCTGAAGACCAATGGTTGTACTCTTTTTCCCTTTAACCAAGTTTTTCCCACTATGTTTTCTTAGTTAAAGGTTTTTAACGAGGCAATCAATGCAATAAGATCACATATGTCATGAATCTTTATCCCTTGACTAGTTTTCCCCTTTGGTTTTTCCAAGCAAGGTTTTTGGTACATGCCATATCGTTATGCAGCCCCAGATCAAACAATAACAAGTCAGGGACTTGTGTTGGTTACGCAGAAGCATGATAATTATGTGGCCCCTCAAATTAAAGTTCTTGGTACATGCCATATATGTTATAAAAATCAGATCCAACGGAAAGCAAGTCGGGGACTTGTTAGTTACGCGGTTGATGGATATTTATCGAACCCCCAAAAGTCAAGGCTTCAAATTGGTTGTTCATCCATCAGTGGTAGTATATTTTTTACCATGGCGTGGGACCTATCAAGCTATGGTCGCTACATCCTCAAATCGTGGCGAAATGATAGCTATTCATGAAACAAGCCGAGAATATGTTTCGTTTAGATCATTGGCTCATTAGATCCAAAAAACTTGTGGTTTATTCATCGAGAAAAAGAAGCCAACTTGATTATACGAAGACAATGCGGCAAGTATAACTCAGTTAAACGGTAACTACTTAAAAGACGATCAGATAAAAAATATTGCAGCAAAATTCGCCACAAACAATCTTTAGAAGAAATGCGACATTGATGTTCAACAGATCAGATCAAGTGACAAATCCAGCAGATTTATTCATGATGTCATTACCTATCGTTACATTTGAGAAATTGATAAAGAAGATAGGAATGCGCCGAATCAAAGACACGAAAACATGCTCAAATCGTGGGTGTTATACACAAATGAAAGTTGTACTCTTTTTCCTTCATTATGATTTTTTCCCACGAGGGTTTTTCATAATGAAGGTTTTAACGAGAGCATATTCTTTGTGTAATGGACATCCAAGAGGGAGTGTTATAAATATCAATATATGTGGATGTCCAATTTGTAATACTACAATTACAATTGTATATTAATCATGATGTAGCAAAATTGGTTAGTCATCATGTGATATGTATATAATACACATGTATTTTGAAAATTAATTAACCATAGTATTATATTAATTAAATAAGAATATTCCGGATGTCAATTTATGGCTATATGTGGCGTAAGTCTTAGTGCATAAGATACACTTGGATTGTGCGATTTAATAAATTGTATTGTCATATATTAATATTAGATATTAATATATTTGTATAATTTGATTTATGGTAATATGATAAAGATAATAAATATTAGATATTGACAATATCTTGGATTTATTTAATATGAGATATTAAATTAAATGAGATAAATCTAGAATATATATTTTTCTTATTTTACTAGTAAAATGTTTTCTTTCTCCTAACTCTACACTGAAGCTTTTCCTATTGGGAATATGAGATATATGGGGCGCATGATGTGAGTCAACTAGTTGATGCATTTCACGATGTTTTATCCCCATTCCTCATGCATTTATTGATGTTCTTGTATCAATTTGAGTCATTAGTTCCTTAGTTTCATCCAAATGTGTAGATAGTAATTATTATATGATAACGTTGAAATTAACTTGGGTTGTCAGCGGTGGTGTTGGGTGGTGGATATTTGGCTATAAAGATGTATAAAAGTGGTGTTTGCCGGTGGTGCCCGGTGGCGGCAATGGATTCCGGCGGTGGTGCTAATATAAAAGATAGAGATGGGGGAAATTGTCTTAGCCTTTTCTTTTATTGATTAAATTGTGTCCCTTGAATGGGTTACAGGTGGCCCTATTTATAGGGAAGTTACCGACTAAAGTTCGGGTTATTTACAAATAAGGACATAGTACAAATAGATATTTATCTATACTAGCGAGCTCGTAGCGGAGCTAGATATTGCATGTGAGGTCATTTGGCGGACCCGATAACCGAAGGGATTCGCGTGCCGACCCCTTAGTCTTTCTTGGCGCCTCATGGGGCTAAGGGCTTAGAGCGGATCGAAAGGCTCGCGACCCTATTTGACTTGCGTGTTCGCGGACAATAATGGCCGGTGGCCCCATCCACTATTTTGGTGGCCGGACGGACCCGAGTAAGTATCCGTGGACCGAATTACAATTTAGACCTATCATTATATAAAATATCATGTTTTGATTAGTTTTGTACCGGTTATAGTAACCGGAGCGTCGTGTCGGGTTTACACTTGGTATTTTTGTGTTGTATTGCAGGATTATAGGTTAACCAAGACCCCGAGTGACGCCACGTGTTAAGCTAAACACATCTTTTGATGGCTAGAAGAGTATGCCGGAAGCTATCAAATTCAAACGGATCAATTGTCTTTTGCGTTTCTATCGTAGCATACATTCAAAGGACATTTGATCCTTCTTAGAGGCATTTTCTGGAGAAGTCTTCTTCATGAGAGTTGTAGATCAAGAAATGAGCTTTCCAACACATCTTGAATCACATGCATCGGAGGTGTATAACTCACTTTATGATTATTTTACTGAGCCGCTATGAAATGCCGGTGTACGCCGACTTATTGTGGCGTGCGCCGAACGTCACTGTAGCTATACAGAGAGTTTTCCTACACAACCGGCACACACCAGACCTTTATCAGCGCACGCCGGGTGTCGCAGAAAGCATATTTTCAGCTTTTTAAGCCTCATTTTAGATATAATTTTGCGCCTTCGACCCATCATCTTCCCAGACCCTCTTCTCCACTCTTGGTGGCACCAAACCGCCCCAAGGGGCTCTCTTTTAGCCAAAAATTAACCAAATTTTAGCTTTTAATTACAAGTGTAACATTAAGAATCATTGCTTTAATCTTTTGGAATACTTGATTGGAGCTAGGCTTTCACTTTTGTGTACCAAACTCCATTGGAGCTTCTTGAAGTTAATGTAAGTTCCATTTTCAATTTATTGCTTGTGATTGGTAATTTCTTAGTCTTTATCTTGTTTTAATTGTTCTCATTATTATGAATTCAAGCTTGACATGTTGTATTTCATACCTATGAGTGGCTAGGTCTATACTAGCCAAGATAATGTTTTTGTGATAGTTATTAATCTCTATTAGTTGATTAGGAATGTTAGTTTGTATTTCATAGCTTCATGTGTGGTAGTTATCTTTTCCTATCTACATTGCATTGCTTGTTGGTGTTGGATTGATCACCTAGAACGAGCACACACACACACACACTTAGTTGAGACCGAAAGGAGATGCTTGGTGTGGGAGAAGGGATAGGAGAACCGGAAGGACCTTAATTGGAACTCGATTTCTTATCCGGGGAGTATTGACATTGTCATTGCATTCAAGATCTTAATCATGTTGAATCATTAGGTCTAGAGTTCTTAGACCAAGGAGGAGGCATAGAGTAGTTTCATTCACTCGTATGAGGGAAAATTACTAGCTTAGGAGTGAACCTATAACACACACTTGAACACCATTGGAAGGTTGGTAGGTAGTTCATTCCCATGATGCTTATAGAGGTTTGCTTGATCAATGCATTATCTTGGCTAGGCTTTTTATCATTTATCACCCTTTGTAGTAGTGGATTTCTAGATACAATTACCTTCTTGTATTATTGCGACTTCGATCAAGATAATAACAGCTTTTCGGTGTTCAACCTCACAATCCTTGTGGATACGACATTGACTCACCAACAAGGCTACAGTTGACCTGGTACACTGCCGGTTAGACTGAACACCCAGTACGGACACATCAAGCTTTTGGCTTTGTTGCGGGATTGTGTAACGGTTGATACTCATATTAGCTAGAAAATTCTTGAGTAAGTTGCCAAGTGTTGTTTTATTGTTTTCTTGTTGTTTCTATCTTGTTGTGGATGACCCGTTCTTGACAAGGCAAGGCACCGCTCACTCCATATCGTTCGGATATTAACACTTACATTCAAAGTTTGAGAGCCAAAAATAAAGGTAGTCAAGCAAGCCAAGTGCCTAATCCAGGTGAAAGTTCATTGCAAGAGTCATCTAACCAAGAGGTAGAGATGGATGATGAGAACCTTGTAGACGCATAAGAAGAGCAAAGGCTCAATCGTGCCCAAGACCATGCCCAAAATCCCGAAAATCCAAATCCACCACCACCAAACAACAACAATCTTCCACCACTCAACAATAACCAAAATCCCAATAACCAAAACATCCATAACCAAAACAACCGGAACAACAACAACAATAACCTTTCCAAACCTGAGACCCATTTGTGACCAAACAGTGAGAAGGAATCAACCCAATGACCCCATTCACATACCCAATGATGGAGCCAATGAGTTTGAGGTGATCTCATCTTTTTGGTTTAATTGATACTTGATGCCAATTCCTTGGTGAGGATCATGAGGACCCACATCACCACCTCTACTTGTTTGAACAATTTTGCAACACGGCGAAAAGTCATGGTATTCACAAAGAGTTAACAAGGATGTCGATGTTTCCTTTTTCATTGAATGGTAAAGCTAAAGAATGGTTTATGTCACTCCCTCACCATTCCTTGACCGGTTGGGAAGACATTCAAAATGAGTTCCTGAAGCAATATTACACTCCGGGCCGGAATTTGGAATTGAAGGTTGAGATTGCTAGTTTTGAGCAAGGAGACAATGAATCACTTGGGGATGCTTGGGCAAGATTTAAGAGGATGTTGAGAGCATGTCCCAACCATGGTTATTCCTTGGATATGCAAATCTAATTCTTTTGTCATAGGCTAAGGAAAGAGGCACGTGCGGAGGTTGATCAAGCTTGTAATGGTTCCTTGATGATGAGTGTGGCGCAAGATGTTTATGATGCCATTGAGAAAATTTCAAAAAATAACCGAATGTGGGAAACCGGTACAAGTACAAGGAAAGTAGCTTTTGTGGGAGAATCATCCTTTCAAATGGAAGTGTTGGCATAATTGGCATCCCTTAGTAAGAAAGTTGATGGAATTCAAGCTAGCAAGAGTTTGGGGAGTGAAAAGCCGAGTAATGAGGCTTAAGAAAGTATGAGGAATGATAAGGTACCGTTGGGATTAGTGAAACCCGATGAATATTCAGAGGAAGAACTGAGCTTTATGCAACAACACCAGAAGCTCAACAATGCTTACACCAACGCTTACAACAGTATCATGAGAGATCATCCCACTTTCCATTGGTCCAATAATTCAACAAATCATGGATCCGGGCCATCTCTTGAACAACAACAAAAGGCATCCATCAATGCCAATATGCAACAACAAGGTGAATACCAAGAAAATCCCTCTTACCAACAACCACCACTACCTTTTATATACCCACAAGTTCCTACCCATATGCCCCCGTTCAACAAAGTCCGCAATCAAAGGCAGATAGATGGGATAATTTGATGGAAAACTTGATGGGTGTAGTTGCTACTCAAGCCGCTAATATGCAAACAATGATGACTTCTATTAGCGTGATGTCCCAAGATGTTGGCAATTTGAAATCATCCATTGTGCGTCAAAATTCAAGAATTGGAACTATGGAAGCATCAATGCGAGGTATTGAAAACTATTTAACTAAGGCAGGTGAGAGAAATAATAGCAGACCCCCGGGTGGATTACCAAGAAACACCGAGAGAAACCCTAGAGAAGTCAATGCTATCATTACCTGAAGTGGAAGGTCATATGGGCATAATGAGGGAAGCATTGAGATTGAAGAAGATTTGAATGATGAGAAGGAGGAAGAGTGGAGTAAAGAAGAAGAGAGCATCATGGATGGATTCTTGAGGGGATATGGTTTTGAGGAAGAAGAAGAATTGGTGAAAGTCCCGAGACTTTTGAAAAACCCGAGAGATAGTGATTTGAGGACTCTTTTCCATGAGCATGTCTCTATGGCGGACGCCAATGAGGAAATGGCGCACGCCAATGGTAACCAAAGTGATTCAGAGAGTTCAGAAGGCAAAATGGCGCACGCCAAAAGTGAGATGGCGCGCGCCAATATCAAACAGAAAAATCCTAGGCATGGCATAGAAAAATGGTGCAAACCGATGATGATTGGTGTCCCCCAGCAGCCTAAATATTGAGAAGGACTGATCGCGTGCAAGGCACTTACTAGCAATAGGACTAAGTCTATCGTAGTAGAGTACTGGCAAATCAAGGTCGATCCCACAGAGACTCGTAAGAACGTCTAATTATCAAGATTGAGCTTGTCACGATAACGGTTTACGACCAACTATAATATAGACAGTGGTGAAATTGGTAACAATCAACTAGCAAGATTATGCAAGTTCAACGAAACAAACTAGAGTTTCTAAGGTATTAATTCAATTATGAGTAATTAGTTACTCTCCCCACACATGCAATGACCCTCTCCCATTGGTGAATTTATTCATTGTTCAGCTACGGGTACAACTCCTAACCCTATCTACTCCGACAATGGCAGTAGACAATCTATATGCAAGCTACCCTCTTTAACTGGTCCGTAATAGCCCATACGCATGAAGAACTAGAGCTGTCGATATTGAGCGCTAACTCATACCGCAAACCCACCTAGACAGTTGTCGACATTGACCAGCACGTTCCTAAGGTCCATTCAAGATAATGTCCTAATTAACACTTCACTAATGATCCTTCATGTAAATTTACGATAACATGAAAACAGTTGATCAGGCTAAAAACATGTAAATTAAATCTATCGATCAACGTAGTTTGGCGCCGATTATCATAAATTAGTAATTTACTAGGTATTCAGATCTAGCGATATAGACCATCGCAGATCTGAAGAACGCAACCACTATTTCATGATTCCTTCACCAACAAATCAGATCTATAACTCATGGGGTAAAATAAACTAACTACTACATAATTAAACTAAATAAACAATTAAAACATACTAGTCAAATAGAACAACGACAGATCAACATCTTGTAAAAGATAGAAAATCATACCCTCAAAGATGAGCGTAGATCTCCCTCGGATCTCTCCCTAGGCGGCGACTCCGTCGTTTCTCCGACCAGAACTCATAAAATAAATAAAATAAAGAACTAAGAACTTTTTATTGCATAATATTTGTCTCAAAAATTGGACACTTGTGTTACAGTAAGCCTCTTATTTATAGCTAAGTGTAGATTTTCGACTCACGAACCCGACATATGCTATTCAACTCAATTGGTTCGTATTTATAGGTTGAAACAACTATTTTAAGCTCATAATGGATAGAAATTGATGTTGTAGGATAAACTATTTTAACCGTCATCAACTACCCCCACTAGCCTTCAGCGCGTCTGCGAGCAGAGTATCGAGGCGGAATGTACCACCAAGAACAATCCCCATCAACTACCACATATTCAATAAAGATTTCCGGTAGAAACATACATTAAGCCACAATCCATAAGCTCCCCATTAATCACTACTTACCACGCATCAATGTGTCGTGTGATGAATTAGTTGTGATAGTGCGTTTGTGAGAAGAATCAAGTTGTATTAACCACACAATCTTAACTTACCCGTGCATACACCCGCTCATCTTGTCTTCAGACTTGGTTACACAACATGGTACCGTAATTGGGTCGGCTAGACTCGGGGACTGAGCATCGCTCTTTAGTCCTCGTTTGTTTCTTTTTATGCGAGGGCCGTGCCCTTTTTACACGAGTTCGCTTCCCTCACTATCTTTACTGCATATATATATATATTTTTTTTTTCTTGGCATATTTCCTCACTTTTTTCTCTTTCTCTCACAAGTCCGTTTGTCCCGGTGACCTTTCGTCATCCAAGTTGCTTCCCTTGTCTTACAACAATTTGTTGAAGTATATAGACAGGCAAATAATGATTCCCGGTTAAAACAACTCATCATCTACTCTTAAACACTTCTCACTCGGATTATGTGCTCAAATATTGATTGCAATGATAGAATAATAATTAATAAGTTACTACTTCACGCAACACAACATATGCTCGTTCTTCCATACTAAATTGAATATGCTATAGCTCACTTCAAATTGAACTTGTGCTCCTTTTCTACCGATTTTTTACTCGAAAACGTGCAATAAGCAAGCTAAAAATAGTGTTAAAATTTCAAAAATATTCCCTTTTTTGATTAACTAGCTAAGACGCCTACCTCCCACTTATTTTAGACATTGTCCCCAATGACTAATAATAACGAAAGAAAAAGGTACTTAGCTCTGGAAGTGCTGGCTAAGTCAAAATGAATCCCATAGCAGAATCATTAGCTCCTAGGTCATTCCTCTTCCAATTATTACCTGCTGTCCAAAATTCTTCCAAAAACTGTGAGTAACATGCGAAGGGCAACAATAAAATAAGGTGGCGGTAATTGTGCATATAGGAGGAATGCTCAAAAATAGTTTAAGCCACTTTATTCCGTTGTTGGCCTAAGAAAGACGCGAAAACTTTTACGAGGGTATCACATGAGAATCGTGAAGGAAAAAACCACATTTATCGCAAGCCAGGTGACTGAAGATATATGTGATGAAAAAAACCTTGTGATTGTTATGCTACTTTATTGACTCAAAATAAAATAAAAAAAAGCAATAAATAAGGGTTTAGAAATAGTTCTGAATTTATAGTCGCTAGCTCGACTGTATTAATAAGGCTCCTTTATTCATATTCCGGTTCTTCCAACGCAAAGACTTCCAATTCAGTGTTATACTTGTGCTCTAGGTAATGTTTCAACCTGTGGCCGTTAACCGTGAAAGTTTGCCAAGAGTGTTCATGTCTAACTTCACATGCACCTGAATTGTAGACTTTTGTGAATACATGTGGTCCATATCATCTAGACTTCAACTTCCCAGGAAAAAGGCGAAGACGCGAATTGTATACCAGCACTTTATCTCCCACTTGAAATGTGCGGTTCAGAATATTCTTATCATGCAGGCGTTTCGTTCCTTCCTTGTAAATCCTAGCATTCTCATACGCTTGAAGTCTAAACTCTTCCATTCTATTCAACTCTAGCATTCTTTTTTCACCGGCTAAATCCTCATCCATGTTTAGAAACCTCGTAGATCCCACAATGCTTGGTGCTCGAGTTCCACTGGTAAATGACATGCTTTTCCAAACACTATCATATATGGTGACATCCCAATTGTGGTCCTGTAAGCTGTTCTGTACACCCAAAGAGCGTCATCTAATTTCAAAGACCAATCTTTCCTCGTGGGATTCACAGTCTTCTCTAAGATCCTTTTAATCTCTCTGTTCATGACTTCTACTTGTCCACTCGTCTGGGGGTTATATGCTGCTGCAATCTTATGTCTTACCCCATATCTCATCATCAACTTCTCAAACAACCTATTACAGAAATGACTCCCTCCGTCACTAATTATGGCTCTGGGCACTCCAAACCTCGTCAAAATGTTTTTCTTAAGAAATCTCAGGAAAACCCTGGCATCATTAGTAGGTGAAGCTACTGCTTACACCCATTTGGAAACATAATCGACTGCTACCAGGATGTAAAGATTTGATTCTGACGATGTGAATGGCCCAACAAAATCAATTCTCCAAACATCGAATAACTCCACTTCTAAGATACTCTACAGTGGCATCTCATTCCGCTTAGAAATATTACCAGTCATTTGACAGGAATTACAGGATCTTGTAAACTTGTAAGCAGATTTATGAATTGTTGGCCAATAAAATCCACACTGTAGTACCTTTGCTACTGTCTTGTCTAGCCTATAGTGACCTCCAGCTTCTCTAGCATGACACATGTGCAAAATACTTTGAATCTCATCATCATAGACGTATCTCCTAAGAATGGCATCAGGGCACAATTCGTATAAGTAGGGATCGTCCCAATGATAATACTTCATATACGTGAAAAACTTCTTCTTGTCTGCATTATTGAATTCTGGTGGTAAGTACATTCCTGCTAAGTAATTGACAATGTTAGCAAACCAAGAGTATACATTTCCCACTTTTGATGTATGATATCGGGTCTGAGATTCAACCCTAGCTACCACTGAGACGGAAAAAAGTTGTTCATCAGGAAAGCTTTCCCTGATCTCAGTCGGTTGCTCTTCTTCCAGCAAAGTTAATCTTGACAGGTGATCAGCCACCTGGTTCTCAGATCCCTTTTTATCTTTTATTTCCACATGAAACTCTTGTAAGAGTAGAATCCATCTTAATAGTCTTGGCTTGGAGTCTTGCTTGGTTAGAAGATATTTCAAAGCTGCATGGTCAGTGAATATAGTGACTTTCGATTCTATCAGATAAGGTCAAAATTTGTCAAATGCAAATATGACAGCTAAGAGTTCCTTCTCTGTAGTTGCATAATTTCTCTTGGCACTTTATTAAAGGTCAATGATCGTAATAGATAGGCTTAAAGCTTTTATCCTCCATTTGTCCTGTGGTGCTCCATTGCCGTGTCGCTTGCATCACACATAAGCTCAAAAGGTTTGTTCAAACTGGGCTACAGAATTTGAGCGGTTATAAGCATTCGCTTCAATGTGTTGAATGCTTTCTTGCACTCTTCTCCAAACACAAAAGGTACATATTTTGCAAGTAATTCCGTCAAAGGTTTTGAAACTTTAGAGAAGTCCTTAATAAACCTCCTATAAAATCAAGCGTGGCCAAGAAAGGCTCGCAACATCTTTAAGTTCGTTGGAGGGGGTAACTTCTCTATCACTTCTATCTTTGCTCTATCAACTTCCATTCCTTTCTTTGAAATCCTATGACCCAACACTATTCCTTCTGTAACCATGAAATGGCATTTTTCCCAGTTAAGTACAAGGTTGGTCTCTTCACATCTCTTTAGCACTTTACTCAAATTGTCCAAGCATTTATCAAAGCTATATCCAAATACAGAGAAATCATCCATGAAAATCTCTAGAAAATCCTCCATCTTGTCCCCAAATAATGACATTATGCACCTTTGGAATGTTGATGGTGCATTACATGACCCAAAAGGCATGCGATTGTACGCAAAAGTTCCATAGTGACATGTGAAAGTTGTTTTCTCGTGGTCCTTGGGGTCAATATGGATCTGATAAGAACCTGACTATCCATCTAAGAAACAATAAAACGCATGACCGCTTAATCATTCCAACATCTGATCAATGAATGATAGGGGAAAATGATCTTTACGAGTTGAATCATTCAGTTTTCTGAAGTCAATGCAGACTTGATGTCCAGTAATTAATCTCACAGGGATTAGGTCATCAAACTCATTAGTTTGGACAGAGAATCCTCATTTCTTAGGCACCACATGAATCGGGCCTACCCACTTCTGTCTGCAATTGGGAAAATGATTCCCATCTCTAACATCTTTATGATCTCTTCCTTAACAACATCCTTCAGTTGTGACGTCAACCTCCTTTGAGGTTGTGCTACCGCTTTCTTCTCAGGGTCTATAGAGATCTTATGCATGCACACTGATGGGCTTATTCCTCTAATATCTGCAATCATCCACCCAAACGCTTCCTTATGCTCTCTCAGTACTCTTAAAAGTTTCTCTTCCTCTAAAGATGATATGATATTTGAAATTATAAGGGGAGAGTATCATCTTGTAAGTATACATACTTGTGAGAAAGCAAAGGTTTTAACGTTAAATTCCTTGGTGGCTCATTTAATGATGATATTAACAGCTTACCAATCAATTGTAGGTCAAAGAACTTGTGCCACGAAGGTCTATGAATGGTTCCTCCTAAATCCACAGAAGATATAGGCTCAATTTCTCGCACTTGACCTTCACTACACCCATGCCAGGTTTCCTCATAACTTTCCTCTTCTTTTAGGAGTAAAGTCTCAGATACTTCAGGGTCTAGTGACACTTGCTGATATAGTTCCATCACAAGTTCATCTATGGCATCTAGCATGTAACATGCTTCTCCTTCATCTTGAGCATATCTCATTAAATTCATCACATTGAATACTACCTTGTCCTCATTCACTCTCAGAATCAGCTCACCCTTAAGAACATCTATCAATGTTTTGCTCGTAGCTAGGACAGGTTTTCCTAAGATCAATGGAACATCATGGTTAGCTTTCATGTCTAGCACCACAAAGTCTACAGGGAATACAAACTTATCAACTTTCACCAAAACATCATGCACCACTCCACAAGGTTGCTTCATTGACCTATCTCGATAATTGAAGGGTTATAGATGTTTCATTTAACTCCTTCATGCATAATTTATGAAAGATGGATAGTGGCATCAGATTGACACGGCTCCAAGATCACACAATGCTTTTTTTCGGCATACTCCTCCAATTATGCATGGTATGAGAAGCTCCCGGGATCTTTACACTTGGGAGGCGGTTTGCGTTGCAAAGCGCCGAGCATTCCTCGTTAAGGCATATAGTCTCAAGGTCTAACAATTTCCTTTTGGTAGATGCTTCTTTTAAGAATTTTGCATACTCACGGCATTCCGGCCTGAGCTTCTACCAAAGGTATGTTTACTTGCAACTTTTAAACATCTCGATAAACTTTTTATAATGCGCATCAACATTATTCGGCTTATATTTCCTAGGGGATAGGGTAAAGTAGCGGGATTAATAGTTACATTTCATGGAGACATACTTGTTGGATCGCTCTTGCTCGCTCGCTTGTCTCATGAGTTTTGGACTCACGGTTTACGGAGTAGTGTCCCGGTTACCGCCCATCTTTTCTCCAGATTCGATGCGTTCTGCTGCCGACCGCTTTCGATTCTACCGGATAGTTGGTATATCAGTCCAGTCGCATTCTTTCGCTTCTAGTCATGATTGCATTTACATCCTTCGGATTCTTCTCGAGATTACTTGGCAATCCTCCTGGAGGATGGGCCGACACTTGTTACGCAATCGCCCCACTTAGTGCGATACATTACGCACTAAGGCTTCTTGATTGGTCGATCTTGTATCATTTCTCCGAAAATATATGGTGAAGTTTGTATTCGATTCGGTCATGTATTTCAGTAAGTTGATTGACCGTATCGGTCACTGATTGAGCTCATTTTATCCATGGCTACTTCCCAACTACCGGACTTATTGAATTGAGGCATGAATACACCGGTTTGTCTCGTCTCTCTCCATATTTTGAATCAATTTGTCGAAAACCCCCCACAGGTCACTCGATCTAAAAACCGGGGTGGTCGTGAGAACACAGGCGATATCCGCCCCATAAGGATTTCCTTGCCTCCCTACATAGTTCATGTCCTCGGTGTTGGCTGCTTCAGTCTCTTGAACTTTCTCAACCTTGGCTATGCGATCTTGCATGCCATCTATCTTCTCATTCATCATCATTATCTGGTATAAAATCTTTTGAGAAGTATCTTCTCTAAATACACCTTCAGCTACTTTGGCCGTTTCAACTTGATGCGTTCCCCATTGACTTGTAAGTGCAATTTGTTCCAATTTCTCTTCAATTTCTTCAGGTGATAGCAATGCAAAACATCCGTTGCTTTAGGCATCAATTGTCATTTGTTCACTTGGCCGCAATCCGTGATAAAAACTATGAATTCATACGGGAAAAGTGATATCATGATGAGGGCATCTCCTCTGTGCTTCCTTAAATCATTCCCAAGCTTCTTCAATGGTTTCAGTGGGTCTCTGCTTGAAATTCATAATGTCTTGTCGCATCTGTAGCGACTTCCTAGGTGGGCAGTACTTATTCATAAACTTTGCAACAGATCGGTCCAAGTTTGAATCGATCCTGGTGCTAGAGACAATAACCATATCTTCGTTTTGTCGTTCAGAGTGAATGGAAACAATTCGACTTGATAATGTCTCCTGGTAGTCCTCTTTGGCTTAACCGTCTTGACTATCTCGAGAAAGTTGGTAACGTGTACACTAGGATCCTCATTCATTACTCCATGAAAAGTAGTGTAGTTAGTCACCATTTGTATCATTTTTTTGGGTGAAATACCTCAATTTGCATCCTCGAAATTTGAACAATTGTTTGGCATGAATTGCTCAATCGTAGGCATTGCATAACTCATTAGAGTTCTCATATCTTCTTGTACCACAACTCTCGCTCCATTATGTATGTTCTGTGCCAAGTTGTTTTTTCAGATATCTTCCAAAGTTGGAATTTCTTCTCCCATTCGTGCTAACTCAAGACTCAACAAAAAAAAGCAGATTAGTGACTTGCCTCGCGGTCGTTACAAACACTGGCGAGACTCAAAAATACAAACTCGACTCTCGACTCGACTGAACTAACGAACGATTACGGAAAAATAGGAACCCTCGGTTTATCAGGGCAGACCCTCGGTAAACCGATGGCAATTTTCTTCCAGAATTCACAGAACTGACTCTGTACGACTCTAGTATAAATAGACTAAAAAAACTCAATTAAACAGACTCAAATATATACAGCAAACTCAATCTTAAATAACATGTATTCTTGACACGAGTCCCCGGCAACGGCGCCAAAAATCTTGATCGCGTGCAAAGCACTTACTAGCAATAGGACTTGGTCTATCATAGCAGAGTACTGACGAGTCAAGATCGATCCCACAGAGACTCGTAAGAACGTCTAATTATCAAGATTGAACTGTCACGATAACGGTCTACGACCAACTATAATATAGATAGTAGTAAAATTGGTAACAATCAACTAGCAAGATTATGCAAGTTCAACGAAGCAAACTATAGTTTCTAAGGTATTAGTTCAATTATGAGTAATTAGTAATTCCCCCCACACCATAAAGACGTGGCTAGATTGACGCGACGAACAACTAAATCTTAGCGTTTCTACATACTTATCGGATAAAATAGAGACTCATAAAGCAATTATATAGATCTACTAAAAACACGGTTGTCGATCATACCAAAGTCATCTATAGGTCACCGGATAACAGATCTGGGCGTGTGGATCCTTATAGACAAGGAATCCCCACTGCCTCGTATCGTATCCTTAGATCTACATCGTTCGATTAAGAACGAACAACCTCAAACAATAAACAATAATTGGGGGCTTAATTACAAAGTACTAAGAACAAATAAATACAAGAACTTACATTATTGCGACTTGCATAAAAGCTGCTCTAAGAAAAGCGAGGATTTTATTATAAAACCGAGAAGTGTATGGTGGTCGTGTAGAGTGTAAAAGGCGTGTATTGTATGCTTTTATTTATAGGGGTTCAAACTAATTAAGAGATATACATCAAAATATCAAAACAAATAAGAGATAACTCTCGGCCGATCTCCAAAATAAGATGAAAAATGCGCCCAAGCACATTGGAGGGCCGCCGCATTTATCCATCCAAGTTTCGGATTGGCTTGCTTGCTCTTGTCATGCCTTACTCCTCTTTTTGTGCTTATCCGATCTCTATCTTGAATTTCCTTTGATTTATCTTGAGATTTAATTCTTCCGTTTGTATTTATCCTCCAAAATTTATCTCAATCTACAAAATAAATATTTATCCCAAAATAAATCATATTTAAATAAAACGGATAAATATAATAAAAACGGATAAATACCAATTTATATAATAAAAACGGATAAACACCAAATTATATCTTATAAATGGATAAATACTGATGTATTATTTTTATATGATTAAATATACGTTATATTATTATGTTTTATCAACGAATTCTATGTAAAATATATGAAATTATGATATAATTGGTATAAAATGTTAATCTTTATAATTTAGAGTAGTTAGTAGTAAAAATAGTAAAAGTTGTAATTTTATACCGATTTTAGTAAATCGGATGTAAAGTGTCGATTTACGTGGGTATTTGTGGTATTTTATTGCGATTTATAACCCGAGACCCGAGAATCGACATATTGAAGTACAATCATATCTCTAGAATGATTTAGAGAGTGCCACAAGTTTAAATGGTCAATTGAATAGCTTAAGTGGACTAGTGGCCACTCAATCTGTTAAGTGGTAATAGAGAAATGTCTTCGACAAACGAATGGCTCATCAAACGATATTTTCAGAAAAAGTGTTCTTCACGAAAGTTGTAGATTTTTCGAAAGCTTTCCAATGCAATTTAAATTATGAAGATTGGAGGTCTACAACTTAAACGTTGATCAAGTGGCTAATCGATTTGGGTTAAGAAAAATCCCGAAATAGCCGGAGGAACACGAGGTAATCAAGAAGGCGTTTTCCGGAGAAGAGTCCTTCATGAAAGTTGTAGAGTTTCTCGAGACCTTAATTTTGGCATTTCGTTTGCAAATTTTGGAGGGCCAGAACTCGAGATATGAATTTTAGAAGTTTAATAATTATATATAAAAATAAATATCTCAACGCACATCTTTGAAGTGATTAAGCTAGTGGATACAATCATTATACGGACCGATCCGGCTTAATCTCGGACCTGTCCGGCCTTGAGAAGTTTGCCTATATAAAGAGTTGATCAGAGAACAGCTCGAGAGTACCAAATATATATACACCATATCATATATATATATTCTCCTCTTCTCTCTTTTCTTTTTTATTTTTTTAGTTGTAGTTGTAAATAAGGCCTTACGCCGTAATAATGTAGTTTTAGTATCGTTATAATGCTCGGGAAAATCTCGGAAGTCGGTTTTGTTGAAGAAGTTGTAATGTCCGGAAAATACGATTTCTAAATCAAGCTGCCCGTATTCGGGTAACTTTTCTTAAGTATTTATGTTTGTTTTCATATTTTTCGTTGTTATAATGTTTTTAGGCTAAATATAATACTGGCCAAAACTATGTAATCGGTTTTATTTCGATCTTTTCGTTAAAGAAATGTTGTTAAGTTAAAATGATAAAATTGAGTTAATTGAATCTTTTTCTATTTTGATCATATTCGTATTGACATATTTAATCTATCGAGGAATTCATAATCTAATTATGAATTGGCGCCGTAGTCGAGGATATGAGATAAAAGATAGAAAAACCGGAGGGTAAAATTGGCGTGTGAATAACGTGATAACGGAATCCGATTTCCTACCCGGGGTAGATTTGTTTTGGGAGAAATGAATTTTATTATAATTTGTACTCGAGATCGTAATAATGTTAAATCATCGATTAATTGATACTTAAACCGGAAAGTTGAATCGTCCGGCTTTGACAACCGGAGCCTTTTAAATAAAATTGACCGTTTGTGAACGGAATGACTCCTTTTATCTAAAGGTAGATTTGTACTCGGGACTGTTCGGAAAAACCGTAATGATTGTGGACCTTGGGTGATGCAATGGACATATGACAATTTCATACGCTTGTGTGAGGAGGAATTGTTTACCTCGAGGAGTGCACCGTTTCATTTACTCAATTGGACCTAAAATAAAAGGAGAGATCGAACACATTTCATTTAATCGAAAGATCGTATAAACCAATTATATAAGTTTTGGCGATTCTCTAAAATTATCTGCTTAATATTTTGGTATCTATATATACTTATATCTATATATATAAATTGCGGTTTTATGCAGATCTATATATATTTATGTATTTATATATATCGTATTAGTATAGTTTTAATTTTAGTATTTATTTTATGTTGACTAGAATAGTAGTGATACGTGTTATAAAATTGCGGTTTAGATCGAGTTAATAATGACTCTTTGGTGTTTAACCACACTTAGAAGAATTACCAAGTTCCTCGTGGATACGATACTCGACTCACCATACTAGCACTCTTGTTTGACCCGGTATACTCGCCGGTTAGGATCGTTTAACCCATAAAACGTCTGTCAGATTTCTGGCGCCGTTCTCAGGGATAGGTTTAGGTCTGTCAGCTTTTTTTGGCGCCGTTGCCGGGGAACGTCGCTAATTTCTTTTTTTGTGTCTATGGTTACTACTTGTATTAGCTCAAAATTCTCGAGAATAAGTCAACACTTTTCTTATCCCATTTCTATTTTATTTTTCGTTGGTTGTTACCTTATAGGTAAATTACCAATTTTTACTACTATCAATTTCTAGTTATTTTCTATTTTCGTTAGTTGATGACCAGAAGTGGTAAGGCCCCGCTCACTCCTTATAAGCCTGACATAAACACTTACGAAAGGCAGTTAAGAGTAGAGAGTAAACGTGGTCATACTAGTCAGGGAAATCCTGACCAAGAATCATCTTCAAACAAAAATATAAAAATGGCTGAAACTAGTGATGAAACAAATGAACAGAGGCTAGATCATGCTTTAGGGCATGGCCAAAACCCTGTTGATCATCGTAATAATAATCAGAATCAGAATAATAGGAACAATCAAGATCGGAACCAGAATAATCGTAACAATCCGCCAAACCCGAGGCCTATCTGTGATCAAACCGTGAGAAGAAACCAGACTAATAATCCCATACTTTTACCTAATGAAGGAGCGAATAATTTTGAAATTAAGTCTCATCTTTTTGGTTTAATTGACGCAAGAGCCCAATTTCTAGGAGAGGATGATGAAGATCCACATCATCATCTCCATCTTTTTGAAGAACTATGCAATACGGCCAAAAGTCAAGGTGCTCATAAGGAATTAACGAGGATGACTATGTTTCCTTTTTCTTTAAAAGGACGAGCCCGAGATTGGTTTATGTCTCTTCCACATCATTCACTAACCAGTTGGGAGGAGATTCAAACTGAATTTCTGAAACAATATTTCACTCCTGGACGAAATTTGGAATTAAAAGTCGAGGTTGCTAACTTTAGACAAGGATCTGAAGAAACACTTGGGAATGCGTGGGAAAGGTTTAAAAAACTGTTAAGAGCTTGTCCCGATCATGGTTATTCCTTAGATATGCAAATTCAACTCTTCTGTCGTAAATTGAGAAAAGATTCACGTGCCGATGTAGATCATGCATGTGGTGGTTCGTTAATGATGAGTGAAGCTCAAATAGTTTACGATGCTATAGAAAAGATTTCCAAAAATAACAGAATGTGGGAAACCGGTTCTAGCACCAGAAAAGTAGCTTTTGCAGGAGAATGTACATCTAATACGGAAATTCTAGCACATTTAGAAAATTTGAGTAGGAAATTTGATGGCCTACAAAACAAGAACCTAAGTTCAGAAAATAGTACACCAACTGAATACTCAAATCAGGATAATGTGTCATTAGGGATAGAAGAACCAACAGGATATTCAAGAGAGGAGGTGAGTTTTCTTCAGCAGCATAGGAATTTGAACAATGCATACTCGAACTCGTTTAATGCTATTAGAAGAGATCACCCTACTTATCGATGGTCTGAAAACCCTAGTAAGCAAGGACAACCGCCATATCCAGTCCCATATAGGAATAATAACCAAGTTTACCAAGAAAATACATCTAATCAGAATTTACAATCATTACCAAGATCCTATCCTCAACATACCACTCAAAGTATACCAGTAACTCAGAGTTCAACTCAACCTGCAGAAGGAGTTGAAAAATGGGAAAAACTAATGGAAAATATGATGGGTGTAGTATCTACTCAAGCTAAGAATATGGAAACAATGATGACTTCTATTGGTTCAGTCACTAAGGATATGAGTACAATGAAAACATCTATGAGTGGACATGATACCAGAATGAGAACGATAGAAGCCTCATTGAGGAATATGGAAGATCATTTGAGTAGGGAAGGTGAACGTAACAACAGTAGACCCCCAGGAGGATTACCAAGTAACCTTTGAAAGAAACCCAAGAGAGGTAAATGTTGTAGTTACGAAGTAGAAAGCTCGAGTGGAAGCAATGGAGTTGAAAACTTTGGGAATAATGAAGTAGAAAATGATTTAGATGGAAAGAATGATGAAACTAAAGATGAAATTGAATTCACTGATGAGGAAGAAGAAATTATAGAGAATTTCTTGAAAAGGAATAGAAGTTTGGAATCTGAAAATGAAGGTGAAAAATGGGTAAAAATCCCTAGGATTTTGAAAGACCCTATGGATAAATATTTAAGGACTTTATTCAAGGAACATGTTAGAATAGATGAAGCGGTAATAAGGATGAAAGCAGGAAGAACCGAAAGAGTGCAAGTAGAGATTGATTCAGGAAACAATTTAAAGGAAAAATTCAAGAACACGAAACATGGCGACTAAGTAATACTCAAAGGTTTAAGGAAAAGGAAAAGAGAAATTGACTAAGGAGCCAAAGGTTATAGATTTAGAATCTTTACCTTACCCTCCTAAAGATCAAATCAAAAGGCAAAAGCGATCGAAGTATGCTCGTTTCCTTGACACTTTTTCGTCATCTTCATGTTAATATCCTGTTATTGAAGCTCGATTAATATACCGCCTATGGAAAGTTTTGAAAGATATACTATCAAATAAGAAAAAATTAGAGGAATATGAGAATATATGCCTAAATGAAGAATGTTACGCAATTTCTGCGGCATAAGTTACCACCTAAGCTGAAAGATCCTGGAAGTTTTACGATTCCATGTGAAATTGGAGGATTTCTGTTTAAGAAGGTCTTATGTGATCTTGGAGCTAGTATAAATCTCATGTCTTATGAGGATTATAAAAAGCTAGGCATATGAAATCTTACTAAGACTGAAATGACTCTGCAAATGGCAGATAGATCGATTAAGTACCCTAAAGGAATTATTAAGGACGTATTGGTTAAAGTAGACAAATTCTATTTTCCAGTAGACTTTGTAGTGATGGAAATGGAAGAAGGATATTCAGCGCCACTTATCTTAGGTCGTCCATTTCTAGCTACAGGAAGAACTTTAATCGATGTTCAGAAAGGAGAATTAATTTTGAGAGTCAATGAAGATGAAGTTGCTTTCAATATTTTCAAAGCTATGAACCATCCATATACATCACCAGAATCATGTTCTTTTATAGAAGATATTCATTCTGTCTATGATAATCAGTTACCAACTTTTGAAGACAGATTAGAAGAATGCTTAACTCTGTCTATCTATAAAGAAGATGAGGAAGACATTGAAATGAAAGAGATAATCCTTTCTCTAGATAAAGGAAGCTTTACCTTTAAGCCACCATGGCATAAGTATTTGGAGTTAGAACTAGAAGGACCCGGTTCTTAAATCGTCAATAGAAGATCCGCGAAGAATCGGAATTGAAACCGTTACCTTTAAATCTGAAATATGCTTTTCTTGAAAGCGATAATCTATTACCGATTATTATTTCATCAACTTTAAGCGAGCAACAAGAAGATCAATTACTTAAAATGTTAAGGAAGCATAAGGAAGCTTTTGGATGGGACGATTGCCGATATTCGAGGTATTAGCCACGAGATTTGTGTTCATAAGATAATTTTGAAAGAAGATGCTAAACCTTGTATTCAACATAACGCCGCCTCAACCCAATTCTGATTAATCGTTAAGAAAGAGGTGATTAAGCTATTAGAAATGGGAATAATCTTTCTATATCAGATAGTGAATGGGTAAGTCCAACTCAAGTTGTACCAAAGAAAGGAGGTTTCAAAGTGAAAGAAAATGATAAGAATGAATGGATTCCAACAAAGGAAATTACAGGATATCGAATGTGCATTGATTTTAGAAAACTAAATGATCATACTAAGAAAGATCATCATCCACTTCCATTCATAGTTCAAATGTTGGAGCGTTTAAGTGGTCATAAGTAGTATTCTTTGTTTCTTAGATGGTTATTCGGGATATTCTGATTTTCATCATATGGAAATAGGAGATAGAGAAAAGACTACGTTTCAAAGATGTATGATGTCTATATTTTACGATATGGTTGAGAAATTCTTAGAAATTTTTATGGGACGACTTTAGTGTTTACGGAGATTCTTTTGGTAAATGTTTGTCGCACTTAGAAAGAGTGTTACAATATTTGTGAGGATACCAATTTAGTTTTAAACCGGGAAAAATGTCATTTAATGGTATCGGAAGGAATTGTTCTAGGTCATAGAATCTACGAAATAGGAGTTGAAGTTGATAAAGCTAAAGTCGAGGTGATTGAAAATTACCACCACCGGTGAATCTAAGGACTCTAAGAGGATTTCTCGGACATGCAGGATTTTATAGGAGATTTATTGCAGATTTTTGAAGATAGAAAAGCCTCTAAGTCATTTGCTTGAAAAGAAGTACCTTTTAACTTTGATAGTAAATGTATGGAAGCTTTTCGGACCTTAAAAGCGAAGTTGATTATTGCACGGTATTGGTAGCACAGATAGGATTTGCCTTTGAGATTATGTGTGATGCAAGCGATTTATTTGTAGTAGAGCTATTTTAGGTCAAAGGTATAACAAAATTCTCAAAGCTATCTACTATGCTTCTCACACATTAAACTGTGATTTCGACTTAATTATGCAACTCTGAAAAAGAAGCTGTTATTGTAATTTTTGCCTTAGATAAGTTTAGATCATATATTGTTGGTTCTAAGGTAATAATCTACACGGACCATTCAACTCTAAAGTATTTCTTGAGTAAGAAGGATGCGAAACCACGTCTTCTTAGATGGATTCTCCTACTTCAAGAATTTGATATTGAAATTAAAGATAAAAAAGGAAGTGAGAATGTAGTGTGAGATCATCTAAGTAGAATGGAGGCGAGGAAGAGATAGGGAATGAAATTAAAGATTCATTTTCTGATGAACAACTATTTAGAATAGATACTCCTTCAACCATGCAGTTATTAAAAAAATAGAATTCCTTCTAAGGAAATGTCACCTTGGTTTGGAGATATCATTAATTACTTAACTGTGATTATATTCCGTCTCATTGGACTTGGCGGTGAGAAAAGAAGTTCTTTACGACTTAAAATTTTATTCTTGGGAGGAACCGGACCTTTTCCGTAAATGTTCGGATGGGATAATCGGAAAATGTGTGCACGATAATGAAATTTTAAGTATTTTATCGTTTTGTCATGATCGTGAGGCGAGGAGGTCATCATGGAGGTTGGAAAAGCGCTTTTAAAGTTTTACAATGTGGTTTTTATTGGCCTACACTATATAGAGATGCTTATAAGTATGTTAAATCTTGTGAATCTTGTCAAAAATGGGGAAATGTATCTAAAAACATGAAATGCCTATGCAACCTATTTTAGAATGTGAGTTATTTGATGTTTGGGGTATAGATTTCATGGGACCTTTTCCTATATCTTTTGGAAAAAGATTTATTCTTGTAATGGTAGATTATGTTTGAAATGGGTAGAAAGTGAAGCTCTTCCCACTAATGATACCAAAGTTGTCATACGATTCCTTAAAAGAATATATTTACCAGATATGGCATTCGAGGCGATCATTAGTGATAGAGGTTCACACTTTTGTAATAGACCATTTACTAAGATAGTTGAGAAATATGGTGTAACGCATAAACTAGAACGCCTATCATCCGCAAACTAGTGGGCGAGGTAGAGGTATCGAATAGAGATTAAAAGAATCGTGGAAAAACAGTTGATTCAAATCGTAAATCAAGGGCGATTAAATTAGATGATGCATTATGGGCGTCTGAGCGACTTTTAAGACATCAATTGGTTGTTCTCCTATAAGCTAGTCTTTGGTAAGTCTTGTCATCTTCAGGTTGAGTTAGAACACCGAGCCTTACAGGCTATTAGATTTCTAAATTTCGATCCTAAGGGTGTCGGTGATCATAGATTGCTTCAATTGTGATGAACTAGAAGAATTTCGTCTCGATTCTTATGAAAATGCTCGAATCTACAAGGCGCACGAAATCTTTCCATGATAAGAAAATCTATAATCGTGAGTTCCATGTAGGTGATCGAGTGCTTTGTACAATTCACGTTTAAAGTTGTTTCTAGGTAAGCTTAAATCAAGATGGACAGGTCCATTTAAAGTAACAAGGGTTTACAAAACTGGAGCTGTTGAACTAACTGAAGGAAATACAACTTTTATAGCCAATGGCCACAGAGTAAAGTTATTTGTGGAGGGAGAAGGAATCACACTGAAAGAAGAAGTAATGCTATTGATTGATCCCCCGACAAATTGAAAAAGCAGAGGAAAATGAAAAGCAGAGAAGCGGAATCACCAAATACCGGTGCTATCTATCTTTACTCTACTTTTACGTAATTTTATGTTTAAACTCTTTTCGCGTCTTTTACGGATAGGCGTAAAAGAAGCTGGATGTCTTTTAGATAGAATAGGAGTTTTTATTTTACTTTTGAAATTAGGCCTTGATAAAGATGTCGCGTTTTTATAGAAGCTTTAGTTTTTGAACAAAACAAGAAATTGTTGAGAGAGATCAGATTGAGAGAAGTATGTAATTGAACATCAAGAAGTGCGATAAAAGAAGGGCAAAGTTTCTAATGAGATGCGAGAATATGTGGAAAAAGTGAACATGTTGGATGCTGTGGGAAAAACACAACCAAATCCAGGATGAGTGTTTGAATATTGTTAGGAAGGAGCGATTAGGTGGTTATCCGAAAATCGATGGAATTCGAGAGATAATTCAAATGCTTCGTTTTAGGAGTTAGGTTGATCGAGCGTTATATCAGAACTCTGGAAGATCTAGAAATCGAAGAATCAGGAACCCCTTAAGTTTCGAGTCTTTTCTTATATTTTATTTTATAAAATTTTCGCATAACTTCTGAAAATTTTATAAAATTGGATCTTTATGAAATTTGAGGAGTTTTATAAAAGTTTTATAAAAGTTTTTTAGTTTTAATTTAGATGTTTTATAAGAGTTGATATAAATTTATTAAAATTTTATAAGCTTTTTATTAAAGTGTTATAAAGATTTTATTAAATTTTTAGAAATTGTTATAAAATTATAAAATTTCCTTCAAATTTTATTTTTAGTTTTTAAACTTATTTTTAAAATTTTAATTAAGTTTTATTAGAATTTTTATAAGTTTTCATCAAAAATCATAAAAAAAGTCAAAAAAAATCGAAAAAGTGAAAAAAATTTGGGCACGGACCGATCCGGCCTTAACCCGGACCGGTCCGGGGTCTAAAATCATAAAAAAGGCGGGGACCCTTCTTCTTCTTCTTCTTCTTCCTAATTTTTTCTAACGACCATAAAACACCCAAACCCCACCATTACGAAATTTTTCACTTTTCTTCAACGAAACTTCATCTCACACTACACCACTACTTGATTTCTTCCTCTTTTCATCTCTCTCTTACACAAAAGTTTGGAAAAATCAAAAGGATAAAAAACAAGCCACATTTCATTCGGCGACTTTTCAACTTTTCCGGCCTACTTTTCAACGTTTTCTACATATTAAGGTATAATTTAGTTTATTTAGTTATCAATTTCGTATTTTTCATAATTTTTAGATTAATTTCAACTGTTTTGATTTTTGAGTGTGTTGTGACATTTTTGTTTTTGTTGTTTTGTTCTTGATTGGCATTACCAATATCGTAGAATGGGTGAGTCAGTACTAGAGTCTCTAAAAGAAAATCAAAATTCCTATATCAACTCCTGTCGTGAGGCACGATAATTTTATCATCGAGGAAGAAGCCGTAAGCTTTGAAAAAACCGCATCACACGAGGCTAAGAAAGCGTATGAGAAAATTTATAGTAAATGTGATGTTACAGTTGAAAAGGAGTTAGACTTGGATGACTTAGGTGATGAAGTTAAGGATATCTTTAGAAAGCGTCGGTGGTTAGATTTAGCGACGAGAAGGAAGGGAGATTAACACGACTATAGTAGTTTGAGTTTTATTCGGTTTTATCTACATTGTCGGAAGAAGCGACTTACTCGATGCAAAGCTGTACCACTTACGAGCGAAATATTCCTTTTAACCACTGCCGTCATAAATGCAATTCTAGGAGTTGAAGAATTTCTGAGGAGGAGGATTACACGAGGTAGTTTATAATTTAGATGATCCTGCTAGCTTTTGAGCGGTATCGCCTGAGAGCCAGAATGTTTTTGACCCGACATTTGTGTGGGTTGAAAATCGGTTTAACTACGGGAATTGTTTTAGAGGTTGAGGGCAATTAAAAGATTCATTAGCCATAATCTCTATCCTTCTCGTAAACATCTTTGCTTTTGGAAAGGAAGATGTTTGTATCGCTTAGGCGATGGTAAGCGATGTTAGAGTGGATGTTGGAAAGGTCATGTTTAAAAGAATTTTTGAAAGTATTGTCATCGCGGACCAGGAGTCATCTATACTTCCCTTGTTTTATCTCGATTTATGTCGTAGGTTGGGAGTACCATTCTGCCTAATGACAAGTTATCTCGGGTGATGGAAATCGATTGGACCTAGTTTGACTAGTCTTCCGGATGGTAGTATTAGATCTTTGATTAGAAGACGTCAAACTCGGCCTGACTCCACCAGTTTTACATCTTCTTCTTATTTTCCATCTTTTTCTAGTCGGCCTCAACAAACTCCTTTCTCCAACACTATCACATATGACATGTTTCAATCTTTAGTGCGAGATGTTGCACGTGGTCAAGCCAACATGGCTTTATATCTTTGAGAGAAATAGCGGTGGTGTGATGATATTCGTAGAGGTTTAGAAGAGCAGCGGTTGCCGTAATCCTACTTTTGATGATCCTGCCTATCCACCTTGTCGATCGATCCTTATACCTTACGAGTGGGTAACACCTATTCCACCACCTTGAGCTTTCATCCATCGTCATATCCTTTTTGGAAGCCAATCTAGTGGAATAGGTGTATTTTAAACAGTGTTCGAGAGACCCGGCAATGTCGAGTTGGGGAGGATTCAGCGAGTTTGCACATGTCACGACTGGCATGAGTTCGATGGGTCTTGATAGTTCGATCAGGGACCACGACTCTGATTCGACCATCGACTTCTCGATCGTTTCCGAGTTTGAGTTTTCAAGTTGATCCTGAGGAAGACTACGATGAAGATTGAATTTAATAATTTTGATTAAACATTTTTATTGCACTTTTTATTCGACATTTGTCATTTAGATATTGGTTTGTTTTCGTTTAGTTTGATTTTACAATCGTTTTTATTAAAATTTGGTTTGCATTTTAAATCGGTTTAGTTTTTATAAAAACTATAAAAATCCCAAAAATAATTTTTGTAGAATTACTACGTCGTTTTACAAAAATATAATGTGTCATTTATCCGTCAGTATCAATTTATATAAATCTTTTGCAATATCTTCAAGGAGGTAGGTAGTATTAGGCACGTGAAGTAAAAAAAAACAAAACACAAGTTGTCTTTCACCTCTGCCCCTCAGTAAAAGTAAGATGAGGCCGGACCGAGCCGGCATATTCCCGGACCGGGCCGTGAAGAAAAAAGGGTGAGTCATTCTTGAGTCCGTCTAATGCATCCACGTATGTACACTTTTTCATCTATTAAAGGAAGTAAGGGCATAAGTAAACATTCATTCACTACCTTTCCTTTTACTTTCAACTCTGTTTTTATATAATTTTAAATGTCGAACCACTCATCACCGTCGGTTAATTCTTACGAGACTCATACACCGGATCATCCGAATCTCAAGCTTAATGAGAGTATCATTTTACACAATCGTTTTGCAAATTCTCAATCTTATTGGAGAAAGGTTTAAATTTCGACAAGCTTGATCAATGGGAAAAACTATCATTGAAGTTTTGGTTGGAAAAAATTTGTCGATACACGAGAGGTAGGATAAGCGTCTCGATAGTGCGAGAATTTTATTACGCACATATGGCGACATCTATGGTCGATATCACTCAGATTGTTCTAGTAAGAGGAGTGGTTGTTCCCTTCTCTTCATCTGTTATCAACCAAATCTTTGAAATTCCACCAGTTACAATGCCACATTTTGAAATGCAATGGGGACTACAAAATCCCTCTAATCATTTGAATAAAGTACACGAGTCATTCCAATGTCTGTTCCCACTATTTGATACAAATCACGACATGTCAACACGAGCTCTACTTCCACATCTAAAGGCGTGGAAGCATTTTATAAATTCTCGAGTTTATCCCACCTGGGATTTTGGAAGTTTGGCTGAGAATGAAATGCTTCTACTTTTTGCTTTGGCATTCGGTGTATTTGTCGATTGGGGTATATTGATTCAAAGGACAGTGTTGGAGTTTGCGATCACGAGAGGTAGTAGGGGGAAACCTATGCCTAATTCATGGATGATATCACGTTTGTGTATTCTTCTGAATGGAGTAGAGGAGCTGGAGACGGATGAGATTTTTCCGTCTAGAGATAGTCGAGTTGGGTTGTTACCGGTTGATACACCGGGTTGTTCGTCTACCATCTAGAGAGTTGTTTGCTGGTGATATTTAAGTTTTAATAAGTTTTTTAGTTAAATTTGAAGTTTTGTTTTCTTTAGTTAAGTTTATGTTTTTTTTAAGTTTGTAATAATGTATCTTGTTTAATATATATGTCTTAGTTTTTTTTAGTATACGCTAAAATAAAATCAGAAAAATAACGTTAATAGATAATTTTAATTTTATTTTCGAACCTACTTATTTACTACTCATTGAACATCGGGACGATGCCACTTCGTAAGTGGGGAGTAGAGTTAGGTTAGAAAATTCATTAAAATTTTTGAAAAATAGTTAAAAATAATTATATTATATGTCTAATTTAGATTTTAATAAGATTTTAAGTTTATATAATTAAGTAATTAATATTAGATATTGTTTTTATAAAATTATATGAGTATGTTGATATGTATATGTAAAAATTTTAGAATCATTTTCAATATGAATTATGAGTTTGGAATTGGATTAAGTATGTTGAATTTTGGCACCACAAAAATATAACTATAGCCAAATAACCTACCTCAGCCTTGATTAGAGTGATCAAGACCTCACTCGAAATTGTCAATTGTGATTAATTAACCAAGCTTTAGCTAATTTTGGTCTACATTTCTTTGAAATTCCGCAAGTTTGTACGTACTTATAAAAAGAGATGGAGACATAAAAGCTAAGTTTTAGTATATGCTGAGATTGGAAAGATTAGATAAGTATTAGTATATTCGATCTTACCTCATGACACTTGCAAGATAGTCGATTTTGGTAATAAGTTCGGATATATTAATATTCTAAATTAAAACGAAGCACCATATTTACAGAAATTAATCAAATATCGTATCTTCCTTATACGTGATTAACAACTTAAAAATAAAAAGAAGCGATCGGTTGTAGCTACCAATGATTGGAGTGAGTAGGGTATTATCACGAAATGTCTATATCACTATGAGGTAATTAAGCTCGATTGCTGATGATAGTGGTCGGCTAGGGTATTATCTAGAAATGTCCTATTCTTTGGGAATGAAGGCACAAGATAAGATGAAAAAGAAAAAGTTGAATCATAAGATCTAGGAATGAATTATTACAAGTTTAAGAAACCGGACTTGTAATTTTCGATCGAAAGAGTAGTACTCGATCAATCTTGATGAAGCAATGCCTGTAAGTTTGATTTTCTACACACACTCACGCTTTTAGTTCTTAATCTTGAAAAAAAAAAATATATATATATATATATATATATATATATATATATATATATATATATATATATATATATATATATATATATATAGAAAATCTGAAAAATAGTTGGAATAAGAGGATGTTATTAATCGAGATTACGTTTTTTCAAAAATATGAAGATATAGGTACGTATGACTTGCCTCTTTCTCTTTTTGATTTCCCTTTTTCCGATTAACCAACATCTTGAACCTAAACTTTATAAGCCATTTTTGTCAACTACCTAACCAAGTTTCCGATTCCAGGATTTCATAATAGTTGCGATTAAAAATAATTCTAATATTTTATTTATACTTATTAAGTATTACATGTACAATTTTATCTAAATAATATTTGATTATTAGGTTAATTAATTTATATACTCTTTCTGTCTTCTTAAGATTTTAAATTAAGATAGCTAATATATTTATAATATTGACAATATAAATTACATTAAAAGCGAAATCGATCAAATTATACTATCTTTTATTATCGCTTATTTTTGCTCAGGGACGATCAAAAGCTAAGTGGGAAGTAATTGATGTATTATTTTTATATGATTAAATATACGTTATATTATTATGTTTTATCAACGAATTCTATGTAAAATATATGAAATTATGATATAATTGGTATAAAATGTTAATCTTTATAATTTAGAGTAGTTAGTAGTAAAAATAGTAAAAAGTTGTAATTTTGTACCGATTTTAGTAAATCGGAGTGTCGTGTCAGATTTACGTGGGTATTTGTGGTATTTTATTGCAGATTTATAACCCGAGACCCCGAGAATCGACATATTGAAGTACAATCATATCTCTGGAATGATTTAGAGAGTGCCACAAGCTTAAATGGTCAATTGAATAGCTTAAGTGGACTAGTGGCCACTCAATCTGGTTCAGTGGTAATAGAGAAATGTCTTCGACAAACGAATGGCTCATCAAAACGATATTTTCAGAAAAAGTGTTCTTCACGAAAGTTGTAGATTTTTCCGAAAGCTTTCCAATGCAATTTAAATTATGAAGATTGGAGGTCTACAACTTAAACAGTGATCAAGTGGCTAATCGATTTGGGTTAAGAAAAATCCCGAAATAGTTTCGGAGGAACACGAGGTAATCAAGAAGGCGTTTTCCGGAGAAGAGTCCTTCATGAAAGTTGTAGAGTTTCTCGAGACCTTAATTTTGGCATTTCGTTTGCAAATTTTGGAGAGCCAGAACTCGAGATATGAATTTTAGAAGTTTAATAATTATATATAAAAAATAAATATCTCAACGCACATGCTGAAGTGATTAAGCTAGTGGATACAATCATTATACCGGACCGATCCGGCTTAATCTCTCGACCAGTCCGGCCTTGAGAAGTTTGCCTATATAAAGAGTTGATCAGAGAACAGCTCGAGAGTACCAAATATATATACACCATATCATATATATATTCTCCTCTTCTCTCTTTTCTTTTTATTTTTTAGTTGTAGTTGTAAATAAGGCCTTACGCCGTAATAATGTAGTTTTAGTATCGTTATAATGCTCGGGAAAATCTCGGAAGTCGGTTTTGCTGAAGAAGTTGTAATGTCCGGAAAATACGATTTCTAAATCAACTGCCGTATTCGGGTAACTTTTCTTAAGTATTTATGTTTGTTTTTATATTTTTCGTTGTTATAATGTTTTTAGGCTAAATATAATACTGGCCAAAACTATGTAATCGGTTTTATTTCGATCTTTTCGTTAAAGAAATGTTGTTAAGTTAAAATGATAAAAATTGAGTTAATTGAATCTTTTTCTATTTTGATCATATTCGTATTGACATATTTAATCTATCTGAGGAATTCATAATCTAATTATGAATTGACGCCTCGTAGTCAGGATATGAGATAAAAGATAGAAAAACCGGAGGGTAAAATTGGCCGTGTGAATAACGTGATAACGGAATCCGATTTCCTACCCGGGGGTAGATTTGTTTTGGGAGAAATGAATTTTATTATAATTTGTACTCGAGATCGTAATAATGTTAAATCATCGATTAATTGAAACTTAAACCGGAAAGTTGAATCGTCCCGCTTTGACAACCGGAGCCTTTTAAATAAAATTGACCGTTTGTGAACGGAATGACTCCTTTTATCTAAAGGTAGATTTGTACTCGGGACTGTTCGAGAAAAACCGTATGCTTGATTGTGGACCTTGGGTGATGCAATGGACATATGACAATTTCATACGCTTGTGTGAGGAGGAATTGTTTTACTCGAGAGTGCACCGTTTCATTTACTCAATTGGACCTAAAATAAAAGGAGAGATCGAACACATTTCATTTAATCGAAAGATCGTATAAACCAATTATATAAGTTTTGGTGATTCTCTAAAATTATACATTTAATATTTTGGTATCTATATATACTTATATCTATATATATAAATTGCGGTTTATATGAGATCTATATATATTTATGTATTTATATATATCGTGTTAGTATAGTTTTTAATTTTTCGTATTTATTTTATGTTGACTAGAATAGTAGTGATACGTGTTATAAAATTGCGGTTTAGATCGAGTTAATAATTGACTCTTTGGTGTTTAACCACACTTAGAAGAATTACCAAGTTCCCTGTGGATACGATACTCTGACTCACCATACTAGCACTACAGTTTGACCCGGTACACTGCCGGTTAGGATCGTTTAATCCATATAAACATGTGATTTAATATAAAATACATATTATTAATCTCAATTTAAGGTTAACGTTGATGACTTTTACGGGTATATTTTGACCGTCGTCAACTACCCCCACTTAGACTTTGATCGTCCCGAACAAAGCATCAATAAGTGATTCCCCAAGACACATTTTCCGTGGTCAAATCATACTTACACAAGAAACTCGAGTCAACTCATACCACTTATGCTCATAAGGTACCCATTATTCACTACTCGTTATGAATCGAAGTGATGTGTGCATGTGCATTTAGTTTTTTATATTCGTGGCAAGATTAAAGTTTATGCTAACTTCGCAGTCTTAATCTACCAACATCAGCATTCCCACTTCTTAAACCTCGCAATGGGTAAAGACATGGCGCAATAAGCAAGAGCATCATCTAGAAGGTTTTTTGGACTTGGAGACCGAGAAAAATACTCGAAGCCTCTTAAAAAAAATTTTCTCACATTTTCATATTTTTAAGCATTAACACATCTCAAGAAAGAAACTTGCTTTAAAAGTAAATTATGCATTGCAAGAATCCCTCTCTCACGGATTAGTGGAAGCATTGAATATTACCACAAGCGCGAGGCTACTTTGGTAATGTTACTACAAGCCCAGTGTTTAACTTATTGTCAAAACACAGATAATTCTCAAGCTTATTACTCCGCTTTGATGGCCAGAAGATAAGAATACATCAGCAGATAAATATCGACTCTAGGTCTGCATAACCAATCATCTACGCAATGTACACATAATTTCTTCAGTTATTATGATTTGTGCGGAAAAACTCGATTCAAAGATTGAGTAATCGAATAATAAATAACTACTTGCAACAATCGGCATGAATATCCTTAAATTTACATTCACATAAGTATAAAATGATCACGTACTCATGCAACTTGGTTCCTTCCCTATCAATTCTTAGCTAGGAACTCACAATCTAAGGGTACGAGATAAATAATATGGCATTTATTCAATTTTTTTTTCAATTTTTCACCGTTTCATTCAATTTTCAATTATAACATATCATAGCTAAGTCTCCTACCCCCACTTAAACATGTCATTGTCCCCAATGACAAATAAAATGAGAATTTAAGAAAAGACTTAGCTCACGGAAACGGCTCTCAAGTAGATGCAGATCATCGGAGCACGTCGTGGAGAAGCAAGTGAAAACTGTTTAAGTAAACCAAAGCGAAACTCCACGAAACCGTTAATAACATGTCAAGGAAGTTATAAAATAATGTGGCGATAATTAGATATAAAATATCCAAAAACAATTTAAGCCACTTTATTCCATACAACCAATGACAAGTAAAACCAAAGAGTTAAAACTACTCGTCGCATTTAAAAAGAAAAATACTAAATAGAAAGAAATATAAACAAGCAACTAAAGATGGTAATCTTCATCTATAATCTCCACCGCTGAAATATTCTTAAAACCGGGTGAAGAAGACAAAGATCAAAAAGCATTACCCCATGTGGGAGAACATGAGGCGGATTGGATCAACTATTCAATCCAGAGAAACCTGGTCAGGTATAACATATCGGATGTGACCAATTGGTAAAAGATAGGATTAGAAACTCGGTGCAGACGCTTCACGTTTAGATTGGATATCAACAACTTAGGGAGATGTAGCTTCTCCTCGAAATTACTAATAACCCAATGTATCACGTAAAAGTCATAACCGTCATCAATACGGTCGGATCGGTGCGATATTTTAGAACAAAACTCATCATCCAGAAATGCCGGGATAGGCGTAAAAGTGTGAAATTTAAAACTTCCGGTAGAAAGATAAGTTGTATTTTGATCAAACCAAAGACTTTTAAAATCGAGCCAGGGTCAGAGCTACACGTACCCCAACTAGGATCATGAAAACCAAAATGATAAAAGATAAACATTAAAACTTAGCAATATTTTAAATTCCGCAACACAAAGGTATTTTGCCAACAAAATGGAGGTTTAGAGTATGATGGGTTTAGAAAAAGATATACATAAAGATGGTAAGAAAAGATAAAGGGTGGGTAAGAAATTGTGTGTTGGGTGGGTATTAGTTTGGGTTAGGGTGGGAGAGTGAAATAGATGGAAAGAAAGAGAGGGAATGGAAGAATGGTTAGAAATGTGAACTGTGAGGCAGATTTGTGAGAGAATAGAAAAGGTTGAAGGGTGAAAAGGTGTAAAGGAAAGGATAAGGGTAGTTGCAGAGCAATTGCACTCAACTTTGGATTTTCACTCAGACGCCATTCTAAAAAGTTTTGGAAGTTGACCAAAATTGTTCTTGTTCGCACCAATCATTCTCTGTTACATTTTCAGTAATTCTCAAGCTCTCTTAATGCTTCCATCTTAAGGTTGATTGCTAAATTTCCTTTTCTTTAGCAATTTCTCGACTCTCCTAAGAAACTCTATTTCATGTGGCCTATATTGAGTAAAAAAGTTTTGCACATCCTTAGCCTAATGGCCATCGGAACACGGCAAAATAAAAAACCTCAACATATGTCACGTTACTCTTATTTGACTCAACGAAAACAAAAACCTAAAATCCTAAAAAGAAATCCTAAGGGTTTTAAAGAAGTAGTTCTGAGTTTAAAGTCCTCAGCTCGAATTTCCAAAAAAGTATCCTTGTCAGTCATCCTTCATAGTTCGCCAGACTTTGACCCTTTGAGCACTATAAGAGGTGGGCTCGTCACTTTTGCGGATTAATACCCGACATCTATCCATACCATTTATACAAAGCTCTTACCTCGGCTCTCGTTTTAGGAATGAGTGAATTCTAAGGAGATTTAGTCCTAAGGACCCATTTTAATCACATCCTCTATAATGCTGCTTCATTATGCTCTCTCAAAACTCCACGTCTTCTTTAGATTGCGAATTCTTAAAACTACACAAATTGTTTCTCCCATGGCCAGTAGAAGCAATCTCATGCATAGGACAATGAGATTTTGACAGAACTACGAGGAACTCTTTATTCACTGTTTCCTTCAACTACTACATGTTTCCTTAAACCCTCTAGATGAGACAGATTTGGGGCAGAACCTTCCACACTAATAAAATTAATCTTACAAACCACTCCGGGCTAAGATTCATACTCAGGTTCATGTATAGGCTAACTTATGCTCGAAAGACCAAAAGATAGTAAATCATAAGCAAAAAGGGTGTACCTTGCCTTCAACATTGTACCACGAATAATTCGAACCTTAAAAATATTTTCCGGAGCCATCTTGGTGCTTTAAAGGTGTTGCTTCCATCACTTTTCCTATCGTAGATTCGTAGCTCCACATGTTGCTGGGTTATTTTTCGGCCCACTAAAAATTATCGACTCGGATTATTGCTTCCTGGTTTCGCAAATAGAAGAAAAACAAAACGGACCGTAGACTGATTTTAACATGGTTTCCCATGCTGCTATCAGACCTACGCATTAAACATACGGAGATAAACAGACATACGAAATTCTAGAGAACAGAACCAGGCTTTCTGGCTGCGAGATGCAGTCTCGCTGGGAGCAAAACCAGTTGTTCCAGATTCTGGAATTTTTACACAGAGCAGACAACCAGAAGGACTCAAAAACATAAAAACAGACTCTAAAACAGAAACCTCGACATGAATAAAAAATTATTTATATATAAAATTGACCGTTGGTTCCCCGGCAACGGCGCCAAAAACTTGATGACGTAGATCAAGTGAAATTAAAATACTTGACCACCATAAACCAATACTAGCAAGAGGACTAGGTCCATCGTAGTATAGCTATAGCGAATCAAGGTCGATCCCACAGGGAACCAATTGTGGGTCCTTTATATACAAACAATTAATCACTCATGTCAAGGACACAAAGGCGGTATACGACCAACAAAAGACAAGAAAAGTAAAGGACACGACTCGACACAACACATAACGTAATTAACCTCCCCAATTATCATGCTATCGTTTGGATCTAGAGATTCTCTATAATTAAGCTAGACTCGACAACTATTAATCCGATTCATATTTCTTTTATATTGGCTACGGGAGTCATCCCCTAAACTAGATCTAGCTCCGGGTAGGCCATCTAGATCACTATGCTACATCACGTGACTTTGCTTTTTTCGGCCTCCATCTCATATAACATGCACGCTTACAAAACTAGGGATGCCGATATTAACCGTATTCCTCACCTAGGCAACATTCCTTTGTTCAGGCGTACTTCCTAAGCGATCGCATCAACCTCCGTCCCATTAACACTAACTTTTTAGGTATCATGTTAATCTATGATGTACGTATAACTAGGTGTCGACAATTCCCAAATACGTAAGCAGATCTAGATCTCATTTGAAAGTCCCGGAAGATCAATTCATGAGCCGACCTAGAGCCCTATATTGGTATTTCCTAATCATACGCTAATTAAAACAGACGAGCAACGTAGCCTAGCCATACCTACTAAGATAAGAAATTCTACGTGGACAATCACACCATAAAGACGTGGCTAGATTGACGCGAAGAACAACTAAATTTTAGAGTTTCTACATACTTATCGGATAAAATAGAGACTCATAAAGCAATTATATAGATCTACTAAAAACACGGTTGTCGATCATACCAAAGTCATCTATAGGTCACCGGATAACAGATCTGGGCGTATGGATCCTTATAGACAAGGAATTCCCACTGCCTCGTATCGTATCCTTAGATCTACATCGTTCGGTTAAGAACGAACAACCTCAAACAATAAACAATAATTGGGGGCTTAATTACAAAGTACTAAGAACAAATAAATACAAGAACTTACATTATTTCAGAACTTGCATAAAAACTGCTCTAAGAAAAACTGAGGATTTTATTATAAACTGAGAAGTGTATATGGTCATGTAGAGTGTAAAAGGCGTGTATTGTATGCCTTTATTTATAGGGGTTCAAGCTAATTAAGAGATATACATCAAAATATCAAAACAAATAAGAGATAACTCTCGGCCGATCTCCAAAATAAGATGAAAAATGCGCCCCAAGCACATTGGAGGGCCGCCGCATTTATCCATCCAAGTTTCGGATTGGCTTGCTTGCTCTTGTCATGCCTTACTCCTCTTTTTGTGCTTATCCGATCTCTATCTTGAATTTCCTTTGATTTATCTTGAGATTTAATTCTTCCGTTTGTATTTATCCTCCAAAATTTATCTCAATCTACAAAATAAATATTTATCCCAAAATAAATCATATTTAAATAAAACGGATAAATATAATAAAAACGGATAAATACCAATTTATATAATAAAAACGGATAAACACCAAATTATATCTTATAAATGGATAAATACCAAATTATATAATAAAAATCACATAACATTAAATAATCCATATAAACATGTGATTTAATATAAAATACATATTATTAATCTCGATTTAAGGTCAACGTTGATGACTTTTACAGGTATATTTTGACCGTCATCACTCGCACTTGACCTTCACTACACCCAGGCCAGGTTTCCTCATGACTTTCCTCATCCTTCAGGAGTAAAGTCTTAGCTACTTTAGGGTCTAATGCCACTTGCTGATATATTTCCATTACAAGTTCGTCTATGGCATCTAGCATGTAGCATGCTTCTCCTTCATCTTGAGCATATCTCACTGAATTCATCACATTGAACACTACTTTGTCCTCATTCACTCTCAGATTCAGCTCACCCTTATGAACATCTATCAATGTTTTGCTCGTGGCTAGGAAAGGTCTTCCTAAGATCAATGGAACATCGTGGTTAGCTTCCATGCCTAGCACTATATAGTCTACAGGGAATACAAACTTATCAACTTTTACCAAAACATCCTCCACCACTCCATAAGGTTGCTTCATAGACCGATCTGCTAACTGAAGGGTTATAGATGTTTCATTTAACTCCTTCATGCCTAACTTGTGAAAGATGGAGAGTGGCATCAGATTGAAACTGAAACCAAAATCACACAATGCTTTGTGTGGAAGCTCCCAGGATCTTTACACTTAGGAGGCAGTTTGCATTGCAAAACTGCCTAGCATTCCTCGTTAAGGCATATAGCTAGTCTCAAGGTATAATAATTTCCTCTTGGTAAAGATTGCTTCTTTCAAGAATTTCGCATACTCTGGCATTCCAGCCAGAGCTTCTACCAAAGGTATATTTACTTGCAACTTTTTAAACATCTCTATAAACTTTTTATAACGCGCATCATCATTATTCGGCTTATATTTCCTATGAGGTTAGGGTAAAGTAGCAGGATTAATAGTTATAGTTTGTGAAGACTTACCTGCTGGCTGCTACTGCTCTGCATGCTTGTCTGCGGAATTTTTAGATTCCCGGTTTACCGGAGTAGTGTCCCGGGTTACCGGCCCCTCTTTTTCTCCAGATTCTGCTACGTTCTGCTGTTGACTGCTTTCTTATTCTTCCTGAACATATGGTATAACTGGTCCAGGTAGTTCCTTTCCGCTTCTAGTCATGATTGCATTCACGTTCTTCAGATTCTTCTCAGTATTACTTGGCAATCCTCCCGGAGGATAGGCTGGCACTTGTTCTACAATCTGCCCCACTTGGTGTGATAGATTCTACACTAAGGCTTCTTGATTGGTCAGTCTTGTATCATTCTTCTGACAATATATGGTGAAGTTGGTATTCAGGTCAGTCATGGATTTCGTAAGTTATTGACCGTATCGGTCACAGGAGCTCATTTTATCCATGGTTGCTTCCCAACCACCGGACTTATTGAATTGAGGCATGAATCCACCAGTTTGTCTCGGTCTCTCTCCACTATTAGAATCACTTTGTCGAAAACCCCCAGTAGGGTCGCTCAGTCTAAAACCAGGGTGGTCAAGAGAACCTGGGCGATATCCACCCCTATAAGGATTTCCTTGCCTCCCTATATAGATCACGTCCTCAGGGTTGGTTGCTTCAATCTCCTGAACTTTCACAACCTTGGCTATGCAATCTTGCATGCCATCTATCTTTTCATTCATTGCCATCAGCTGATATAAGATCTTTTGAGAAGTATCTTCTCCAAATACACCTTCAGCTACTTTGGCGGTTTCAACTTGGTGTGTTCCCCATTGACTTGTAAGCACAATTTGCTCCAATTTCTCTTCAGCTTCTTCAGGTGATAATAACACAAATCATCCGTTGCTTGATAGAAACTATGCATTCGTACGGGCAAAGTGATATCAAGATAAGGGCATCTCCTCTGTGCTTCCTTAAATCATTCACATGCTTCTTCAAAGGTTTCAGTGGGTCTCTGATTAAAATTCATGATCTCTTGTCTCATCTGTAGTGACTTCCCAGGTGGGCAGTACTTATTCATAAATTTCTGCAACAGATCGGTCCAAGTTAGAATCGATCCTGGTGCTAGAGATATGATTCACAAGATTTTGCATATTTGTATGCATCTTTATATAGTGTAGGCCAATAAAAACCACATTGTAAAACTTTGAAAGCAGTTTTCCATCCTCCATGATGACCTCCTGCCTCACGATCATGGCAAAACGATAAAATACTTAAAATCTCATTATCAGGCACACATTTTCTGATTATCCCATCCGAACATTTACGGAAAAGGTCTGGTTCTTCCCAGTAATAAAATTTTAAGTCATAAAAGAACTTCTTTTTCTGCTGCCAAGACCAGTGAGACGGAATGTAATTACAGGTAAGGTAATTCACAATATTCCCAAACCATGGTGAATTTTCCTTTGATGGTTTTCTATTTTTTAATAATTGCATGGTTGAGGGAGTATCGATTCTAAAAAGTTGTTCATCTGGAAAGGAATCTCGTATTTCATTTCCTATTCCCTTATCTTTCTCCATTCTACTTAGATGATCTGCCACTACATTTTCACTTCCTTTTTTATCCTTAATTTCAACATCAAATTCTTGAAGTAACAGAATCCATCTAAGAAGACGAGGTTTAGCATCTTTCTTAGTTAAAAGGTATTTCAGAGCTGAATGGTCTGTATAAATTATAACCTTAGAACCAACAATATATGATCTAAACTTATCTAAGGCAAAAATTACAGCCAACTGTTCTTTTTCTGTAGTTGCAAATTTAGTTGAGCTGCATTTAACGTGTGAGATGCATAATAGATTGCTTTGAGTATCTTATTATATCTTTGACCTAAAACAGCTCCTACAGCTAAATCACTTGCATCACACATAATTTCAAACGGTAAATCCGGCCTGGTGATACGAGTAATCGCCGCAGAGAGTCAACTTTGCTTTTAAGGTCTTAAATGCTTCCATACATTTATCATCAAAATTAAATGGTACTTCCTTTTCAAGCAAATGTCTTAAAGGCTTTGCTATCTTCGAAAAGTCTGCAATAAATCTTCTATAAAATCCAGCATGTCCAAGAAATCGTCTTAGAGTTCTTAAATTAACTGGTGGAGGTAATTTTTCGATTACTTGACTTTAGCTTTGTCCACCGCAATACCTATTTCGAGATTCTATGACCTAGAACAATTCCTTCCGATACCATCGGATGACATTTTTCGCTTTTAAAACTAAATTGGTATCTTCACAGCGTTGTAACACTCGTTCTAAGTGCGATAAACATTCATCGAATGAATCTCCGTATACACTAAAGTCGTCCATAAAAATTTCTCGACCATGTCAGAAAATATAGCCATCATACATCTCTGAAATGTAGCTGGTGCATTACATAAGCCAAAGGGCATTCGTTTATAAGCAAAAGTTCCATAGGGACAAGTGAAAGTAGTATTTTCTCTATCTCCTGCTGCAATGAATATTTGTAAATATCCTGAATAACAATATAAGAAACAGTAATACTTATGTCCACTTAAGCGTTCCAACATTTGCACTACGAATGGAAGTGGATGATGATCTTTCTTAGTATGATCGTTAAGTTTTCGAAAATCAATGCACATTCGATATCCGGTAATTTCTCTTGTCGGAATCCATTCATTTTTATCGTTTTCCTTTACCATGAAACCTCCTTTCTTTGGTACCACTTGAGTTGGACTTACCCATTCACTATCAGATATAGGAAAGATTATCCCCATTTCTAATAGTTTAATAACCTCTTTCTTAACAATAGTTTGCAAATTTGGGTTGAGGCGGCGTTGTGGCTGAATACAAGGTTTAGCTCCCTCATTTAGAATAATTTTATGAACGCATATCTCAGGGCTAATTCCTTGAATATCTGCCACTGTCCATCCAAATGCTTTCTTATGATTTCTTAACATTCTTAGTAATTGATCTTCTTGTTCATTTGTTAAGGTTGATGAAATAATAATCGGAAGTAGATTATTATTTTTCAGAAAAGCATACTTAAGATTTAAAGGAAGTGTTCTCAATTCCAGATTCCTGGGTGGATCTTCTACTGAAGGTTTTAGAACTGGTCCTTCTAGTTCTAATTCCAAATACTTATGCCATGGATGCTTAGAAAACAGTCCCTTATTAAGATAAAGGATTACTTCACTCATTTCAGTATCATTTTCATCTTCTTTATAGATAGATAATGCCAAACATTCTTCTAGTCTATCTTCATAATCTTGTAATTTGACATCACAGATAGTAGATAATTTATCTATAAAAGAACATGATTTCGTGATTTGTATGGATGATTCATAGCCTTAAAGATATTGAAAGCAACCGTCTTCATTAACTCTTAGTATTAGTTCTCCTTTTTGAACATCGATTAACGTTCTTTCAGTAGCTAGAAATGGACGACCTAGAATAAGTGGCGCTGAATATCCTTCTTCCATTTCCATAACCACTAAATCTTTGGAAAGTAAAATTTGTCAATCTTAACCAATACGCCCTCGATGACTCCTTTAGGATGTTTAATCGATCTATCCGCCATTTACAGAGTCATTTTCAGATTTGTAAGCTCTCCTATACCCGATTTCTTATAATCCTCATAAGACATGAGATTAATACTTGCTCCAAGATCACATAATACTCTTTTAAACAAAATCCTCCAATTTCACAAGGAATTGTAAAACTACCAGATCTTTCATTTTAGGTGGTAATTTATGCTGTAAAATTGCAGAACATTCTTCGTTGAGGCAAATATTCTCATATTTTTCTAACTTTTTCTTGTTTGATAGAATATATTTCAGAAACTTTCCATAGGTAGGCATATTGATTAATGCTTCTATAACAGGAATATTGACATGAATATGATGAAAAGTATCAAGGAAACGAGCATACTTCTTATCAATTTTTATCTTTTTAATTTGATCTTTAGGTGGGTAAGGTAAAGATTCCAAATCTATAACCTTTGGTTCTGAAGTTATTTTCTCTTTTCCTTTTTCCTTAAATCTTTGAGGATCAACTGGTCGCCATGTTTCATTATCATACGATCTTTTCTTTGAAACATCTTCTGTATCAATTTTTCCTTTTTCGGTTATTGGCAAATCTTCCTTCTTTTCTTCAGTATTGTTTTCTCTAACATGTTCCTTAAATAAGGTTCTTAGGTTTTTATCCATTGGATCTTTTAGAATCCTAGGATTTTAACCCATTCCTCATTCTTACTTTCAGTTCAACATTACTATTCTCATCTTAAGAAATCTTCAATAATTTCTTCTTCCTCATCAAGAAATTCAAATTGTCCTTTTCTTTTATAAAGTTACCATTTAAATCATTTTCTACTTCATTATTTCCTAAATTTTGTACTTCAGTATTCCCACAGAGTGTTCTACTTCTGGTAACAACAGCGTTCACCTCTCTCGGGTTTCTTTCAGTATTACTTGGTAATCCTCCTGGAGGTCTACTATTTTTACGTTCTCCTTCTCTACTCAAGTGATCTTCCATATTTCGAATTGATGCTTCTATAGTTCTCATTCTGGTATCATGTCCACTCATGGATGTTTTCAACGTACTCATATCCTTAGTGACTATACCTATAGAAGTCATCATTGTTTCCATATTTTGAGCTTGAGTAGACACTACACCCATCATATTTTCCATTATTTTCTCCCATTTATCAATTCCTTCAGGTTGAGTTGAACTTTGTGTAACCTGGTATGCTTTGAGTAGTTTGTTGTGGATACGATCTAGGTAATGATTGTAGATTTTGATTTATGCATCTCCTTGATAAACAGGATTACTATATGAATTCTTATACTGAATTGGATACGGTGGTTGTCCTTGCTTACTAGGGTTTTCAGACCAACGAAAAGTAGGGTGATCTTTTCTAATAGCATTAAAAGAGTTTGAATACGCGCTGTTTAAATTCCTATGCTGTTGAAGAAAACTTACTTCTTCCCTCGAATAGCCTTTAACTTCTGGTTCTTCTATTCCTAACGACACATTATCATGATTCGAGTATTCATTTGTTATGATAGTTTTCGAGTTATTCTTATCGGCTTGTAGGTCGTCAAATTTCCTACTCAAATTCTCCAAGTGTGCTAGAACTTTCAGATTCGATGAACATTCTCTGCAAAGGCTACTTTTCTGGTGCTATAACCGGTTTCCCACATTCGATTATTTTTGGAAATCTTTTCAATAGCATCGTAAACTACTTGGGCTTCACTCATCATTAAAGAACCACCACATGCATGATCTACATCTGCACGTGAGTCTTTCCTTAGTTTACGATAGAAAAGTTGGATTTGCATATCTAAGGAATAACCATGATCGGGACAAGCTCTTAATAGCTTCTTAAATCTTTCCCAAGCATTCCCGAGCGTCTCTTCAGATCCTTGTCTAAAGTTAGCAATCTCGACCTTTAATTCCAAGTTTCTACCAGAGTAAAATATCGCTTTAAGAACTCGGTTTGAATCTCCTCCCAACTAGTCAATGAATGATGTGGGAGGACATAAACCAATCTCGTGCTCTTCCTTTTAAAGAAAAGGAAACATAGACATCCTTGTTAATTCACGATGAGCACCCGACTTTTGGTCAGATTACACAATTCTTCGAAAAGATAGAGATGATGATGCGGATCTTCATCATCTTCTCCTAGAAATTGGGCTCTTGTGTCAATTAAACAAAAAGATGAGATTTAATTTGAAATTGTTCGCTCCTCATTAGGTAAAAGAATAGGATTATTAGTCTTATTTCTCCTTACGGTTTGATCACAGATAGGTCTCGGGTTTGGTATGTAAGGGTTATTATGATTATTCTGGTTCCGATTTTGATTATTTCTATTATTAGGATTCTGGTTATTTGGTATTGGTAGATTCTCATTAAGGTTTTGTCCATGTCCTTGGGCATGAACAATCCCTTGTTCAGGTGTTTTATCACTAGTTTCGGCCATTCTCGTATTTCGATTTGAAGATGATTCTTGGTCAGGATTTCCCTGACTAGTATGACCTCGTTTACTCTCTACTCTTAACTGCCTTTCGTAAGTGTTTATGTCAGACTTATAAGGAGTGAGTGGGGCCTTACTGCTTCTGGTCATCAACTATCGAAAAAAAAGAAAATAACTCGAAATTGATAAAATAAAAATTAGTAACTTACCTATATGGTAAGTTCCAACTAAAAATAAAAAGAAATGTGATAAGAAGAGTGTTGACTTATCCTCGAGAATTTTGAGCTAATACAAGTAGTAACCATGACACAATGAAAAAGCGTCGTTCCCGGCAACGGCGCCAAAAGTCGACAGACCTTTACTAGTGCTATTACAATCCTTAACCGGCAGTGTACCGGGTCAAATTGTAGCGTAATATGGTGAGTCAGGTGTTGTATCCTCATGGAAACGTGTGGTAATTCAGTGTGGTTAAACACCAAGAAGTCGTTATTAACTCAATCTAAGTCGCAGCTTTTTCCTTTTCCTTTTGGTAAATCAGAAACAAGAAATAAAATTAAAACAGATATATAAAGATATAAATATATATAGGTACCAATACAATATATAGGATATAAATACTAGTAATATTATTAGAAACTAGCCAAGAATATGTCATCGAATTAGTATCTCTTTTAGTAGAAATAGATGTGCTTGATCTTCCCTTATTTTAAGGTTAATCAATTATATATAAACCGTGTACTCCTAAGCTAGACAACTCCTCCTCACACGAAAGCGTATGAAATTGTCATACGTCAAAAATCTCTCATCCAATGTCATCCTCAAGCTCGGGAACTCCGCTTTGTCATACGGCCGGTATTTTGAGTATTGCTCAATTAAACAGTGATTTTAACGTGATAATATCTTGAGTCCAATTTTCAATAAGATTTGTTTTTCTAGGAAAAAAATCGCCTCGGATAGGAAATAGGATTCCGTTTATCAAAGTGCCATTTTTACCTCCAGCCTTTCTATTCGTGATCGCGTATCCTAACTTCTCTCGGTCGGGTTCATCATTAGGTTACGATTCTTGTTAAATCCAAGAGCTAATTCAATTTTAACTTTTCATTAAGCGCAAATAGAAAGAAATTCATTATAATCGATTTTAATTCAATTTTAACATAGTCATCATCTATTTCCTAAAAGATAAAACTAATTCAATTTCATATCTTGGCTAGATATAGAGTTAGCCTAATATCATTATAACTAATATATAGATACTAATATAAATACACAAACATAAATATATTAAAAAGTTACCAGATTACAATTGTAGTGTCAGAGCCGTATTCTCCGGAAATAACAACTCCTTTAGCAACAACGAGCCTTGATAATCCTTCTAAGTATTACACGAGACTTATACTACATTATTATTTCTGCGTAATGCCTTTTACGGTATTTACATAACTAGTAACTAGATTAAGATATATATATATATATATATATATATATATATATATATATATATATATATATATATATATATATATAAGTGATATATATATATATTGGTACACCTCCCAACAGCCTGCATATGAGTTGTATTTATAGGCCAGGGTAGTAGGCCGGCGCGGGCCGGGTCAGTACCGGCGCGGGCCGGTCAAACAGTGTATATTCTTTGGTGTCAGAGCCCACATGCTGTTTGTAGAGAGATTCCGGCTCGGGCCGGTCTTCTTCGGTTCGGGCCGGACTTTGAGAAATATCTGTCTTCGGTTTTCTACTGTTTCGATCTTAATTCTTCAGTTTTTCATCATACGTACCCTGAAACAGTCAAAAACATGAGCCACAGTAATTCTGACCACAAAAACCATAAGTTTTACTAAAATTATAACGATAATATCTATTTATAACGATTTGGATTTTTATGAGTTTTTAGATATATTTTTATAGAATTTATATGATATTATCGTAAATACGATATAAAAAGTCATATAATATAGTTATATTTTTATCATACATCAACTACTCCCCACTTAGCTTTTGATCGTCCTAAAGCAAAATAAGTTTATAATATATAAAATGCTATAATGCAAATAATATAGTTCTTTCGGACTAAATTTCTAACTTAGTAACGTATGCTGTCAATATTATAATTATATTAATTTTATCTATCTAAGATTAATAAAAAGATAAAAAGTGTGTATAACTTAATAAATTAGTTATAAAATATTATCTAAATGAAATTCTACATGAATTACTTAATAATTATAAAATAAAATACTTAGAATAACTTTGTAATCGCCACTATATGAAATTTCGGAATCAAGGACTAAGTCAAGTAGTTGGCAAAATGGCTTATAACGTTCAGGCTCAGGGCGTTTGGCTAATTGAAAGGATAACAAAGGAAAATCAAAAGAAATAGAAGCAAGCCGTATGTACTTACACCTTCAACTTTTGATCAAAAATATCTTGATCAAGAACATCCCCGATAATCGCTTTCAAAATTTAATTCTAATAACCATATTTTTTCTTCTTCTTTTTTTACACAAACATATCCGAACTCATTGCCAGAATCGACTATCTTTCAAGCGTCATGAGGTGAGAACGAATACATCAGCACCTAACTATTCCAACTTTTTCTTTTTCTAGAGAATAACAATATTTGATAAAAGATTGCCTTCCGAATAATAGTTATTCCAATCTCAGCATATACCACATTATTATTTCGGCAGAATGCCTTTTACGGTATTTACATAACTAGTAACTAGATTAAGATAATATATATATATATAGAAGTGATATATATATATATATTGGTACACCTCCCAACAGCCTGCATATGAGTTGTATTTATAGGCCAGGGTAGTAGGCCGGCGCGGGCCAGGTCAGTACCGGCGCGGGCCGCCAAACAGTGTACATTCTTTGGTGTCAGAGCCCACATGCTGTTTGCAGAGAGATTCCGGCTCGGGCCGGTCTTCTTCGGTTCGGGCCGGACTTTGAGAAATATATGTCTTCGGTTTTCTACTGTTTCGATCTAAATTCTTGATTTTTCATACACGCACTCAAACAAAATCAAAAACACGAGCCACAGTAATTCTGACCACAAAAACTATAAATTTTACTAAAATTATAACGATAATATCTATTTATAACGATTTGGATTTTTATGAGTTTTTAGATATATTTTTATAGAATTTATACGATATTATCGTAAATACGATATAAAAAGTCATATAATATAGTTATATTTTTATCATACATCATAGAGCTGTCGATATTGAGCACTAACTCATACCGCAAACCCGCCTAGACAGCTGTCGACATTGACCAGCACATTCCTAGGGTCCATTCAAGATAATGTCCTAATTAACACTTCACTAACAGTCCTTCATGTTAATTTACGATAACATGCAAATAGTTGATCAGGCTAAAAACATGTAAATTAAATCTATCGATCAACGTAGCTGGCGCCGATTATCATGAATTAGTAATTTACTAGGTATTCAGATCTAGCGATATGGACCATTGCAGATCTCAAGAACGAACTACTATTTCATGATTTCTTCACCAACGAATCAAATCTATAACACATGGGGTATTTTAAACTAACTACTACATAATTAAACTAAATAAACAATTAAAACATACTAGTCGAATAGAACAACGATAGATCTACATCTTAGAAAAGACAAAAAAAATCATACCCTCGAAGATGAGCATAGATCTCCCTCAGATCTCTCCCTAGGCGGCGAAAACGTCGTTTCTCCGACCAGAACTCATAAAATAAAGAACTAAGAACTTTTTAATGCATAATATTTGTCTCGAAAATTGTACACTTGTGTTCTGAGGCGAAGCCTCTTATTTATAGCTATCTAAACCGACTTAGGAACAACTAGTTCGACCCCTGATCCAAGAAAACGCGTTTCGGAAGCTTCTCGACCCTCGGTAAGTCGGCACCGCCTCCTTGGTTACCGGGGGCACTTTTGTCTTTTTTATTCAACCGACTTAACTTCGATACTTCTAGAATACCCTAGGCCCAATCATTTCATCCAGTCCACTCTAGATTCGTCCATCATGCTCCGCCCAATATTTCAGATCCGAAAATCACCAAATAATGTACGTAAATAATATCGAAATAGGAAAATAAATGCTAAGTGCAGATTTCTCGACTCACGAACCCGACATATGCTATTCAACTCAATTGGTTCGTATTTATAGGTCAAAACAACTATTTTTAGCTCATAATGGATAGAAATTAATGCCGTAGGATATACTATTTTAACCATCATCGAGGACTTCTATCACTGAACCAAACGCAAAGGGTAAGGGAGGTATGATTTCTGAACCAAAAATTATTGATCTTGCATCTGTTCCCTATCCCTCTCAAGAGGAGATAAAAAAGAAGAAGTTGGATAAAAAGTATGCACGTTTTTTGACACTTTTCGGCACTTAAACATTAATATCCTTTTCATCGAAGCACTCACAAATATGCCGGCGTATGGTAAGTTTCTTAAGGACATACTATCCAAAAAGAAATGGTTGGAAGAATACGAGATGGTGTGTCTAAGTGAGGAGTATTCCGCCGTGCTTCAACACAAGCTCCCTCCTAAGCTTAAAGACCCCGGGAGTTTTACGATCCCATGTGTGATTGGGGGGTTTTTGTTTAAGAAGGTGCTATGTGATCTTGGTGCGAGTATAAACCTCATGTGCTACGATGATTTCATGAAACTTGGCATAGGCAAGCTCAAGCATACGAAGATGACTCTCCTACTTACGGATAGATCCATAAAGCGTCCAAGGGGAGTCATTGAGGATGTACTAGTGAAGGTTGATAAATTTTATTTCCCCGTCGATTTTGTTGTTATGGATATGGAGGAAGGGTACACTACACCTCTTATCCTCGGTAGACCATTTTTAGCAATGCGGGAGGCCGTGATCGATGTTTGTAAGGGAGAGTTTTGTTTGGGAGTTAATGATGAGCGTATTGTCTTCAACATCTACACTTCATTGAAATATTCACGCACGACACTAGAATCTTGTTCTTTTGTGGACATATCGTGTCCCCTTGTTGTGGATTGTACTAACTCGCAGGTAGTTAAAGAATACGTGAGCAATAAAGCGAAGGCTCACAAACCAAAAGCTTGAAAATCAAAGGAAAAGGTCAAGAATAGTTGGGATTGGTGGCATTCGTCAACATTATGTTGGAGACAGGTTTTGATGAAAAGACAGATGCGGTGCGCGAGGATGACCCACCACCCGTGCATTAAAGACCTAAGCAAGGCAAAGTCTAGCTATAGACTATAAATTTAGCAACCTTTGGGTACTATCTTTCTTTTTACTTCTTAAGAATTATCTTTTGGTTGGATTTTATGCTTGAAATTGCATGCTTGTGTGAGTAATTGTTACTGGTCTCCATGCACAAGAATCTGTATAATTTCCATCACTTCTACCGTATAATCTCGTCGAGCAAACGACGTTAAACAAAAGCGCTACTGGGAGGCAACCCGTAAAAGTTAAGTATAATATTTTTGCTCTTTTGTGAGGTCCGGTGTGGCCAATGATCCTTTTGTATCTACATTTTGGTTGATACTTAGCGCGTACTTGGGATTGCTGTCATTTCATTGGTTGTATTTCATGTTCACGCCCACCCACCCTCCCTTTTATTGCATCCGGGTACTTGTTTTGACTAGTTTTGATTCCCTTTTGTTTCCCTAACTACTTTCTTACCACTCACTTTACATTGAGGACAATGCAAGTTCGTAAGTGGGGAGTGCGAACGTAGTTAGTCCAAAAAAAGGTAATGTCATTAAATGTTTGAGAAACACTTAGTTTTATGAATTTTCGAGCAATTTAAAGTTGAACAAACCACCTTTTGTGAAAAGATATGGTTTTGCAATTGATAGAGTGAGTACTTCAACGAAATGAGTAACCTTGGTGACATGTAAGTGCATTTTACTCGTGAATCTTTGTTTGTACTGTGAATTCTTTGAGTACGTGTGTTTCGATCTTTTGTTAACATGCAAACTTTTGTGCAATCATGTAAGCATGCTTCCATAACAACTAGAACTTAGGCTTGAAATCCTTTCGAGGCTTAAATAGAAAGGAGTTTGGAGTCGAAGTTAGGGATGACGGTTCTGGAATTTCTTTGACTCAACCATAGCCAAATGGCCTTCCCGAACATAATTTCCACTGTCCCCATCGGCCTTTGTAGAGTGGTGAGACCCCACTCGAAACTAGCCATTCATAATTAGCCTAATTATAATCTGCCCTTAGCCTAATTTTGGTCTACATTCCCTTGATGTCCCACAAGTTTAGCAAGTTTCTATGTATTGTGTGGTGACGACATTTGAAGTTGGGCAAGAGTTGGATGACATTGTTTCGGTGCAAATTTGAGATGGTATCCTTTGAAGTTCGAAGTCCTTTGGCAATTCAAAAAAGAAAAAAAAATCCAAAATCCAAAAAATTTTCCAAAAAAGGTTAATAAATGGTGAGTCTTGAAGCAATTTTGAAGGACAAGTTTATCAAAGTCAAGTAACTCAAGCTTTGGGAAATTTCGTTGATTTGAAGCGGTGTTCTTATCTCTTTTGTTCTTTGTTGAAGTGGCCACCTCGACGGTTTTTGCAAAAGAAGAAGAAGATATACCAATTCAACATTTTTGGAAGTGAAGGTATAGAGGCTTGCTACTTTGCAATTGTTCTCTTTGAAATATCCTTTTTACCCTTTGCTTAGCCAACTACCCGGGCCTAACGTTACAAGCTTGCAAGTCCTACCCGATCTAACTTTTTGACTCCGAATGCCTCAATTAGTGGAGATTGGTATCATTCTTAAGCCTGTGGATTGCACCTAATAAGTCTTGCATGCATGATTTCATAATTGATTGTTTGGTAATAAATTTGAGGAATATTCACATACACACTCCACTACTTTCTTAGGTTTCGGTTAACATGTGATTATAGGTACGATTGGTTGTATCATGTAGTTGAGCTCTTATTTCTTGATGTTGTATGACCCTATCTCTTTACTTGAGTTGTTATGTCACTTTATTTGCTTGAGGACGAGCAAAAGCTAAGTGAGGAGTTGTGATGTGAGTCAACTAGTTGATGCATTTCACGATGTTTTATCCCCATTTCTCATGCATTTATTGATGTTCTTGTATCAATTTGAGTCATTAGTTGCTTAGTTTTATCCAAATGTGTAGATAGTAATTATTATATAAAATATCGTGTTTTGATTAGTTTTGTACCGGTTATAGTAACCGGAGCGTCGTGCCGGGTTTACGCTTGGTATTTTTATGTTGTATTGCAGGATTATAGGTTAACCAAAACCCTGAGTGACGCCACGTGTTGAGCTAAACACGTTTTTTGATGGCTAGAAGAGTATGCCGAAGCTATCAAATTCAAACGGATCAATCATGTTTTATGCTTTCTTCCAGAAAGCATAAATTCAACAGATATTTGACCCAGTTTAGAGGCATTCTGGAGAAATATTCTTCATGAGAGTTGTAGATCAAGAAATGAGCTTTCTAACGCATTTTGAATCACATCAATCGGAGGTATAAAACTCAAGTTACGACTATTTTACTGAGCCGCTGTGAAAGGGCGGCGTACGCCGACTTATTGTGGCGTCCGCCGAACGTCACTGTAGCTATACAGAGAGTTTTCCTACAAAACCGGCGCACACCAGACTTTTACCGGCGCACGCCGGATTTCGCAGAAAGCATATTTTCAGCTTTTAAACCTCATTTTAGATCTAATTTTGGGCCTTCGACCCATCAACTTCCCCAACCCTCTTCTCCACTCTTGGTGGCACCAAACCGCTCCAAGGGGCACTATTTAAGCCAAAATTTAACCAAAGTTTAGCTTTTAATTATAAGTGTAACATTAAGAATCCTTGTTTTAATCTTTTGGAATACTTGATTGGAGCTAGGCTTTCACTTTTTGTTAAGGGTGATTTTGTACGTTTTATAACGATATATTTTACGATGATTTTCCCCATATTTATATTATTTGCATAAGAATTGGCCTTTATATTGAAATATTAAGCAAGTGATGTTTTTAAGGGTCTAATTGCAAAAGTGATTAAATTATGTGTTTACTTGGTGGTTTTATGATTATTTGGATGATGTTACACTTTGCAATAGTTTTGATGTTTGTAGATATGCATATTTTGAAAGTGAAAAGGGATCAAAAGATGATACGAGTCGGATTTATTTGACATATAAGAGATAAGGAAGTGTTATATGAAGAAGAGAAGAGATAGAGATGAGAAGAATGAGATAAAGATGAAGATATCTAGTCCGGACATACCGGACGAGCGTCCATGTCCCGTCAGTAGTGGACGGGCGTCCATAAAAGTAAACTGGCGTCCAGAGGAGATTTTCAGTACAGAGAGTTTAGACGCTACTCAGACCAGCGTTCATGCTCCGTTCAGAGAGGTTGGACGAGCGTCCAAGATAGTGGACGGGCGCCCACAAAGACCGACTTCAATGAAACCGACCTAAAAACCTATAAATAGGCGCGATTTCTCAAACCCTAATCACCATATTTTCGACCCTAGCGCCACAAGCCCCTTTGGGGCAGCTTTTCTTGCGTTTTCCTCTATTATAAACAGCTTTTTCTTTTACTTTTTATTCATGTTAATTGCATCATAACGATGGGCTAAGGCTAGGCGATTGAGCAAGCATGTGAAACCATCTCAACATCATCTTGCTTTCGACTTTGGATTTGTTTTGTGAGTTTTATTAAAGCTTGTATCTTTATTATGCTTTTATATTGATTATGCAATTATATCGATGGATTGTTGCTTATTGATGTTTAACGTTGATGAGAATCGTTGTTAGACCTAGATCACCATATTAAAGATGAGACTTTTAACCTAAAAATAACGAGAGTTGATAGGTTGAATTTCTAGGTTGCTAGATTGAGAGATCTTACACCTTGTTTTGATAGCATCAATCTTATAGATCGAGAGATGAGAGATTGATAGGCGGATTATCTACGATAGTAGAAGTTCATACCTTTGGTAGGTGAACCACAACCTTTATTAAATCTTCACCAAACGATCTAGGGTAGAAATTGAGAGTTGCGAGATAGGTGGATCATTGCTTGTTCTTCGTTAAATTAATTGAAACTATCTTGTGCCTTGTTCTTCGTTGCCAAGTTGGAATTTTATTTTCGTTTTAGTTTTTAGAATAGAATTAGTTAATACGTGTTCGAAATTATCTTTCCTGGCTTTGGACTGACAATCCTCTGTCCAGTTTATTTTCCGTTTTAGTTTAGGTTTAGTAATAAATAGTAGTGACAATTTTAGAAGAATTAATCGAACTAGATTAAACAACCTCGATTCCCTGAGATCGACTCCGGTATTAATCGCTATACTACGATCCCTACACTTGGGGAATACCGGATTTATAAATTTTATTACTTGTTTGCTTTGTTAGATAAAATCCGTGACAAGTTTTTGGCGCCGTTGCCGGGGAATCGGTACGGTTGTCTAGTTTTATTAGTTTTTCTAAGTTGTCCCGTTTTTCTTGTTTTAATTTCTTTATATTTTTTGTTTTTAGGTAGACTTTAGTTAGGTTATTAGGGTTTTTAATCGTTTAGGTTTTGTAGTATTCTATTAGGTTTCTCCTACTTTATCTCGCTTTTATTTTCCTATCTGCTTCGCTTTTCGCCCTTTCGCCCCCCGCTTTCCTCCTTTGTTTTTCGTCTCTGTTCGCTTTTTTTCTGTCCCAGCACGGGCGCCTCTGAACAATCAAACGCCCGTCCGTTTTAAAATTCTCAACTCAGACGCTTTTTACCAAGTCGCATTTAACGTCCATCAAATTTGGACGCCCGCCTCGTTTCTTTGACCTTCCGGACGAAGCGCTCGATTTCCAAACGCCCGTCTCGCCCTCCTGTTTTGATGTCTTTTCGTAGGTAGGGTTTTTGTTTCTATCTTTTCTAGTTTCCACATTAATTGGGACATCCGAGGTTGAATTATCTGACCCCACGTTTTTAACGATCAAATTTTTGGATAAAAGGGATCGTTTTAGCACTCTTTAGTATTTTGGCCATAACTTTCGCTCGAGTGTCGGATTGGCGCGCAGGACCCCAATTCGAAAGCTCGTTCGACGCCGACGACGTGGTAGACGGCCAAAGGCCGTCTGACACCGTTTTCGAGGTCAAAATCCACTGTTTTCCCTTCCATTTTGGGCTCGAGAAGATTTCAACACGTTTTTAGTGTTTCTGTTTTTACATTTTAAATTTTTCGTAGTTTAGGTTTCGCTTTTGTTTCATACAATCTTCCATCTAGGATTGAGGACATGGATGAGCAAAGTAAGATCGCCATCTGTCAAACAAAGAGATGGCATCTCTTCAAATGTCGCTAATCCTATGAATCCGACTTCGCTCTTTTCCACGTAACTCTCCCGTTTCTATTCTCGTGGAAGATGTTGTCGACCTGGCCATCTTTGTTGGCTGATGTCGATCTCTTCCCTGCTTTGGATATCAAGTCAATTCTTTCCATAATCGGGAAATTTCACCCCACCACATGTCGAATTGTGACAACGTGGGACATACCGCTCGTTTCGTTCTAAAAGTGGACAAAGACGCTTTCATTGGCCGTAACAATCAAACATTTGATAATCGGTTCTCGCCATAGCAATTTTCAAAATCGTGGTTTCAATTTTCGTAATCCAAATTTCAATCAAAACCCGAATTTTGCACTGCACCAAGATATCAATTTTTCCAATCAAAGTTGGTCCGCCAATCTTTTCCACAACACTTCCATAACTCTCGGTCTAACGATCTTGAAGCTAACGATCTTGAAGCTAAATTGGAGGAGCTCCAATCCTTTCGAAGAGCAAAAGGATACTATCCAACGCCATTTTGGTAGGCTTGCGGATATTAGGCAAATGGCTCAAGACCAAGGCATTGACCTAACTCCCACACTCCTTATGGTGGAGAAGATGCTTACAACAATGATGGTGCAAGTCATGAGAATCAATTCCAATATGACCACAACTATGCACCAAAGATACAATGGTGGGAGTAGTAACTATCCTTGTTCTCCGTTGGGTCAAGATCGAAGCCATTGGCAACAAGGGACGATTGATGAGCTAGAACCTGATGTGGGTCGGCTTAAGTTACAAAGGTTGAGACTTCCTTCCTCTGCAGGTGTGATGATGAAGACGGTTGTCCTAGGAAAGATCCGACGTTAGAGATAGTTGAAGATGTTAATCACCCGGCGGAAGTCACATTAGAGGAGCCGTTGAAGCCACAGAGTGTTGAGGTGATTGTGGATAAGAGAATGAAGGATGAAGAGGAGGAAGAACCTGAAGATTTAGACCTCTCCCTTCCTCTCCGGAATGTTATGCATCTAGACAAGTGCACTCCTAAAAATCCTTGGTATGCTTCTATCGTCAACTTCTTACATTCCCAGTATCTAGATCCAGGATTGTCTTATCAGGAGAAGAAGAAATTCTTCTCGGATATGAAAACATTCGTTTGGGATGAACCTTACCTCTTCAAGATTGGTAAAGATGGTTTCTTTGAGAAGATGTGTTCCGAGAACCGAGCAACGTGATATTATTGAGCAATGCCACAGTGGACCCACTGGCGGTCACTTTGGTCCTTGGAAAACCGTTGCTAAGATCTTTCAATCCGGCTTCTATTGGCCCACGATCTTCAAAGATACAGAAGCTTTCTGTAAAGATTGTGATAGGTGCCAAAGAACCGGTACTCTGACAAGGCGTTTTGACATGCCTTTGAAACCCATCCTAGAATGCGAAGTCTTTGATGTATGGGGTATCGATTTTATGGGACCATTCCCATCATCTTGCGGTAACAAATACATCTTAGTCTGCGTAGACTATGTATCCAAATGGGTGGAGGCTCAAGCCACTCCTCACAATGATCATAAAACGGTCATGAAATTTCTAAAGAAAAATATCTTTGTGCGGTTTGGATGTCCACGCGCCTTGATCAGTGATGAAGGGACGCATTTCTGCAACCGACCCCTAGAGAAAGTTCTCGAAAAATATGGTGTCCGGCATAAAATTGGCACACCATACCATCCTATGACTAGTGGTCAGGTTGAAAGAAGCAACCAAAGTTTAAAGAAGATCTGGAGAAAATCATAATGATCATAGAAAAGACTGGAGTCTAAAGTTGGATGATGTACTGTGGGCATATCGAACTGCCTATAAGACCCCAATGGGTACATCACCCTATCAGATGGTGTATGGAAAATCATGCCACTTGCCAATCGAATTAGAGCATAGAGCGTATTGGGCCATTAAGTTCTTAAACTTTGATTCCCAATCTTGTGGTAAGCACCGATTGCTTGATTGCATGAGTTAGACAATTTAGACTTCAGCCTACGAAAGCGCCAGGATAAGTAAGGAAAAGACAAAACTCCTTCACGATGCCAAAATTAAGAAGCGAGAATTTCAAGTTGGAGAACAAGTTTTATTGTACAAGTTTTATGGAAGGCTTTTCACTTCATCTTGTCTGGAGCACAATAGAGGTTCATGTGCATCAGATATTGGTGAAGGTGATCCTGAGGATCCTTAGATCCATCATATGGGTCCAATTTGGGAACCTTAAATCCCCAGGTCGAGGAAAGCTCTTAATCTGCTCTGTAAAGGGTGATGTGAACGAGAACACGTCCATATGTTTCCCCAAGATGGCTTCGAGCTTTGCTCTGGACGCTTCATGTACCTGAAGGTTGAGTTGTTTCGTCCCATCATTAAAACTGGATGATATATCATGTTTTTTGGGAGGATGAGGTGGTGTAACGTGTTCTGATGATGAATCCCCTAAATCCTTCCCCTGGACTGCGGCATGGATGATGGCTTGTAGGGCTGGACCATCCATTGTGGCCAGTTGTTCTACCAGCGCCAGATGTGCCGGATTTAAAGTGGCTTCCTGCTGAGGTTGGTTAGTGGTGGTGGGATTTACTGCCACCTCACCTTCTGTGTTTTGCCCCCCATCCTGGGTGGTTTCACCTTGCGTGTTCTTGTTTTTCTTTGGTCGCATGATGGTGATCTTGCATGAATCATCGAGAGGAGGCCCTCGTTTCTGGCGTCAATTGACGATGTGCGTTGTAAATCGTCTGTATATAAATCCGGGCAAAAAATAATCCTAGTGACAATAACAAGATCAACCCTTAATTCCATCCTAAAAACGGGGGTGGTGTTGAATTATTTTAGACTGAGCCTGGAATAAATGTATCCCAAGTTACCTACGTATCCTATAATTGATCAGGAATCAAGTCTCTCGTAATTCCTTGTAATCGTTTATATAGAGGACATCTCGTCCAGTTTTCTTGTCCTGTGAGTATTACAGATTCTCTACGTGTAAATCCCTATATTTTAGGAGATAATCACGGCAGTTTAAAAGATAGGATTAGAGTCTTAATCGGTAAATCTTTAGGATCTTCCCATAATTATCTTGTAATTAAAGCAAGTGGGCTAATATCGGATAAGGGAGGCTCTGGCCGACTGCGCCAAGCCCCCTCCCCTCTCCCCCCGGCCATTATGGCCCGAATCAGACCGGCCCGGCTCCTTTGCAACCTAGCAGACCAGCGGTAGTCTGAGGAGCGAACAAGGCCGACCTCCTACCTGAGGTTTAGGTCTGCCCTTAGGCGTAAATTAAGTGGGGCTATTGGCCCTTAATGTTACATTTTCTCTGTCTTCATTTAATGTTTAATCAATGTGGAGATTACACGTGGCGAGACTCGATTCGACCCTCATCAATAGTCATTATATATATATATATATATATATATATATATATATATATATATATATATATATATATATATATTAAACAACTTTATTTTATTAATGGAAGAAATAAAGTGCTACAATAAGTTTGCCATATCCCGGCCCGCTCAAGTTTGCGTGATGATAACGACAAGCACGGCCTCCTTAAACCTGTGTGTGGCAAACCCCAACAGTAGGAAAATACATCACACGAGGAAGAGTACTCATTTCTATGCATTTCCAAAAAGCCCAAACTCCAAAAATATGTACACAGTGTAAATCATAAGTAAAAGAATGGCGATTGTGTGTCTCGAATCTTGTAGGAGTGAAATATGCCTCGATCGCTGAATATACATCCGAAAGTATAATACATCCCAGACGTTCATCGACCGTTTCATCCGCTTGAGAGTATGTAACGTCCAGTTCCGATCCTGAGCATTGGCTACAACCATCATGTAAGGCAAAACATCACAAAGCAATAAAAGAGGGAGCACCATTGTAATCCACGAAAGGAACAAAAACACCTGAATTGCACCCCTATCATCAATAGTCATTATAAAAGTGATACGTCGAAGCAAATATGAATAACATTTTATTTATAAAAATTAAAAATACTATTGTGTGAAATGTTTTTTTCGAAGTAGAATAGTTGATGTGCTCGAATAATGCAATATATAGTAGTGTTTTTTTTCAATATATATCGTAAAATGTATAGTAATGTTTTTTTTTTTTTTGCATTATATAGTACTAGTAGCATTTCTCATCAAATACAAAGATACAGACAGGAAGAAAAAAAAAAAAAAAAAAAAAAAAAAAAAAAAAAAAAAAAAAAAAACAACACCAGATTAGACTGATTGCGAAATTTTATATTATTATCGCTCCATGATTGCAAAAAATTCTATTATTATCGCTTTCCTCTCGCACGATACCACATTCGCCCTGATACCAAATAAATAACGCATTCAGGATTTCAAGTACTGCAATAATATGTAGAAAAAGTTGTTCTACTTTTAGCCTCTCTAAAATAAGTTTATATCTCTTTCTACATTTTGGAGAACTTTTGGGGTGTAAAAGAATCTTCTAGCCCCCTAACTACTTTCTTGTCTTGTAGACTTAGGCTTGGTGCTGTCCAGTTCATCCTACCATTATCACATTGTCACATTGAAGCTGGGATGCAACTTGAACTCAGACATCTGCAGTTTTACAATTGCTTATGTCAAATTTTATGGTGTTTAACTACTATTAAATTTTAAATATATTTGTCAAAACATGAAAGATAATATGTATATTAATCACATAGAGACACCATCGTCACAAATGTCACAATAAGTATCTGCGTCCGTTTCAAAATATGTTTCATCCAAGTTTTTTCACAAAGATTAAAAAGTGTTTGAATATCATAAATTTAATGGCTAATGTCTAAAATACCCCTTGACTATCATTAATGCAATAGTTGTTAAGTAATGAAAAATAGTTGGATTGATAATAAAGTAGGGGTAAGATAGAGAAAATAGTAATAAATGTTGTATTGGTAATGTAGAATGACTTATATTGTGGGACAAAACTAAAAATGTATGATGACTTATATTTTGAGACGGAGGTAGTAGTTGAATAAACATTTAATGCCACCAATATTCTTTAGTAAAATTCCCACATCGTATAAACGCGAGACATAAATATCTTTTCAACTCATGTTAGCCATTTTAGACCAAACTAAGACGATGGTCTAAGCAATTAACCGGATCATTTACAGCTTAATTAGCGCCAATGAGATTACGATTTGAGGGCGTTACTAATTTGTATCGAGCCGACTCAACAGATGGAACTATGCTCTACAACCGTAAAGAGGCGGCGTGAGGATGACATCTAGTTTCCTCTAGTAGGGACGAGTCCAGAAACGGTAGTAGAATTCTCACCTCCATATAAGTGTGAGACATAAGGGTTTTGTCAACTCAGGTTAGCCCTTTTAGACCAAGCGAGGACGACGGTCTAAGCAGTTAACTATATCCTTACTGGCTCAATTGGCGCTACTAGACACATGGGCGTTACAATCAGCCTTAGCTTTTCATTTAAGTGGATATGGAAGAGAAGTTAAATCTATGACAGAGGGTTCATAAGAAGATGACTCTCTGAAGTGTCCGGAATGGCTTTTGGAGGTTCTGCATCTTGCTCAAGTCGATCTCTGAGGGCTCTACTCGAGGAGGCGACCTAGTGGGATCTTCTAGAGATCTGTCACCAATTGCCTCTCTCGTTGATCTATCTGTTTCTCCCTTGCATTTTCAATGGCTAATTTCCTTTCCTTGGCAACTTCATGTACCCTAACTATATTTCCACTTCTTGTAAATATCACACACATCTCAGGGGTTCGACTTTGTGTTACTAGTACTAGGCAACAACCTCGGAGGTCTACTTGTTATTTGTTCTGTAATTTGGCCATTTTGAGCTGGCAAAGTCTTCGTTAAGGCATCACGACTAACCATGGTAGCATCAATGGTAGCTTGGTATTGATTAAATCCATGTACCATCTCATTCATCGACTTTAATATCTTGCCCATATTATTCTCTACGGTCTCACTCGGTCGTTCCACAGCTAGCTTGTTCCCACGATCCTCATGCATGTGGTGGAACATAAGGAGTCGGTTGGGTTGCTTTTTGTGCACCTTGATCATTACTCCATCTAAACCCCGGACGATCATGCATACCCGGATACTACTTATTAGGATATTGAGGACCTTCGCAGCAACTGCACTAAGCGCTTCCTTATCATTGTCTGGAGTGACAAATCCACCTTGCCCTATTCGGTTAATATGAGCCATAACTTTTCCCACGTGTGTTGTTATAAGTGACCATTGTTTCCTGAGAAATGACTAAATCAGCTACACCAACTGCCTTCTTTGTTGTTGCTCGTTCATCACCACACAGACTGTTAAGTGCTATTTCTTCAACCTTGGCCTATGCTTCCTCAAGAGATATGCTCATGAATTCACACCACTTGATGCATCAAACCTCATATTGTCATTAATGTTCAAGGTGCATGTTGTAAAATATTTGCATCTGTAGTCACAAAGCGATATCATGGTGTGGACATTTCCTTAATACCTCCTTGAACCTTTTCTAAGTCACATCAACAGATTATGTCAGGAATTGTCTGAATTTCATGATCTTTGTGTGAAGCACTTCAGTGTCTTACTAGGTGGGAAGTAATTGTTCATGAATGCTTGCAATATTTTGTCCCATGTAGTGATAGACCGAGCGGGCAAGGAATCATTGCTTTCCTTTTTACCTAAGAGTGAATATGAATAACGTCATCTTAATATTTCCTTCCGGGATGTTGGGTGGTCTCAGTGTACTACTGGATTTCATAGAAGATAGTCACATGAGAACTTAGGTCTTCACTTTGCGATCCGAAGAATATTGAGTAGTTTTACACCACCATATGAGTGACATTGGGCTTTGAATGGTAATCCATATCAGCATTGGTGCGTGGGTGGATGGAAGAAATAAAGTGCTCGATGGTAGGAGTCATATAGTCATAGAGCGACTTCCTTTAAGCTTCGGCTACTTCTTGGTTACCATATGCGGTCTTATCCTCCTCTTTCTATAACTTTGGTAACAGTTATTCTGTCTCAAGTTCAGTATCCGAGTAGTACCCTTCCAAACTTCACCGTGCACTCCGTTTGGCTAATCCCGCAAGCATACTATTTTCCCAGCAAGTTGCCTCAATGGTTGCATTAATAAATACTAGTTCACTAGTGGAACTTCTACTCATATTCTACAATTAAAAAACAACAACAGAAACACAATTAAGGCCATAACCAAGTTAGGTCTTCGAGAAGCTGCCTCGTGGAGTCGACCTAAGAATGATGGATTCACCAAAAAATTGTTCTATTGGCAACAAAAACTGGATACCAATTGCATGTTAGATAATATGCTCTATATAAAATAAAAAATAAAACTAAAAAACTCAGCCCTAAATTAGTAATTAATCTCACTTATCAAAACTAAGTCCCTGACAACAGAGCTAAATACTTGATCACGAAAATCACGGCCTACTAGCAAACTGTTATACCGCGAGTCTAATTTTGGCCGATACGCCACCTTTGGGTCAAGTGATATACGGATTATGTCATATATTATTACGTTTATGTTTTGTATATAAGTATATAGGGGCTTTTATGTCTTTTGACTGATGTATAGTTGGGTATTCAGTCACCCATATAAATAGGACTCTTAGTTTATTTTCTGAAAAGAAGATAGTTAATCAATTAATGAAAAACCCTATTTCCTATTTCATCGTTCTCTGCTTCTCTACCTCCTAAAAATTGATTTAGCTTCAGTCACAGAAAAGTGAATCCAATTCACTTTTCTTCATGGTATCAGAGCTCGAAGGTTGAATACCGATCTGAGTTTTTTGTTGTTTTTCTTACTGAAGATTGCTGTGTTCTCAGTTTACTCGATTGAGATCGAGAAATGGCAGAAGAAAGGCAGTTGCGAGCAACTGGAGAGTTGGAAGCTTCGAGCCCCTTTTATTTGCATCCGAATGAAAGTCCGGCCTTGATTCTTGCAGATCCGCCCTTAGATAGCAAGAATTATCACTCCTGGAGTAGATCGATGCGCATGGGTCTGATTATGAAGAATAAATTAGGTTTTGTGGATGGATCGATTCCAAAGCCTGTAAATGATGAAAGAATGAGAGCGAAATGGGAGCAGTGTGACATCACGGTGATGTCCTGGATAATGAAGTCGGTAAGTCCTCCAATTGCGAAGACTGTTCTGTGGATGAATTCGGCTCGTGAAATTTGGGAAGATCTTCGAAATAGGTATTCCAAGATGAATTGCTTTCGTTTATCTGATTTACTGGAAGAAATCAATCAAATTACTCAAGGTACATCATCTGTTACTGAGTATTTTGCCAAGTTGAAAACCGTCTGGGATGAGATTATGATTTTAAGACCAATTCCTTCCTGTGAATGTGCGGTTAAGTGTACCTGTGCAGTCATTCCCACATTCGTTGGGTACATAGAATCTGAATATGTTATTCGATTCATGAAAGGATTAAACGAGAGTTTTGCACCAGTAAGGTCACAGGTTTATTTGTCAAAACCATTGCCCTCTATTACTGAAGCTTTTGCAATGAGTATACAGTTTGAGAATCAAATGGAGTACAGTGCAAGCCATCCACAGAATACTCAGTCAGTAATATTTGCAAACAAGTCAAATTCAGGATATAATGGAGGCAAGAATTATGCTGACACAGGAAATGATAAATATCAGTCTAACTGGAATGGTGATAAGTCTCAGTCTCAATCTCAGAGAAATGGTGTTAGGAAGAAGGTTCAGTGTTCTTACTGTGGTTACAATGGTCATACCATAGAAGATTGCTACAGAAAGAATGGATTTCCACCTGACTGGAAATCGAAGAGAAAAGTTAACTTGGTTGAAGGTGAAGGAACCACAAGAGGAGACAACAATACATATTCAAATGCAAAGTGTGACATCTCCAATGCAGGCTTCAATTTCAGTTCACAACAGTTTCAGAAGTTGGCCAAGTTACTTGATCAAATGAATGTGGAAGAGAAGACAGATCCCAGTGTGAATCATGCTAGAGTGTTGACTGCTAATTTCTGTCAGAATGATCAGGAAGTGCAAGGTAAAGGATTAAACAATTGGATACTAGACTCAGGAGCTACAGATCATGTGACATATTCTCTTGAATTCTTTGAGAAGGTTAGGGAGGTTAAAGGGATAGAAGTCACTCTACCAAATGGAATTTTTGTAAAAGTAACACACATAGGAACTGTGAAGATAAACAATAATCTGATCTTGGAAGAAGTGTTATGTGTTCCTAGCTTCAAGTGTAATCGATATCTTTGGGAAAACTCACATCTAATAGAACTCTTTGTGTAATTTTCATCGATGGAGTTTGTTGTATACAGGACAAGGACAAGGCGTAAGATTGGTATAGCTAAAAGAAGAATGGGTCAGATCAAATGGAATCCAGCAACAGATCTGCAGTGGTAGAAAGGGATAGCAAAACAGTTTGTAATAGCTCCTCATTCTTTTATATGTCCCCTAATAAAGACCTCCTGTGGCATTTGAGGTTGGGACATATGTCTCATCAAAGAATGAGTATTGTCAAGAAAGAATTAGATGATGTAGTATTACCTGAGAGCATTTGTTATGTGTGTCCTCAAGCAAGAATGAAAAGATTACCTTTTCCCTTGAGCAATACAATTGTGAATGGATGTTTTGAGTTGGTTCACATGGATTTGTGGGGTCCATACAGGCATCTAACAGTACATGGACAGTCCTATTTCATGACAATAGTGGATGATTTCAGTAGATATACATGGGTTTTTATGTTAAAAAGTAAAGCTGAAGTTAGGCCTTTAATACAGAGTTTTTGTGCTTTTGTTTCAACTCAGTTTCAGTCACAGGTTAAGGTCATCAGATCAGACAATGGAGCAGAATTCAACTGGCCAGAGTTTTATGCAGAGAAAGGGATCATTCATCAAGAAAGCTGTGTTTCAACACCACAACAGAATGGTGTTGTAGAGAGAAAGCACCAACACATTCTCAACACAGCTAGAGCTCTGAAATTTCAAGCAAATCTGCCTATTATTTACTGGGGATACTGTATAATCCATGCAGTCAAATTAATAAACATGACTCCTACTCCTCTCTTGAAAGATTTAACACCTTATCACAAGTTATATAACAAAGATCCAGATATAAGACACTTAAGAGTGTTTGGCTGCTTAGTTTTTGCTTCTTCATTAGTCAGGAACCGTAGCAAATTTGACACTAGAGCAAGAACATGTGTTAATCTAGGAATGTCAGATACAACAAAGGGATTTATTTTGCTTGATTTGGTGTCTAGAGAGATTTTTATATCAAGAGATGTCATTTTTCATGAACTGACATTTCCTTTTCATGACAGGACCAATAATAAGGCAACTGATTTTGTATCTTTACCAGTGGTATATGATTTCAGGGATGAAGATTTTTTAAGTGACAGTGTTCTACATAATGAAGAAGCTGAAGAAGATCACCAGAATATGAGTGCACCAAATATAGAGATAATTGCTCCAACTGATATGAGTGCACCAAATACAGAGATAATTGCTCCAACTGAGTCAAATCTCAACACAAATGCTCCAGTAAATTCCAGACCAGTTAGATCAAGAAGACCACCAACACATTTGCAAGATTTCATATGTGCTCAGACTAAGAAACGTGCATCCCCTCACACTTTAGATCACCCCTTGTCTTATACACAATTATCAGATTCTCATTCATCTTTTGTTGCAGCAATTGATAAGATACAAGAACCAAAGACCTATAATCAGGCTGTAACGTCACCTGCTTGGCAAGATGCTATGAAGAAAGTGATAGATGCCTTGGAGTCAACTAAGACTTGGGACATAGTTGATTTACCTCCTGGGAAGAAACCCATTGGCTGTAAATGGGTTTATAAGATCAAGTATAATTCAGACGGGAGTATAGAAAGGTACAAGGCACGATTAGTTGCGAGGGATATACTCAAACACAAGGGATTGATTACGAAGAAACGCGTTCTCCCAGAGCTAAGGTCACTACTATTCAAGTCTTTTGGCGTGGTCGTTACAAAGAACCGGTTCTTGCATCAATTGGACGTAAACAACGCTTTTTTGCATGGGGATCTTTCAGAGGAAGTTTACATGAAATTACCCCCAGGATTTCAAGCTCCTAGTTCACATCAAGTTTGCAGATTGAAGAAGTCCATTTACGGCTTGAAACAGGCAAGTCGGCAGTGGAATCACAAATTAACAAGCTCATTACAAGATCTTGGCTATAAACAGTCAAAACATGATCATAGTATGTTCTTCAAGACACAAGGAGCTGAATTTTTAATTGCCTTAGCATATGTTGATGACATAGTTTTAGCAGGGAATAGCATGGTTCTCATTCAAGAATTAAAATCTCATCTTCATCAATTATTCAGAATTAAAGACCTGGGGGAACTCAAATTTTTTCTTGGGCTAGAAATTTCAAGATCACAAACAGGTTTGACTATTTCTCAAAGAAAATATGCACTCTCACTTCTTGAAGAGTTTGATATGCTCGATTGTAAAGCTGCAAAAACACCAATGAAGTCCAAGACTGTACTTTTTTCTGGAGATTCTGACCTGTTGCCAGATAACACTCAGTACAGGAGTTTAGTTGGAAAGCTACTCTATCTCACCATCACAAGACCGGAGATTACTTTTGCAACACAACAACTCAGTCAATTCTTGGCTAATCCTACCATTCACCACTTTCATGCCGCTCAACAGGTTCTCAGATACATAAAATCCAGTCCAGGTAAAGGGCTCTTTTACCCTGCAAATAATTCTCTCACTTTGACTGCTTATTCTCGATTCGATCGGGTACATGTAAAGATACGAGACGTAGCATTACTGGATATTGTATGTTTGTTGGCGATTCTCTTGTTTCGTGGAAAACCAAGAAACAGACAACAGTATCACGAAGTTCTACAGAAGCAGAATATCGAGCTTTAGCTTTGGCTGTATGTGAAATCCAATGGCTGTGTTATATTGCTACTGATTTTGGTTCTCCCTACCCCATTCCTGTGGCTTTATACTGTGATAATACCAGTGCTATTAATTTAGCCAAGAATCCAGTCTTCCATGAGCGAACCAAACATATCGAAATCGATTGCCATGTTATACGAGATCGTGTTCAAGATGGACTTGTACAGCTTGTTCCCATTTCAACATTACACCAGCTTGCGGATATCTTCACCAAAGCATTAGACAGTCCCCTTTTTTATTCTCTTCTTAATTGCCTTCATTTGAAAGATATATACAGCTCCCCAAGTCCATCTTGAGGGGGGGTATTACGTTTATGTTTTGTATATAAGTATATAGGGGCTTTTATGTCTTTTGACTGATGTATAGTTGGGTATTCAGTCACCCATATAAATAGGACTCTTAGTTTATTTTCTGAAAAGAAGATGGTTAATCAATTAATGAAAAACCCTATTTCCTATTTCATCGTTCTCTGCTTCTCTACCTCCTAAAAATTGATTTAGCTTCAGTCACAGAAAAGTGAATCCAATTCACTTTTCTTCATATATCATAAGGAATAAAAGAGAATGTGTCGTTTTGGTTAGAAATACGTACGGAATTACATCAACTAGGTCCTAAAAGGGAGAAAGTCTGCGGCTGTGCAAAAGGTCTTGGTAACAGCTAGCCGGCAACTCCAAATTTAAGATCAGAGTCTTTTCAAATTCTTCAACTCCGGAGTGATGATGGCTCATTGATGGCACGGCTCTTGGGTTTTGGATTCGAGTAAACAGAGTAACGCCGTGGATCTTCAAGTATTGTGCCTATATAAACTTCAATTTTACACATTTCCTACCTCTTTTTCTCAACTTATAAGGAAACTCGATACACTTCAGTGGTGTTATCTTGTCTTTCAACCATTATTAAGTGTTTTAAGTTCTAGTGCAGTTTTCTTTAAGTTCTAAGCATGTTTGTCTAGTATGTTAAGTTGGGGGTTTCATGCTTGTAAGTTGGTTTATGTTGAAGCTACAATAAGGGAGGAGTACTTCTTAGTAGAAGATGATAGTTTGGCTGATCTTTCCCCTATCTATCAATTTAAGGGCTCATGCATCAAATATTTTATAACACTTTATATGCAATTATGTGTTTTGGTGATTTCTATGCAAGTGCTTATGTTTCTGCATTCTAAATGTTTAAATTAAAGGGTATGTGCCTTAGTTTACTATGTTATATGATAAGACCTCTGTTTTGAACATATTCGTTTGTTAACCACCTGCTCAGCGGCACATTATGTACCGGCAAGCCGACAATCTTTTCTGTTTTACGATATGTAGTAAGGTTTAGATGTACTAAAACTGAAATAATCTTTAAATGTATTTATATATGTAATCTGTGCAAGATTCTAGTTGTTTTGACATTAGAAATCATGTTTTAGGTTTTAAAATGAAAGATGATTCACGTTCTTGTTTTGTTTAGTGACACGCCAAGAACGACAAGAGCTTGTGAAATCCAAAGTATGGCCCATATGCGAGCCCAATAAAGGATAAAGCCCGCGGTTCAACGAGCCCGCCCATCATAAGCTGAGTCGCACCAAAGAAGAAAAGCCCACATCGTGCCTTTCCAAGCTATCACCATCAGCCGAGACGGAAGACGATGATAAACCTACATACAATCAGCCCGGGTACCGGGGGCCAGCTCACCCTCAGCTCGCCACCAGTTCGGACAAAGCTAAAATAAGTTAAACAAGCATACAATGTTGAAATAGTGTCATAAACCCAATCGAGTTGGACCGGATCCGACCGAGTCGAATCTTTTCTACTATTTCCTTATGTTTATACATATAATAAATAGCTTTTCTGTTATTATATATTTGTTCTTTAATGGAACCAATTATGACATTGTATATATGATAACGTCCCTAGTGTCAAACTGTGAAAGAGAAATCATAATGGTGATTATGGTTGATGAGTTCTCGACTCACTTTAAAGGGTTTGATACTTAAATGTCTCTAGTCGTATGTGCTAGGGAATTAATAGTACGATTAGACTAGCACGTTTTGGGTGTCTTCTGTCTTATTGAAGATAGGGATAGATCTCGTCTATCAAATTGTTGAGACACTTGGACTATACGTGGATGTGTATTAGAAAATGCGTACGTTAGACTGACCCACTTACTTTATTAAGAGTCGCACTATGTGGCGGTTGTGTAATTATCCTGAGACCGGAGTCTTCATGACATCACGGTGTGGATTGTCATACTTTGACGCTATTGAGGTTTCTCCTATCCATGGGGCGATCATGCGGTAGTAATTGGGTGTGATACTGAAGCATCCGTAGGATTCGTGTTGCTCGTCCGGAAATCGTGTATCCTATGATTAGGAGTAAATATCCGAAAGGGCCTTCTTATGAATGTCTTATTCTCGAAAGTCTTTACAAAACGGAAGTAATATGTTACTTCGAGAGAGTAAAATATCCAGATTATAAGATACGGTCATTGATGTTTGGAACTCGACGTACGACCGTATGGATATTGTAACAGCGACATGATTCTATTTACACGGTAACTGTTTCACATGAAAGGTAGTAGTCATTGCATTTGACTCTTCTGATCATTGGGGGTCACGGTGTGTTGCTAGACGATATTCCATGATCATTAGGTATAAAGGGCATTTTTGTAATTGCTCTTTGTGTCTACGGCCAACATATTCGGAAGCCTATCGGGTCACACACATAAGAACATCTAGCCGGATTAAAATGCGGTTAGAGTGATAACCAAATAATAAAAGTTTTATCTCAACTATAAAGTGTTATAATGATAAATTAATATGGTGGTATTTATTTATTATGAATAAATTAAATACAATATGTTAATTATGTTGATTAATTAAAGATACATATTTGATGTGTATGTCAAATTATATATATGTATATATAATACACGTGTATTTTGCAAATTAATTAATCATAGTATTGCATTAATTAAGAATACTCCGGATGCCAAAATATTGGCATATGGGGCGCAGATTAAGTGTATTAGGATACACTTGAATTGTGCAATTTAATTAATGGTATTACCATATATTATTATTTGATATTAAAAGATTTGCATAAATTAATTTATGGTAATGAAATAAAGATAATCAATATTAGATATTGACAATATCTTGGAAATATTTAATATGAGATATTAAATTAAATAAGAAAAATCAATCAAAGATATTTTCCTTATTTTATTAGGAAAATGTTTTCTTTCTTCTCATTATTTTAGGAATCTTCTCCCAATCAGTTTTGGGGCTACTATGGCGCACACACCACTATAAATATGTGGTGGGTGTCAAGCACTTTTGTATCATCACAATTAGAAGAGTTCTAATTTACTAGAAAAATAGAAAACTTCCTAGAGAGATTTTTAAGAGAGAGAAAAGGTCAGTCTAGCAACCGAGTTTCTCTGGTAACAATCCATGATGGGATTCAGGTTGGCTGTTCGTGTGGACTAGCGGTAGAGGCCGAACACTTGGACGGCTTCGTGCAGAAACTACAACCGTAGACAAAGCGACGATATATTTTAGATCATGCAAGGTATTCTTTTGTCTACTTCATTTTATGTTTGTTGCTTAAACGAAGTCGATTTTAGAAAAAGGAAATCAAATTTTTGAATTCTGCTGCGTTTCCGCGGTGATTTCCTAACAGTGGTATCAAAGAGATCTTCGAGCTTAAGCAATAAGCATTAGTTAATTTGCGTAGTAATTATATTAGATGCATGGTTTAGATTCGCGAAACGAAAAAATAAATTAATATATATATATATATATATATATATATATAAAAGTCGGCTTCAGGGTGCTCAGCCGATCGGCGGCGGCACCCCCACCGGAAATTGCGCTTGCGGCGGCTTCCCTTCGGGGAGGTCGGCATCGGCTGGCGCTTCTTTTGGGTGGAATTCTGAATTTTTGTTTTGTGTTTTTGTGACTCTTTATGGTACATTGAAATCTCTTGTTGTTTAGTGGATGTCATATGGATGTGAAGGTACAAATAGTTTGTACCATTGGGATGCCACTTGACATGAAAAGTACCACTACTCAATTTGTTGAGTTAAATGGTTTGACCTATGGTCCACAATTGTAGACCTAAGGTCAACCTAGGCCATTTCAAATTTGGTTTGGAACAGGCCTAGGTCCTTTTCAAAATTTTGATTTTGGAAAAGGCCTAAGAAGATGTCTTTTGGTTTTGGAAAACAAAGACATCCCTTTTGATTCGATTAGGAATCAAAAGGAAAGAAACAAAAGAGCTTAATTTTAATTTTGATTTATTTTTAGAATAGTTCTAATTAAATAGAATTAAAATTGAAATAATTTAAAATTAACCGTTAATTTTATTTCGATTAAAATGATTAATTAATTAAATGTTAATTAGTTAATTGATTGGATAAAATTATTTAATTGATTAAACGTTAATCGATTAATTATGACGCAAGTTGGTAATTTTTGGTTTTAACTTTTTCATAAGATGTTATTGTATGGATTAGATATAGTAGATATAATATGATTATATGGACCCGATTGCTCATGGACTCGACCAATAGGATAGATGTGTGTGATTTATTTTACTGTTGGTTTCAAAATTGTCCTAGGCCGTTATGAAGAACGTGACCTAGTTTACTTTCTGCATTTATCTCATTCCCGTTAGCTCCCACCGTGTGCGGCGGGTGTACAAATTTATTAGGTAGATTTTATTAACGAGAACGGAGCAAAGGATGGAGACCAAAGAAAGACGAATGAAGATCCCATTGAAGGTGGCACATTAAAGATCCTATTGGCGGTAGCAACTACCCTTAGATTGTGACCCGCGGTTTCGTCAGTTTGTATTCGAAACTGCACTTAGGAAGAGTCAAAGATTTTACCGGTTACTTTACACATTTATTTATTTTATGCATGTATTTATTTTATACGATACGATAGATCCATGACTAGGCACGATCTAAATGAATGTGTAGAATGTATGTCTATAGAGGTAGATATATTTGATGAGACCATAATTAAAATTAATTAAGTGAATTAATTTACATAAATACTTCCACAACAAAAATCAAGTCGAAATATTGTCTCCAAATATTATAGCGACGGTGAAGAGCCTTTGTTCAGATCCAACTGATCGACCACCGTCGGGAGTTGACCTACCTCGGGTATATCGTCATTATTGAGATATGATCGTATGAGATCTCGTGAATATTGGGTTATGACTTAACTAAAATTTTGCGGTGATTGGCCACCGTCAGGACCGTCTAATTTTAGAGACAAGGGGTTGGCTAACACATAGTGATATGGATCGTCAAAGAGTTGACTAGTCAACCATTGAGATTTACATAGAGATGTGATTGGTAAAGAGTTACCTACCTTTCGAAATTATCTTGGTTGATCGACCACTGCCGGGAATCGAGGTAACTAGATTGGATCTCAGCCACTAAAGAATTTTGAAAAATTCTTAAAAGTCAATTTGGAGTAGTTGACTAGTGGGAGCAAAATCATAAACCATAAGACCATTTTTTATTTTGAATGTATAAACAACAACACTCTTTTATCTTTATTTTATGTTGGAGTTTTTAGCAAACTTTATATTTATGTTTATTTATTCTCGATTAGTAAAACCAAATTATGACTGTTACCTTTTGAGAAACGTTATCAAATATGGTTAAGTAATTTTAATCTTTTTAAAATAAGCAATGACACGAGCAACCCCGTTATAGTAGTTAGAGACAAGGAGACTATATTTTTTATGGAGTGCTCCGAGACTTCATTGAAAACGGAAGCACATGATGTGATTAAATCACTTGAAATAAGTTTCAACGAACTAATCAGATATTGGATACGATCCAATATAATCATTTTGTCGTACGATGAGAATTAATTCAAACATCAGATGTGTTGAATGTGAATGACCACAACGTATTTTGGAAAGGTTGTTATCAAAATGTAAGATTTAAGTATCGACTTAATTCTTTGACAATTGCTTGAAGGTTAATTAAATGGTTCATGTTTTGCATATGATTCAAAAGGTTAATAAACCAAATAACAGACTTTGGATTTTCTTTATGAAAGAAAATTGATGACATAGCTCTTATGATTTTCTTAAGTCTTATGAAGTCTAAACTAAGAAATATTTACAAGTGCTTAAGGGATTAAAAAGGAATGTTAGGGCATGTGCTTGTACAAGAGAACTTATCGAAGTCTCCATCCTAAGCAAGTATGTTGAGATAAATCCATCTGAGTTCAAGTCAACTCTTAGATATATGATATCTTACGAGTATGATTAAATTAGAAGGGTCAAATACAGAATATCCTAAGATATGGAAAGTGAAGCAAACGTTGCAAAATTACCATATTGTATTTTGAATCTAGTGAACTGATAAACGAACTAAATAAATATTATTGTGTTCCAGTTCTTATGAAGAACACGAGTTCGGTTATTTGTTAGGATATAGTAGACATGTTCAATTGTAAAGAATAAATGTTGTTCCGATAAAGTTGAACGGTCACTGAATCTAACATACTAGATCGGTGTCACTATATAGTTGATATAGGTGATAATATCTCAACCAAGTATTTGTATGGTTGTTATCCTTGATATTTGTGGTTGTTCTAGACATAGTCTTTGTGGAAGAGAAACGTGTGATCAAATGTCATTCAGATGATGTCTGAACCATGTGATTGTGAATCATTTGGGTAATACCTATCTTATCTAAAGATGACTAAAGTACCCATTTAAGAAAAGGTTATGAATTCTAGAAAAAAATTCTAAAGCCTAAACATACCGATTTTGTTGGCTTATGACAATTAATGCCACAAATAATTGTTTATTAATCTCTATGACTATTTTTAGAAATAGTTGAATGTACTAAGTGAAGTACAACAATTCGAAAAGCCCGAAAAGTTTGAGATGATATGAATATGAGATTGATGAACTACTCAGGAATTAATCTTCAATTGGATTGAAGTATTTAATACATGAATGGTGTTTCAGAGGTTGTCTGAAAAGGAATCGGATTCTCCCTTGAAGGATACCATTTTTGGATACGCAATCAGATTGTGTTTCTAAAATGGAAAAAGCATTTTTTATACGATAAAGGTGAAAAGTAAGCCATGCAAAGTATCCCTCACCTGTTTCAGGATAGTGCCCTTATACGAAACAAATACTTAACCCCGTTTCAAAGAATAAAGGTTGAATAAATTCCATATCAGATATAGAATCGATGACATCAAATCCATCTTAACCAATGATTTTGGGTTGTCATGCTTCCAGCAAGCATGCAATGTCTGAAAGGCTTGGAGCCTAGTGTGACATGTGAAACTTCGTGGAATATCTTTGCAAGTATGCTAGATATCATTTACTTACCCGCGGAGCAAAAATGTTTGTCTCTAAACATGATGTCTTCTAGAGGACGTGTAGCTTCCAAAAGAAACAATAAGAGTAAACTGAGATCTCAAAAGAGTTTGAGAACCACAAAGAGATACTCAACCATGGGAACATGAGCAGACGCCGCATAGGTATGAGGTGTAAGACGCTGCTGAGTAAACACAAGTACTTTATGAGTCTGTAGATAACCACAAGCCTGAAAAGGCTACTGGTATGTTCATCATGAAGAATGAAGATCTCGTGACTTATGCAAGAGTGCTTGAAAGGCAAGATTAAAAGATATGGCTTGGAGTCATAATGTCTGAAGCAGATTCCATGAGTGACATAACAGGTTATGAACCTGGTCTGTCTTACCTGAAGGGAATGTCTCTAAAAGGTGTAGCATGTCTTCATGAAAGACTGACATGGATGGAAATACGATTACCATAAGGCTAGGTTGATAGGCTGAAGGCTATGGGGTGTAAACCTTGTAATTACCTTTATGCTATCAGCTATGCTTAAGTCTGCTCAGATAATGCTTGTTGTAGCTACGTATCATGGCTATATAATAGTGTTGAAGACGTTGGGCCAATGGCTTGATGTTCATAGACAATAACGTGATGTGTAAGCTTGCGAGATACATTTATGGACTCAAACAAGTTTTTTTGTATAAGTTCTTTACTTTGATAATCAAAAGGTTTGATTCCATCAAGAAGAAAGATATGCCTAATGTGCAGAAAGGTTAGTGGGAGTGTTACAGTTTTTGACCAAGGTATTGGATATCCTTCTCGGAATCAACATCCCATGTCACAGTCAATTAATGTTTGGTAGTTCAAGGCCTTTAGGAAAGCTCTTAGAATGGCAATTCTTATTTTAGAAGTAAGAATCTATAGTGATAGATTTAGATACTGCTTAATCATCACAGTTCACCCTGATAGATGGGATGTTAAAAGGGTTTAGCATAGATCATAGCGAGAGATACTGCTATCAGGTAACCTCGGGATCTATCTATGTTAGGACGTCATTCCTAAAGGATAAGGTGAAAGATGATGCTTATGGAAGGTCCCATTTTCTTCTGCAATAGGGTCCATCATAAGCGTTGTGAGTTAAACACAATGTTCGTACTTCATGAAGAGTCATGAGAAGGTATGAAAGCGATTCTGGTAAATGTCGAGTATATTCGTAAAAGTTATAAGGAAGGGTTCCTATTTTATTGAAACTTGGAATCGAATAAACGTAGATATACAGATATATACCCTAAATCTTATAAAGATAGTGGGAGCTATAGTCTGGGTTTGCGGTCACTTTGATTAAATGATACAGTGAGTTGGAAATGTTCTTAGATGGGGATCACTGTGGATTCTACAACTAGGGCCAAAACATAGTATACGCCTTCGAGACACAGCGAGAGCAGTACATGGATCTAGAAGGTTCATTCCTGAACTTTGTCCGGTTCTTCCACATTTTCTGTATGGCTGATATAGTAGAGGATTCATTGGTGGAAGCAAGGACTAGGGTCTCGTCAGAGATTCATGTGTGTGTTGAGGCGATTCCTTTTGGTTTGATCATTTGGAGCATGACATGAGTATAGTCTGAGTCCCCACGGATGGTGATCCATTCGCGTTTAGGGTTGGTTACGATTGTTGCATAAGATTCTTGTGTTTCAACTTGGTCTTGTGTGTACGAGTGATTGGCTTTAGGCCAAGTGGGAGATTGTTGAAATGGTGTCCTAAACCCAATCGGGTTTGACCAGATCCGACCGGGTCTGATCATTTCTACTATTTCTTTATGTTTATACATATAATAAATGGATTTTCTGTTATTATATATTTGTTCATTTAACGGACCAATTATGACATTGTATATATGATAACATCCCTAGTTTCAAACTGTGAAAGAGAAATCATAATGGTGATTATGGTTGATGAGATCTCGATTCACTTTAAAGGGTTTGATACTTAAATGTCTCTAGTCGTATGTGCTATTAAATTGGACATTAATAGTACGATTGGACTAGCACGTATTGGATGTCTTTTGTCTTATTGAAGAGAGGGATAGATCTAGTCTATCAAAGTGTTGAGACACTTGGACTGTACGTGGACGTGTATTAGAAAATGGTACGTTAGACAGACCCACTTACTTTATTAAGTGTCGAACTATAAAGCGGTTGTATAATTATCCTGAGACCGGAGTCTTCATGACATCACGGTGTGGATTGTCATACTTTGACACTATTGAGGTTTCCTCTATCCATGGGCGATGTGTGATATTGAAGCATGCGTAGGATTCATGTTGCTCGTCCGGAAATGGCGTATCCTATTATTAGAAGTAAATATCCGAAAGGGCCTTCTTATAAGGAATGTCTTATTCTCGAAAGTCTTTGCAAAGCGGAAGTAATATGTTACTTTGAGAGAGTAGGATATCCAGATTATAAGATACGGTCATTGATGTTTGACACTCGACGTACGACCGTATGGATATTGTAACAGCGATAAGATTCTATTTATACGGTAACTGTTTCACATGAAAGGTAGTAGTCAATGCATTTGACTCATCCGATGATTAGGGGTCACGGTGTGTTGCTAGACGTTATTCTGTGTTCGAGGTATGAAGGGCATTTTCGTAATTGCACTTTATGCCTACAACCAACATATTCGGAAGCCTATCGGGTCACACCCATAAGAACATCTAGCCGGATTAAAATGCGGTTATAGTGATAACCAAATAAGGAATGTTTTATCTCGACTATAAAGTGTTACAGAGATAAATTAATATGGTGGTATTTATTTATTATCAATAAATTAAATACAATATATTCATTATGTTGATTAATTACATATACATAATTGATGTATATGTTGAATTATATATATGTATATATGATACACGTTTATTTTGCAAATTAATTAATCAGAGTATTACATTAATTAAGAATATTCCGGATGCCAAAATATTGGCATTCGGGACATAGATTAAGTGTATTAGGATACACTTGGATTGTGCAATTTAATTAATGGTATCACCATATATTAATATTAGATATTAATAGATTTGCATAAATTGATTTATGGTAATGAGATAAAGATAATCAATATTAGTTATTGACAATATCTTGGAAATATTTAATATGAGATATTAAATTAAATGAGATAAATCAATCAAATATATTTTCCTTATTTTATTAGGAAAATGTTTTCTTTCTTCTCATTATTTTAGGAAGCTTCCCCCAATCAGTTTTAGGGCTACTGGGGCGCAGACACCACTATGAATATGTGGTGGGTGTCAAACTCTTTTGTATCATCACAATTAGAAGAGTTCTAATTTACTAGAAAAATAGATAGCTTCTTAGAGAGAGTTTTGAGAGAGAGAAAAGGTCGGTCTAGCAACCGAGTTTTTCTGGTAGCAATCCATGATGGGATTCCGGTGGGATGTTCGTGTGGACTAGCGGTAGAGGCCAAACATTTGGGCGGCTTCGTGCAGAAACTACAACCGTAGATAAAGCGATGATCTATTTTAGATCATGCAAGGTATTCTCTTGTCTACTTCATTTTATGCTTGTTGCTTAAACGAAGTCGATTTTGGGAAAAGGAAATCAAAATTTTGAATTCTGCTGCGTTCCCACGGTGATTTCCTAACATACAAGCTGTCACCAGCGCCAAGCTCGCAGTGGCCTCAACATAAGCCCGCTTGATAGAGCTCGCCCAGCGACACACACATATTACCGGCCCATTGTAAACGCCGACTATATCATCTATAAATGGAGGTGTCCCCTTGCACTCTAGAACTACTTTATTTTGGGTTGATCCCTTGCACTCAAGGGTACGTAGGGAGCCACCTCACCTCAGCCTTAATCCCCCCAAAATACACCCCCCCCCCCTTTCTTGTACTTGGTCTTTATGATGCTCTTGAGACTCAATGACATAAAACACGCAAATTCACACCTAATTAGCTAGATATCCACCTCATCATCTTGTTTGGGATAATTTCGGCATTATCAACTAGCTTTGTTACCAGAAAATCGACATCATAAGCTTATTACCGGTCAGATCCATGATTGTTTTTGGGTTTTCGGCAGCCTGAAGACAACCAACTCTAATTTTCTGGCCAGCCTTCATCGGAACCTTCATTTAATTCATCCAGATTTTCAGATCTTCAACGAGATCTCTATCGGCAAAAATGGGAATCAAGGAAGGAACTAATCCCCTCATCAGGTTCATCAGATTTTCATCGGTTCTACGTAAAGTTCATCAGATTTTCATCGTATTAATCACATTCCCATCAGGCTTCATCAGAATCTCTAAACACAAAGAGCATGCCTGCTGAACTAGATCGATGAGCATTTTTCGGAAGGACGGCCTTTCACCCGCTGAGACAAAGAAAGGTAATGCGGATCCAGATGGGGAGGGGTCTCAGGCCTGTCACGACACCGCACACCCTGTCCCCAGCGATTGACGATCATCCGACCCACCGGGCGAAGACATTCATCAGTACGACGTGCGAGATCAACCTGACACTAGGGCCAAAGAAACTTTGTCTGCCATCACCAAGCAAGGAAAAAAGAAAGAAGCGGACAATGCATCTCAACCGGCGTGCTCATATTAGTCGTCTCTCTGCGAGGAGTCGGGGGCATATGACGAGCTCTACGCGAAAGCATCTCTTGCCCACGCCACTTATGCTGAAAGGATCCATCAAACCACCAGAGAGCTTATCCGCTGATAAGTAAAGATTTTTGCAATCCGGCTCGATCAAATACAATTTATAAAACTCGAAACCTTAGGAAAAACTCACTTTCTAACCGGCAGTGAACCGGGTCGATCGTAGGTAGTGCGTTCAGAGTCCAAGGTCAATCCCACGAGGAGATTGAGTCGCATATAAAATTTGTGTTAAAATCAGAGGACAGAGAGTATATGAACAAGACAAAAGATCGAAGCTTTTATTATTTCACGACATACACAAGGATCTGAATCAAGACTTTTATCCAGAGTAAATTTCATCAAACTAATGATCTACACAATCAAAACCATATTGAGAGAAAACAAATTGAAATCAGGAAACTCATAATAATGAAGATCAAAACATTGTAGATCAAGACTTTTGAATCCCAAATCAGCAAAAGATATCAACCTTTAATTCATACAATGATCCCAGGCACGAACTCCACCAAGCTATCGATCGAATATCGTATTCTACTCTATATAAAAAATCTAAACTCAGAAATTGAAATACGGAGCTTGGTCCAGAGCTCTAATCCGACTATTTAGATGTCAACTTTGTTATAACAACCACTTGAAGCAAGTGGGTTGAGCACCTAAGCCGGCCTCAAACTCAGTCTAAGACAATAAAAATCAGAGTATTCGTTCTCTTAGGTTTAGCTGCTTTTAAATAGGCAAAAATCGCGACATTGACCTTGTTGGGCCGACCAACTTGGCCCATTTAACTCTTCTTCGGTAAACTGGTGATAACTTGCTGTGTACAGCTCAGATTTGAACAATTCAAGATGCGTTGGAAAGCTCGTTCAATTACCTACAACTTTCATGAAGACGACTTGACCAGAAAATGCCTCCAAGATGGGTCAGAATAAAGATTAATGGACAGGCCTGGTGAATACTGCTGTCGGGGCCAAACAAGCGTTTGCCCTTCTGGTGAACGCTCGTCTGCCTGGAGATCTGATTCTTGATTAGGGTTCCTCCTTCTAGGAACGAGCGTTTGGCCTTCCTTGGATGCTAGTTTGTCTTATACGAGCTTTCTTGATTCGGGCTGAACCCATCCAAATGTGCGTTTGGAGTGATTTGGACGCTCGTCCGTCTGAAAATCCAACTTCCAGTATCAATGCAACTTCTGTGGACGCCCGTTTGAAATGTCTAGATGCCAGTTTGTCCTGAGCTTGCCACAAACGCCAGTTTGGAGTAGGGCGAACGCCAGTTTTCCTTGATTTTGCTCCAAACATGACTTTTCTCAACTTCCATGCCACACTTGTGCCTTGATAAAATCTTTCACTTTAAAATATCGCCTTTCGGGCCTCGAGTCACCTAAGTCCTGCAATAAACACACTAACAAAACACCACGCATAATTGCGCAAGACAAAAGTGCTCGGAAAAGAGTCAAATATCGCTAAAAAAGCGGAGTTCCCTATCGATGTGACAGTTTTACCCCCCGTGCATATAACCCATGATATTACACTCAAACAGGTTTAAATCTATCCGAAACATGCCAATAAAGTGATAAACGGGAGCTAGATCACATACAAAAGTGCAGTGAAGTTGACTCTCATCATCCGCCTCGGAAAGACGATCCTCTCAATCAGTGGGTTCGTACCACCGTTGAGGTCTCCAATTACGAACAGACGCGTCGACTTCCCAATTCAACAACAAGATCCTCCCTCTCATCGCACTAAGAAGCGTCGGCTCGTTCATGAACACCCTGTTGGAAAGGTGTCCTAAACCCAATCGGGTTGGACCGGATCCGACCGGGTCGGGTCATTTACAGTCTATTTAGTTCATGTAATAACTTTATTATGATTAATAAAAGCACTTATGTTATTATATATTGTTTGTCTTCATATTATTTGTTGTATATATATAGTAACGTCCCTAGTATCGATCTGTGATAGAGAAACCATGATAGTGATTATGGTTGATGAGATCTCTAATCACTATAACAAGGTTGGTACTTAAATGTCTCTAGTCTTATATATTATCAAATGGGACATTGATAGTATAATCAGACTAGCACGTATTGGATGTCTTCTATCTTTTAGAAGATAGGGATAGATCTCGTCTATCGAAGTGTAGGGACACTTGGACCGTTACGTGGACGTGTATTAGAGAATGCGACGTTAGATCGACCCACACTTACATTAAGTGTCACACTATGTGGCGGTTGTGTAATTATCCTTTTTTGACCGAGTCTTCATGGCATCACGGTGTGGATTGTCATGCTTTGACACTATTGAGATTTCTCCAACCACGGGCGATCATGCGGTAGTGATTGGGTATGATATTGAAGCATGCAGAGTATACATGATTGGTCGTCCGGGAATCACGTATCCTATGATTGGGATCGAATATCCGAAATGGCCTTCTTATAAGGAATGTTTAGCTCTCGAGAATCTTTGCAAAGTGGGAGTAAATGTGTTATTCCGAGAGAGCATGATACCCAGATTATAAGATATGATCGTAAATGTATTGACACTCGAGATACGATCGTATGGATATTATTACACCGATAGGATTGTAAGTTACACGGTAACTGCTTCACAGGAAAGGTAGTAGTCATTGCTTTTGACTCTTCCGATAATTGGGGGTCACGGTGTGTTGCTAGACGCTATCCCGTGATCGTTGGGTGTGAAGGGCATTTTAGTAAATTGCACTTTGTGTCTACGGCCAACATACTCGGAAGCCTATCGGGTCACACACATATGAACATCGAGTCGGATTAAAATGCGGTTATAGTTGATAACCAAATAGGAAAGTTTATCTCAGACTATAAAGGTTATAGTGGTAAATTAATATGGTGGTATTTATTTATTATGAATAAATAAAATACAAGTTATTAATTATATATATAAATTATATTAATTAAAGAATATTTCGGAAGCCAATTAATTGCATATATGGCGTATACAATTGAGTGTATGAGATACACTTGGATTGTGCACTTTAATTAATAAGATTGTCATAATATTAATATAAGATATTAATTGATTTTGGAAAAATAGATTTATGGCAATAAGATAATTATAATCAATATAAGATATTGGCAAAATAAATTATAATTAAAGAGATAAATCAATCTAGGAGATTTTCTTTATTTTATTGGAAAAATGTTTTCTTCTCCTCCACACCATATGGGGCGCCCCAACCACTATATATAGGAGGTGGGTGTCAAGCTCTTTTGTACAACACAATTGCAAGAGCTTAAAGTTTTTGTGTAAAATAAAGAGCTATCCATAGTGAGTTTGTGAGGGAAGAAAATGTCCGGTCTAGCAACCGGAGTTTTTCTGATAGCAATCCAAGGAGGATTCCGGCGAGGGGTTCGTGTGGATTAGCGATAGAGGCCGGACACGTGGACGGCTTGCGCATTGAACTACTCTCCGTTGGCGGTCAAAGCGACGATCTTATAGATCATCTGAGGTATAACCGTCAAACTACTTAACGTGTTTATTGCATTAAACGAAGAACGATCTAGAAAAGGAAATCAAATTTTAAATTCCGCTGCGTTAAACTAGTGATTTCCTAACACACCCATGTTCCATCCCCGAGTAGCACAATTATCAGCCACAGAAAGAATATATTGACAAGCCCAATCTACTCGCAGGAGCCTGAGAGCAAAGTTGGTGAACCAACAAGGCGAAGTTAACCGCCAAACTGAAGGTTCCGGGACGGCAGGTAGCTTCGGGCACTACAACCCAAACCCGTTTGAAGAGAAAATCGCCAAAATCCAGAGACATAATGAGGAACTGCAAAAAGCTAATAAGGGAAAAGTGCATGTCCTATCATGGGGAATAAATGTTCTCAATAGAAAGATCTTGGACACCGCGCCTGAGGGGGTGCATACCTTCCAAAGATACACCTGGACCATTTGCCCTTACGATTGACTGTCGTTATTCCAAAGTAAGGTCTCTCTGGAAACAAGAAATTAATCCACGTGGTGCGTAGCCTTTGTAGGAGCCATGCAAGACAAGGCCGCATCTTGGGTACGCAACATGCCCTCTAGGTCTATCTACTCTAAAAATGATCTTCAGGCCTAGTTCAACATCAAATTGAAGTCAGCTGGCCAACCGAAGAAAACTCAGTCTAATTCGTATGAGATCCGACAATGATAGAATGAATCAGTTCAAAGCTATAACGAGTGGCTTAATAGAGTGTATGAATAATCAGAGGACTGAGCGATGAAGTCGTGATGCACAGCATCTAGAGTGGGCTCGCGAGGGGCTACCTAAAATCTGAGTCCGTCCTGCATCAACTGGAGAACTTGCAAGACATGCTCGGGGAAGCCCAAAACATGGCACGTCCGGGACTTGACCGTCTCCATCGTTGAATAAGGGCGAAGCTAAGGCCAAAACCACTCCGCCCAAGGAAAATGCTAGCCGAAATCTGGACTTCAAAAATCCTGAGAAGTTCACGGAGGAACAATATACTCCACTCAATGTTCCTCTCACCCAAACCATGCACGAGATGAAAATCGACCTTCCCACTCCTTATCCAATGAGACCTGAACCGCACATGACGCAAGACACAACCAAATACTATGACTACCACAAAGATCACGGTCATGACACTGAATCATTTAAACAACTCAAAAAAGAAAATGAAAATCTGGTCTCCCACGGATCTCTCAATCACTATAGGCAATATAAGAATGCCAAGAGGCCCAAACCTCCAGCCCGCCTAGCGAGACAAGAGATTCATTAAAAAACGGCTGAATGCTAGGAACTGACCGCAAAGTATTGATGTCGCACGTGAGGAGGCTTATACTGGCAAGAGTACTAGGTCAATCGCAGTATAGCAAAGGCGAACCAAGGTCGATCCCACAGAGACAATGCAACATTGATAATAAACGTGCTAAGCTAATTAAGAACACATAAAGTGGTCTACAACCAACGTAAAGACAGGAAAAAAAATTGGTGTTCCTCCTCATAACCTATCTTCTAGCTTAATTGGCACCATTAATCATTATGTTTACTTTCTCCGTAATTCCCCGAGTCAATCGGAACTTGTGTTTTAATTCAGTTTTAGCTACAGTTGCAATCTCCTAACATTTTTTACTTTCATGGGACAGACAACAAACATCTATGTGCAGTTAACCTCTTTCGTTGGTCGTATTAACTCACACGAAATGAGTTCTAGAAAGTGTCGACTCAAGACCGAGAACCTTCCTACACAGCTATCGACACTGACTAGCACGTTCCTACATATTGATCCAGACTATGTCCTAACTAACACTTCTCATTGTATGTCCTTCATGTTAATTTACGAAGTACGAAAAGTAGATTGGCCAAATCTAACCCATTGTTAATTAAACTTGTCGATCAACGTAGCTGACACTGAATCTCCAAATTTAGGGTGGCCTAAAAGTGCCTCGCATTTGTGATATAGACCGTCGCAATTGCAAGCGGGCGGTTCCTAATTCTAGAATTTCATATTACGCTGCTGATCATTGCTGGTAAATTTCGGGTGCGTTAAACATGCAGATTAATTAAATCGCGTAGAAAAAGCTAATCAACCATAGTAAAAATACAAAGGATTGTTCAAAGATTCATACCTTTGATTATGAAGGATCTAGCTTGATCAACTCAATCTAGTTGATGGCTTAGGAAGGAAACCAATAGAAAAACTCACAAAATAAAACGAAGCAACTATGTATTTCGTAAAACTAAATAATGTTGGAGATACGTATTACAAGGGAATGCTATAGGATTTATATAGGCACTGTAAACCGACTTAAACATCCTAAACCCTAGCCGACTTAGACATAACACGGCAGCTCTGATTTCGTGTTCTCTAAGCCCTCGCTATTGCGGATGGGCCTCCGTAATTGTGGGCCTAGCTTCAGCTTCTTTTATCTCAGCAGTCTTCTTCTTGGACTTCCTTACTTCGGCCCATTAACTTCTTTCAGCCCGGATCCACTTCTTTATTGCTCCCAATATGGTACACCTGAAAAGCACGGAAAACGAGACAAAATAGTACCAACTTCAAGGGATAAATGTGTAAATGCTGAATTGACGACCAAAGAAATTGCACTAAGCAATTGACATGTATTTCACACAATAACCGGACTATCTCTCGTCAATTGAGCATGATTCGGGGCAAATAATTAATAGTATAGTTTATAGTACTAAATATAGTGTTATCAACTACCTCCCACTTAGCTTTTGATCGTGCCGAACAAAAAGGCATAAGAAAATGTACTCTCGGACCAATATACAAGTTAATTAAAAACAGCCAGGCGTCACAAAGTCGAGACAAGAATTATGTCAACTACTATCCATGAGTAACGACTAAACAACACTCAATTCATGAACCGTGTGTGTGTGTGTGTGTGTGTGTGTGTGTGTGTGTGTGTGTGTGTGTGTGTGTGTGAAATGACTCTCAAACATCAGTAACGTAGGCAGAATCACATTATATCGACTTACGGTCTAGCTAGCTAATCACAAGAATGTTTGTCCCTTTACGCCATTGATTTTATAATTTTGATTTATTTATTTTGAATTCGTATGTCAAGTCAATTGGGAAGGATGGATCGAGAATTGAGTTTTGTATGATGCTCTGAAAACACAACTTCTAGTGTGGGAATTAAGACCATCATTCTCAGATACCACTTTATGTGTTTAGAAATGCTAATTAATTGCTCTATAAGCTTGTATATGAGGATGATATTATAATCATATGTAGCTACATGTTCTAATTCAGAAGTTCATTGCAAAGTTACACTCAAAGTTCATTGTCAAAGATCTTGACCCAATGTCTCATTTTCTTGGAATGGAGGTTCAATGAACACGGAGTGGTCTATACCTACATTAGACTTCATATGCCACTCAGCTTTTGCACAGGTTGAGACAAGACAACCTCAAGCCATGTCCAACCCCTATGACTGCTGGTAAACACCAATCTCCTAAAGAGGGTGATACACTTCCCAATCTAGCATCTTATAGATGCGTCATTGGGGGAATGTTCTTTTTGACTTTTACAAGGCCATAAATTTCCTTTGATGTCAATTACCTAAGCCGGGTCATTCAAAATCCTACTACAACTCATTGATAACTTTGAAAAGAACTCCGACACATGTTAAAGGCACGTTGTCATGTGGTCTTCATTTCAAACCGGGAACATACTTACATCTTCAAGGCTTTATAATGCTATTGGGTTGTTGACATTTATGACAAGAAGTCTGTAGCTTGTATTGGTCCATATCTTTGGGACTCTCATTTCCTGGAGCTCAAAGAAACAAATTATAGTCTTTAGATCTAGTACATAGTCTGAATATATAGTCTTGACCAACCTAGGAGCCGAAGTTTAATGGGCCAAGCAGCTTTTGTCTGAACTTCACAACTCTATTTCTAAGATTTTCACAATGGAACTATGATCTGCACCGTACAGACAATGTGAGGACGACATCTAATACATCTTGTAGGAACGAGTCTGGGAACGGTTGTAGAATTCTAGCATCTATATAAGTGTGAGACATAAATGTTTTATCAATTCGAGTTAGCCATTTCAAATCAAATGAGGATGACAGTCTAAACAGTTAACAAGATCATTTATGACTTATTTAACACTATCGCAATTCGAAGTGTGGGGCGTTGCATCCGTTTAATCTATGTCACGGATCATTGTTTCATGGAAATGTTTGACTGTATCCCTAAATTTCATTAAGCTTGACATGATTATTGAAATCAGTTTATGACCATGAAAGTATGTAAACTCTTTAAAAGTATGTAGTATTTACTTGACTTTCTTTCGTAAAATTTCCGTCTTTTTCTTGGTGTAAATCTAAGCCACAACTTTCATTTTATTGACCATCACTCTTCCCTCAAACACCAAGCTAAAGCAGCCTCAATCTATTCAACCTACCCTCATCCCCACACCCTCCCTCCTCCCACCAAATACCCCAAATAAATTAAATGGTCATTAAAATGAAAAAAAAACTTTTCTTATTCTTTTCCTCCCTTTTTTTTCCCCCCTCTCTTTGTTATCGTTTTCCAGTTCTTTTTATTTTTTTTCCAGTCTTTGTCTAATGAAAACCCTAGGTAGAGTTCTTGTTTTAAGATTAAGAAACAAAGTTGTTCTCTTGATCCATCTTCATCAACAACATATCTGATCAAAAAGCTAGTTTTTTTTTAGTGGTTTTAGAAAAACCCTTTTGCTCAAAAGTAAATAAAAAATATAAAAAATATTAAAAATATCAGTAGTTTTATGATGGTCCAGGACCATCATGTCATACTTGTCCTCTAATATGATTTCTTAAAAGAGGCAAATTTGTAAAAACACAAGATTTATATTTTACACTGGGCGTGTGTTTTTTTTAGATTTATTGGCCCCTGATCAAAGTCATACTTAAATTCAGGACCACCATAAAATTTCCGTAAACATATTACAAAAAAAAAAAACAAAGTGTACGGCCATCAGAACTTTGCCTAATAGTAAAGCGGTTAAGTGCTTTTAAAAGATAATTGAATCTTAAACTGAAATATGAAGATTCGAATCCCGTAAAAAAAAAAAAAAAATTCTTTTAGTTCTGAATTTAGTTAGCGTTTAACTATTTTTAAAAAAAATGTACGTTGAGGAAGGCAAGTTTTTTTTCCTTTTTTTCCCGTGATTTTCTTTTTTTTCGTTATGGATAATACTTTCCTAAAATATATGTACTTATCTATCTCTTTCTCCTCTAAAACTCTTTAAATGTACTATTTTTGTAGTTTTTGCAGTCTTCTCCATATCTCTGTCTCTTCTCTATAGGTTTTTCCTTTCTTGTTCCCCCACCACCTACCCCTACCCCTACCCTTAACCCCTACCTCTACTCCTACCCCCTCCACCCCCACCAAAAGCAAGAAATAATGGAGTCTGGGAATAGTGGGAGTTTTCAGTCATCAACTGGAGATGAAGAGTTTGATTCTCATGGAGATGGAATCTCAGCCCTTAATAATCTAGCAGCAGCCCTTAATAACCACCAACAACAACCACCGCCGCCGCGACCGCCGCCGTGTAACACGGTATCTTCTTACATGTATGATCATCGCCAGCCGCCGCAACCGCAGCCGCCGCCGCCACCGCAACAACCACTTGAAAATTACCAAAGATCGTTTATGAATTCGTACGTTCTTGATTGGTCTAATATTAACACCCAAAGATCTGAGACGTTCAACAACCCCATGTTAGCATCCGTTTTAGCCTCCTCTCACCGCCATGGATCTGCGCTACCTTCAGTACTGCAGCCGCCGCCGCCGCCACCGTCTGTGGCGGAAAACACCAGAGTTTCACCACCAGAACCACCACCACCAAAAAAACCGAGGAAGCGATCCAGAGCTTCCCGAGGGGCGGCGACCACCGTGTTGACTACAGACACAACCAATTTCAGAGCCATGGTTCAAGAATTCACCGGAATCCCAGAACCTCCATTTCCATCTCACTTCCAAAAAAGCCGACTCGATATTTTCGGTACCGTTTCCTCCGGCATAACAACAACGCCGCCGTATCTCCGACGTCCTTTCCCACAAAAAATTAGTCTACCATTTTCATCATCTTCATCATTTTTGGGGTCGTCTTCTTCATCAAACACTAATAACATGAATATTAATGCTACTACAAATACAAATGCATTAAACTATCAATTCACTCCACAATCTTCCTCTTTATTCAACCTTCAGAATCAATTTGCTCCTTCCTTTCTGGGCATGAAAACCCATCAAGAATCACGTGATTTTGTTTCAAATGATGATTTTAGTGATCAAATTAACACAAGCATGCAAAGGCCAACAGGGTTTCTTGGCCTGATATCTTCTGATCAAAGAACATCAACAAACAACAATCAAAGTGCTGTTAGATGGGGAAATGGAACGGGTTCAAATCAAGAAGATGATCAGAACCATGTGATAACGTCTGCAGCAAATAGCAATTTCAGTTTCTCATCATCATGACATGCTGCAAAAAAATTAAAAATTTGTTGAGACAATTTTGTTACCCCTCGTGTTCTTCATCCAGGTTTTTTTTTTGTTTTTATTTAAATATTATTAAGTGGAAAAGGGGTTGGAAATTGTAACACGGTACGATGGAATCATGAATCATGATATGTTGTTCAGAGTAGAAATGATTACATTATTGAAACTTAAAAAAAGATGCATAATGACAGCAACTATTGATAAAGTAAAAGAAATATCTAATCATACGAGATCCACCGTACAACATGTCACAAAATATTTCAATACATATTTTCGAATAATACCAAATGTATGGTTACGATTAATCCAAGTCACACGTATATTCCTAGTGTATGTGAAAGAGAGAATAAGAAATATTCACAATCTTTTATTTTTTGTATAATCCAGAAAATCCAGTTGACTATCATTTTTCTCATTAATTACTCTTATACATATCGATCATATATATGTGATGAGAAATTTTGGTGTGTGAAAAACTCTTACTAAATTATGCAAAGACAAATAGTGGGAAAAAAAGAGTGATTGAGGGAAAAGGATAAAAGAAATTATAAAATAAATAAATAGGAAGCATTATTTTTTTATTTGTAAAAAGGACAAACAATTTCAGGCGGACAAAACTACTCATTTATAGAAGGGACGCGCGTATATCTTCAAGCGCTTCATTTCTGTATCAGGTATGTTTTTATTTATTTTTTTCAAACATCCGTAACTTTTGATTTACAACTCCGATCATCGAAATTTTTTCACCAAAATTCATTTTTTTTTTTGCTCTTTAATTTGAGTCCAAATACGATACCCTTCCGACGTAAATTTTGAAAGCCGAAAAAATATTTGTATTAACCGGAGCGTTTTTCTTATAAACGACCGTAACTTTTGATTCAGAACACCAATCATCAAAATTGTTTCACCAAAGTTCATTTTTTTTTTCATTTTGAGACCTCATTTGATGCCTTTTCGACGTAGTATTTGAAAGCCGAATTTAATCGCAGCATTTACACTAAACAAGATGATCGATGATCGATGAAATGATGATCGAGATCGATGTCGATGTCGAGGCATTTCAGGCTTAATTCAAGTGAATACTTCAATCTAGCTCATATAAGGCTCATTTAAGGCTTAATTCAAGTGATTAACTATTAAATCTTTGTCAAGTTTATGTGGTTTTGATTGATAAAAGGAATAGCATAGATTAACTTGATTTAGTTAATCACTTGAATTAAGCCTAAAAGGTACATCAGACTAAAAGGTAATACATAAAATATCAATACAACTGACTATAGATTTAGTACAATAAATACACTAGACTAAAATGTAATACATAAAAGATCAATATAAGTCCAAAACGATCCCGAACTATCGGTCAAATTATAAGAAGGATATTCAAGTTCAAAGTACTAAATTATCATGCCCGAATTCACAAGGTCTTTGAATTACAAGTTCGAGAAGCTTATGAACTATGTCTATCTATTACATGATGATACAATGTAGATCAAAACCTCAAGACGCCAAGGCACACAAGAAGTTTTATGAACTAGGCCTATCTATTGCATTAAGGCACATAGTATCGATGTCGATCGATGTCGACGTGATCAACATCGATGTCGACGTGATCGGTACAGCAGTATCGAGCCCAAAAGGACTCTACTTTCGGTTTTTTGTTGCAAGGTCTATGTCCCCCAAGTCCTTGATATGAACTGAATGTCTTCTTACTATTCAAGCACTCATATTTACTTCTTTTCGGAGCATGTTTCGATACTATTTTTTCTTTAGGATCATTTCTTTTAGGCCTCTTCTTGTTCTTGGGTTGAATCACATTAGGCCACTTGTTCTTGGCTTCATAAACAACTGCATTCTTGAAAATCCTTTCGAAAGACGTATCCGATTCGCCTTTTTCAACACATTCATCCAAATAGTAACCTGAATCAGAGCTTTCTTGCTTATTAACCTCTGCTTTACTATCCATTTTATTAGCTTCTGGAGTAACAACTTGAACAACCCTCATAATTCCTTTCCTTACTCTTCCCATTGATCTATCTATCTGTTTATGCACCAAAAAAAAGTTAAAGCAAAAACTAAAGTGCGCCACTTTTCGACAATACTGATTAGAAAGGTTCACGTAGTGTCCGGTATTCTTGAGTCTACAGAGAAAAGAGTTTTACACCTGCGTATTCTCCCGCTTTAACATGACGGTAAACTCTGCATGAACTCAACAGTGAACCCTAAAAAGATTCAGCAGGTTCAATCTAGGCCGAGCAAAAGATTACATGGCTTGTTTCTTGAAGGTTCATCGAGGTAGTGAAAATCGTGAAGTTCTCTTAGACGAAGACCATTAGAATGCAATTTCTCACGAGATTGGGTGAAGGATGAATCATTGTCTGTGCACAAAAATTTGATGGTATTTTCATGATCAAAGCCATGAAGACGGTCACTCTCATAATCCAGAAAATTACTTGGGAAATCATATTTGGTCTGACGAAAATCAGAAGCAATCATGTCCCATTCGGGAAGAGCTTTGTGCTTTGATCTACCAGACCAAGGTGCAGGAAGAACATCATTCCACAATGATCCGGAGTCTGATGTACTAGCAAATACTGTGCAACTCTTCTCAAAAGCATCTGGTTCAGGAAAAGCAGGTGGATGATCATCTGCACCAATCACGCGTTCTTTGGATTTAGAGTGCCGGTAACACTGTCCATTTGCTTTTCCCATAAAATCAAGAGGAATCTTTAAATTCAGATCCTATCTATAAACTGATTTATGTTCCTGAACCCCAAATATGAGTTATAGTATCAACTACCAACATCAAATTTCTACAGTATCTTATTTCTGCAGTTTCAGAAGCTCACTTCAAATCAGAAGCATAAACTGCAGAGATTTTGGTCTCCTTAGACAGCCGTTCTGCTACCTTCAATAACACCAATGCAACAAAACAGAAAGACATTCAATTCAAACAAAAGACCTAAATACAAACGAATGGACAAAGTACTACTCAGTATTTCGAGAACTCTGACTTACAGCCAGAGCTTGCTTTCTGCCCACATCGTTTAGTTCAATATCCAGGTGCCCCTAAAAGAAAATTGAGCTATGAGTAATATTTTCCAATTCCATCAAAAAAAAAAGCTTCATATGTAAACTAATGCCTCCAGCACTAATATTTATAATATTTCGAGCAAATCCCCTGGATATGGCACAGTGGTGGCGTGGGTGCGTAGGCAGCCTTCTCTAACCTTTGGAGATCACGGTTCGATTCCCGTAATGGGATTGATTTCCGATTGACAACACCCTTCAAAGTGCGAGAGGTTTCAAAGCAAAGACATGTTGGAGCCTACTTAATTATTCTGATTAACCTCTCCTCACTTTCTGTGGGATCGGGGGTGAGGGGACCCTTAATGGTAGGGTTTACCATTTTTTTATAATATTTCGAGCAATATCTGGATTCTACTGTCGGCATTCCACCAGGTTTCACCATGCCGAATAACTACTATTTCAGCATACCTCCGATCATAAGTCTCCACCAATTTACCATCGGCGTCGTTTTCACCAAGCTGAGGAGAAACCATGTGTTAATTTTATAGTACCTAGAGGGATATGTTTGTGAGAGAATAGGGGTATATTCTTCCGGTGAAATTTATTTGTCCTTAATGCAACTAAAAAATTGAAGCTGGGTTAGCATTTAATTAAGAGAGAAAAAGTGGACAATAAACTAATTTTTCCCGGAAAGAATATGTCCCACCCCTAAAAAAAAAAATTAAAAAATGTCCCTAATACAAACATTTAAAAAATATTCTCTAAAATCATTTCGTAGAGATTGGATAGTGAATTTGCACTAACCCGTAACAAATCTGCAGCGAAATACTTTTAAGAAAATATTTTTTGAAACTTCTATTTTTTAAGTCATTATTATTCAAATTTTTTCCATTTAAGGCATATTTTTCAAGTTTCCTATCAAACAATGAAAACTTATTCTTGAATAATAATAAAAAGGTTAGCCCCAAATGAATGTCTCGTAATTTAGTTTGTAATAATTCAGTGTATATGAAATCTTTAAAAATTAAGTTAAAGGCAATACTATCATTACAAGATCTCTGCTTTGTTTTGTTTTCTTATCAAGTGTGGCTTAATTTCATTCTTTCAATAAAAAGACTTTTCTTCTTGTTGTTCAAAGTGGCTCTGTTTGTGTTTTGCCTTTGTTTGGTTTGTTTTCTTATCAAATGTGGTTTGACTTATTTCTTTGAATAAAAAGACTTTTCTTGTTGTTCAATGTGTGTTTTTGTTTTACCTTAATTGATTTGTTTTCTTATTAAATTTGGTTTCATTTCGTTCTTTGAGTATGGAGAATTTTTTTCTTGTTGTTCAAATGGATGAATGTGATACACATCTATTGTGTGAAAGTGGATGAGTTTGATGCATTTCATCCCTCCATTTGGTATAACTCGTCAAATCGTTGATGCACCATAATAATTTTTCTCGGTAAACCGTATATCTTTCACTTTCACCACCACTTTATATAGTGATAAATGACTTTAAAAATGGCGAGATATATACATTTGTCCACACAATTAAAATAAATGGAAAAATTAAAGATTTATACAATAAAATCTTTGATTTTTTTGATAAAAAGAAGGATGTTTGTATGAAAAAGACCATTGCATGTTGGGATTTGGGAGCAATATTTCTTCCTCGTACGTTATATTCTGTAGGCCGTATTATATATATATTTGTTGACAGACTTCGAAAATAAAACGTTTACACCATTTGAGTGGGAAGTTTTTGCATAGTGTGTCATCTACGTATTACACTACTACGCTGACGTGGCCAGTCTGAATCAGATCTCTCTTTTTATATCATTTTTTTTTTTTCACTAGATATCAGGGTGGATATCTCAGTGAAAAAAAAAAAAAAAAAAAAAAAAAAAAGCGAACACAGATATCCACCCTGATATCTAGTGAAAAAAACCAGGAAAAATTTGGGATACAAAAGTTAGAGGATCCGCACTCTACGCGACACACTTCGCTCACACGATTTCATTCTCGTATTTAAATTGTGTGATTACGATCGTCTTGCTCGCACGTATCTACGTGAGTGACGTCATTACCCAAAAATTTCACCATTTGAGTTACATATAAAAATGTATAGTAAATATTTGTTGTAAACCGATGCATATGACCTTGCATTATATCAGCCCATTGGTGTATGTTCTATTCTTTATATTTCTATATTAATTAATAAATATTCCTTTTATTGCTTTCAGAGAAGATAAATAGAGGGAGTGATTGGTGCCGTGATTTTGGGTTTAGGCGCCGTAGAATCTTTATATATATATATATATATTTATGGGGGCCGAATTATTACCATTAAAAAAAGTTATATGAAACCAAAAAAATTAAATAGATAAATAAATAAAGGATGACAAAAAAATCATCTCACTGATTTTTTCTAGTATATTTTTATAGACGTTAGGCGACTAGACCATTGACCACGCAACATCCTTTAATTGCAAATTCTATTGAATAGGTTAGGGTCATAGGTTTTGGAATTTTAATACTCCCTCCGTCTCAAAATGTTTGGGACATTTCCTTTTTTAGCCGCTTACGAAAAGTCTAATTAATCCTTGGAATTTCGTTAATTGATGAAATATTATTAGGGTTATGATAAAGTGAAACTTAAAGTACATAAATGTAAAAAGTATTAGATCATTTGATGAAATTCGAAGGATTAATTAGACTTTTCGTAAGCGGTTGAAAAGTTAAACGTCTCAAACATTTTGAGACGGAGGAAGTATTATTATAATCTATAATCTATGGACTGTATTGCATAAGGAAACACATCCACCAGTAGTCATTCTGAAACACTTCTACTTTGGTAAAAAGTTGGTGAAATATTAGTAATATACAAGATTGAAATATAATTTGAGACATTGTAATTTCATAAAAAGGCATTTTGATTCATATTTAATTAGGTTGTTTTGTAAGGCATTTTGATTCATATTTAATTAGGTTGTTTTGTCATTTATTTGATATGTGAATTCGATGTTGGTAAATATTGATACTTAGGATATTGACAGATTAAGAAGAACTACAAGGCACGCGAATGCGCTATTTTTAAAGAGATGTTTTGTCTCATACGATTGTCACTTAGCAACTAACGAAAATCTCTCTCAGGATACAATGAATGTGTTTAATTCAAACAATGACTTGTTTGAATCAAACCCGTTGACACTCAGAATTTGGTTCTGATGATGCTTTCAGACTTGACAATGATTTCGTTTGCATGCATGTTCCTTTTATAGGCCGAAGTGTTATTACGGATCGATCAAGAGGTCATGGTGATTGTGAGTAAAGATAAAAGAATAACAAGTAAACAAACACATAAACAAGAAGAACACAGATTTAACGTGGTTTCTGACAATGTGCCGACTACTCCACAGACAAACGAGGATATTTTATTATCACCAGAAAGTTACATTATGTTACAATAAATACAGATGGTATTTATAGCCTTAGGAATCCAACCCTAACCGACTAAACAACCAACCCAGTAAATGACTGAAATACCCCAGAAGTAAGTTAGATAAAACCTGAATAAACATGCAGCAGACGTGTTCCCCAAGTATGCAGAGAGGCTCAAAGAGACTTGTCTTCAGAGGCTTGCCATCGCGAAGTGATCAACCTCTTGAACTTGCCCTACCGAACACCGGACTTCAAAGAGATGCCTTATACATTGCTGACCAAAACATGTTTCCAAAACCAGACTCAGTAGCATAGTTTAAGTCACCATTACAAACCTCCACCTTGACTTCAACTTCATGCAAACTGACCAGATGCACAACCAAGTGCCAGAAACCCTCTTTGTCTTCAGATTTGAATACCTCAGCAGACCACCATCTTCAACTGAGTATTCCCAGATACAAATTAACAGCTTTGGATATTCAGTAAGTCCAGACGCAACTGAAACTTGCTCCTTGGAACTGGTTTAGTGAACATATCAGCAGGATTCACATCAGTGCTGATTTTTTCCACTTTAACCCTCCTCTCATTCCTCAGAAAATGGTACCCCACATCAATATGCTTGGTTCTCTCACGATGAACCTAATCCTTAGCCAAACATATTGCACTAAGACAGTCACAATACAATCTAGTCTGATCTTGATGCAGACTCAGATCATTGACTAGCCCCTTTAACCAGATTGCCTCATTTGTCGCTCTCGTCGATTCCGTATATACTCGCCTGCAGTAGTAGATAATGTCACCGTACTCTGTAAAGTTACCTTCCAACTTACCACAGAATCTCCCAAAGTAAACACATACCCAGTCATAGACCTCCTGATGTCCACATCAGTAGCATAATCAGAATCACAGTACCCTGTGACAAAACATTGAGTACCACCTCCATAAATGAGTCCAATATTTGATGTCCCTAAGGTACCTCAATATCCTCTTTTATCGCTTCCGGTGTCCTTTCAAAGTTGAGCCATACACATGTCGACAATCTCGATTGCTGAGCCAAATCAGCCTAGTCTGACTCATGACATACATTAGATCGCCTCTTTGCACTAGCATATGGAACCTTAGACATGTATTCTTCCTCTTTAGCTGACTGTGGTGCAAAAACATCAGACATATGTAGATTTGGTGCCATTGGAGTGTCTATAGGTTTGGCTGTTGACATGCCAAACTTGAATAGTACCTTTTCAATATACCCTTGCTGAGACAAGAACAGCTTCCCCTGATTCCTATCTCTATATATCTCCATCCCCAAAATTTTCTTTGCATTCCCCAAATCCTTCATCTCAAATTTAGCTTTGAGCAGATTCTTCAGATCTTGAATGTCAGACTTGTTTGCAGCAGCTATCAACATATCATCTACATACAGCACCAGATAGATGACTATCCCATCCTTCAACTTGTTATGATAAACACAGAATCATATAGACTCCTGCTATAACCCTGCTGAATCATATAGCTGTCAAACTTCTTATACCACTGCCTTGGAGCCTACTTAAGTCCATATAAGGTCTTTTTCAACTTGCACACATCCTTTTTTGCCAGGAAATTGGAAACCCTCTGGCTGAGTCATATAAATCTCCTTATCTACATCTCCATGTAGAAAGGCTGTCTTCACATCCAATTGCTCAAGTTCAAGATTCTGATGTGCCACTATTGCTATGACAAGACTGATGGAAGTGTGTCTGACCACTGGAGAAAATATTTCTTCATAGTCTACCCCCTCTTTCTGGCTGAACCCCCTAGCAACCAAACATGCCTTATATCTAAAACCCTCAGCAAATGTCATTCTTTCATTTTTCTTGAATATCCATTTGCAAGTTACCACCCTACTGTCTTGTGGTTGTTTGACCAGATACCAAGTCTCATTCTTCTGAAGTGACTCCATCTCTTCTCCCATAGCAATAAGCCATTGGGATGCCTCAGAACATGTCACAACTTCCATGTAAGTGTTAGGTTCAAAACCATCCACTTCTTCAGCTACCTGTAGTGCATATCCAACCATATCCTCCTCAACCCCATATCTTCTTGGAGGTCTGATATTGGTCCTCCTAGCTCTGCTGAGAGCTATACCCTACTGACCAACATCAGCAGTTTGAGTCTCTGCTGACCTTTGTTCAGCAGACTGGCTTGGATCTTGTTCTGGATCTGCTGACTATCCTCTGCTGACTCTTTTAATCCAGCAGGTTCTGATTGAAGCTCCACCTGTTTGTCAACCTTCCCAGTCGCAGATCCAATTTCAGATTTAGATGTGGCTCTCACAGATGAGTTAAGCATAGAGTTTTCATCAAAGACTACACTCCTGCTGAGTATAACCCTATTTTCAGCTGATGACCAGATTCTATACCCCTTATCTCCATCTCCATATCTAACAAACACACCCTTCTTGGCCCTAGGCTCCAATTTACCCTCACTGACATGGTAGTAGACAGTGCTTCCAAAAAACCTAAGTCCAGAGTAGTCTGCTGACTTTCCTGACCAAACTTCAAGTGGTGTTTTAAGTTTGATCCCAGTGTGAGGCCCCCTATTGATTAAGTAGCAGGCTGTATTGACAGCCTCCCCCCAAAATCTCCTTGCTAGACCAGAATAAGAGAGCATGCACCTTGCTCTCTCCAGAAGAGTTTGATTCATTCTTTCTGCAACACCATTCTGTTGTGGAGTATATGGTGCCTAGCAATACCTTCATTCTTGCAAAATTCATCAAACTCAGACCAACAGAATTCTAGTCCATTATCAGTTTTATGTCTCTTGATCTTCCTCCCTGCCTGATTTTCAACCAAAGCCTTCCATTGCCTGAAGTTCTTGAATGCTTCACTCTTGTGTTTCATCATAATTACCCAAACCATCCTTGAATAATCATCTATAAAAGACACAAAATACCTGTGACCACCCAATGACTCCACCCTTGAAGGTCCCCAACAATCAGAATGGACATAATCAAGTGTCCCTTTTGTGATGTGAATTTATTTTGGGAACTTGCTCCTATGTAGCTTCCCAAACATACAGTGTTCACAAAATTCCAGCTCCTTGACCTTATGTCCCCCAAGTAGATTAGACTTAGACAGAATTTGCATCCCCCTTTCACCCATATGACCTAATCTCATATGCCACAACTTAGTCAACTGTGACCGGTGAATCTCTGATGATGCAACATCATCGAACTCTGATACTGAGAGACCCTTGTAGTATGTACAATGTCCCCCCGCTGATACCTTCGTAATCACACTTGAACCCTTATAGACATTCACCACTCCACTTTCACCCCGAACTTGAACCTTTGTCATCCGGTGAGACTAAGTGATATCAAATTCTTGGTCATTTGTGGAACATGCCTAACCTAATTCAATGTGCGTAATTTACCATCATGTGTCCTAAGTTGGATTGATCCAATCCCAACTATTTTGAGACTTCTTTTGTGCTGGCCATAGCAATATGACCTCCATCAACTCTTTGATAGGTTGAAAACCACTCCCTGTTTGGACACACATGATAAGATGCCCCAGCGTCCAGAATCCACACATCTATGTGCCCTACTGACTCTGAAACTTCTAAGGCCAGATCTTCGTCAGAGTTGGTGTCATGTTCTGCCAAAGCAACTGTACCCTGCTGCTTTTTCCTCTTTGGACATTCATTTTTCCAATGTCCCTGCTCATTGCAGTAATTACAGATATCCTTAGCTTTAGGACCCTTGGAATTCTTCTTGAATTTCTTCTCATCAGAATTGCCTGGCCCCCTGCTGACTCCACTGGCCACCAACCCAGCAGACTGACTATTTGTCCCAGATTTAGATGCCTTATGGCGTAACTCTCGAGCATGGAGTGATGATCTTACATCCTCCAATGATACCGAGTCCTTCCCAACAATAAAGAACTGCACAAAGTTCTCATATGATGCTGGCAATGACACAAGCAGAATCAATGCAGCATCCTCATCTTCAATCTTCACATCAATATTCCTTAAATCAAGCAATATTGTGTTCAGCTGGTCTAGATGATCCCTCAACTGAGTACCCTCATGCATCCTTAAACTAAACAGACGTTGTTTCAACAACAACTTGTTGGTTAATGACTTAGTCATATACAGACTCTCAAGTTTGGCCCAAAACTTCTCAGCAGTGTCCTCATCAGCAACCTCTGTGATAATATCATCTGACAAGCACAACATAATTGTTGAATGTGCTTTCTCCTCCAAACTGGCTCTCTCAGCAGCACTTCATTCTGTTGATTTAGACAAGGGACCCCATAATCCCCGGCCGCTTCAACAAAGCACGATCTTGATCTCGCCCAGACTAAAAGCGTTCCTTCCTCGTAAACTTGTCAATCTTAACATTTAAAGCAGACATCTTTCTCACCAGAAAAGCTTGCGTAGATCCCAAATCCTAGCGTCAATAATGACCTTGGTGCCAATCTACCTTGCTTACAACAGATAAACATATTTCTTGATGAACCTGGACGCTCTGATACCAGTTTGTTATTACGGATCGATCAAGAAGTGATGGTGATTGTGAGTAAAGATAAAAGAATAACAAGTAAACAAACACAGAAACAAGAAGAACACAGATTTAACGTGGTTTTCAAAAATATACCGACTACTCCACGGACAAACGAGGATATTTTATTATCACCAGAAAGCCACATTAAGTTACAATAAATACATATGGTATTTATAGCCTTGGGAATCCAACCCTAACCGACTAAACAGCCAACCCAGTAAATGACTGAAATACCCCAGAAGTAACTTAGATAAAACCCGAATAAACATGCAGCAGACGTGTTCTCAAAGTCTGCTGAGGCTCAGCAGACTTGTCTTCAGTAGGCTTGCCATCAGCAGGCTGATCAACCCTGTTGAACTTGCCCCTAGCTGAGCACCAGACTTCAGCGGATGCCTTATACATTGCTGACCAAAACATGTTTCCAAATCCAGACTCAGTAGCACAGTTTAAGTCACCATTACAAGAAGGAACCCCATAAACGAAATTAGGTACTCCAACACGAAATGGTAAGATTCATCACCGTTCACATATTAATGTATGCATGTAGAGGTACATCAGTTCGAAAAAAGCATGAGTCTGTTCATGAACTGATGCATGAATCCGTTTTCGCTTTCAGGTCGAACCCCGTTTCATTACGATAACATTAATTCGTACGGCAACTCGTATGCAAACGATTATAAAATATTTAATTTATGAAAAATATCTAACATTCGATAAGTAGAGAAACTAACGTCATATTCCGGATATTGAGTATTTATCTGAAAATTGGACGTTCGTTACGTGACATTTAGAATAAACTCTATATTCCACGTAAACATCTTTTCATATCAGATTAATTAAAGAACATGCAGAAAAAAAAAACAAGAAAGAGACTCGGGAAACTGACATTTAAAATCTTCTATTAACTAACTCAACCAATTACAACTGTTGTCATACCAGAATCATAAATACTAACTACTAACATTTGTTACAATTCAACACGACTCTAAAGGAAACTACTAACATTTATTACAAACTTTATAGCTCCATTTCTAAACTTGTTCTCCAAGCTCATAATCCATCTCGTCTTTAACATGCACATCTTTTTATTTCAAATAAAGGAGTGTATACTAGCTAGATGGTCAGTAAGGAGAAAGAATATCAAAACAGGGATTCATGCTTGTCGGATGCCGGGAAACATGACATGATTCTACTTCAAGCAGTTTGCAAACACTTTAAATCATAACTTGAAACATTAAGAAAACTATTATTAAAACATAACTTGAGACATAAAAGGAAATCTAATTTAAAACCACGTTTGAGTGATGCACATAAAACATGTCTATTAGCTACGTTCAGTTTACCGTGCCCGTACGTGTTCGTTGACAATAACTATCTACTTACTATGTTTAGCCTGCTAATCAAATATACGTAAGCTATCTATCAACCCCTTCTGCTCTTGTCAACTAACTGTAGCATGTTTGGGTCTTGATTGTCATGTTCATTTTACTTACTGACTTAACATGAGGGCGCATGGTACAACTAGGCTAGTATTATACCTCCAACTTGCGACTTTGAATAAAATATACCCAAGGTACTCATATATATAATACACCACATCAAGAACGGCTTGGCTAAGCTAGTTAATCACACCTCCGACACGGAACTTTGAATAATACCCTTGGTACCCCAGATGATTCTGTTAGGAAAAACAAAAGGAGCGATAGCACACAAAATAAATAATGGAAGAAAAAAGAAAAAACAACAAATTTACATGGTTGGTCAATGTGACATGCGTCCACGTGCGAAAGAGACGATATTACTATAGTGGAGAAATATGAAAAATCAAACTCTTTTGAAGCCTAAAGATAAAAGTCAAAATAGGCTAAAACAATTGAAACTTTATCTTCATTTTGGTACATCTTAAAATAATAGGCTAAAGCCTCCTAAATATCAAAGGTAAGTCGGTTGCGGCAAACTTACGGCCGATGTAAGAAAAAAGAAATAAGGAAATTTGTCCCATATTCAACAAATCTCCGTATTGGGACAAAGTTCCACATTCAAAAATAATAATACTACTCTTTCTCACAAGCTTCCATGTAATCATACAATGCCAATCAAGTTCATGAACTGCTTGAACTTCGCAACTGAAAAAGGCTTTATAAACATATATGTAAGATTGTCTCTGGTACTGATATTCTGAACATAGACCTTCCTGGAAATCATCTCTTGAATGAAGTGGTATCCTACATCAACATGCTTCAACCTCTCATGATACATCTGGTCATGTGACAAGTCTATTGCACTATGATTGTCATAATGGATGGTAATATCATCTCGATGTAAACTAAGGTCACCATACAAATTCTTCAACCACAAAGCTTCTTTGAAAGCCTTAGTCATTGCCATATATTCTGCTTCAATGGTAAAGGAAGCAACAACCTGTTGTAACATAGCTTTCCGGATAACAGCAGAACCACCGATACAAAATTCATAGCCAGTAATGGATATTCTTTTGTGAATATCAGCATATTAGTCTGAATCCACAGACCCAACCAATGTGTCTGAATTTCTGCCAAACTCCAAACATGTGTCTGAAGTACCACGCAAGTATCTGAGCATCCATTTCACCGCATGTGAATATGTTTTCATTCACAAGACATAAATCTGCTAACCATATATACTTATTGCATGTGATATGTCTGGACGTGTGCAACCATAGCATACATAAGACTGCAGGCTGCACTTGAATATGTAAAATACTTCATAAACATCTTATCTTCATGTGATTTTGGCGACCAAGTAACTGATAATTTAAATAGAAAAATGTGAAAAAAGACAAGCTTAAAATAAAAATAGTCATTTAGTCTAGTGGAATATTTTTTGGGTGAAAAGACAAAAAAAAAAAAAAAAAAAAAAAAAAAAAAACTATTCCTCTGGACATTTTGACCCTTCAATTACATTTGGCATGTAACTGCCATTGTGATTTAATTATGGGATCTGTTTCAGTGGCGGATCTGTGTGTACTTAGGAGAGGCCACGCGAATTTACTGAGATCCGGTAATTTTTTTAGTATTAAAACGATGTAGTTTTGTTGTTAAAAATTGTCATTTTATTAATTAAAATGTAGTTTTAAGCTTCCGTGACCCCACTGAAACAATGTTTTGGATAAAAAAAAATATGGTTTTACGTTTGATGACGCCACTGAATTTTTTTTTTTAATCCGTCACTGATCTGTTTTGATGTCATTTATTGAGATCATAATCACTATTACCTGTAATTTCATTTCTGATTTTCTTCCTTTTATTATGAGAAAATTCCCACAAGAACAAAAATTCCATCAATAATATGCGTATTTTCCTTCTTATTTTTTTCAAATGGTTTTTGTGTTATTTTTGGTCGAAACCGGATATTTTATTAATAATCAAACTATACAAACTTTACAAATCAAATGAGATGGAATTAACACTAACTGGAAGAACGAAACTCGAAAATCAAGGCCAAGCTAATCTAAGTTCACGGGCTCGGCGAACAGCTTCAGATATAAAGATCAACTTTTATTATAATTTTTATATGTATTTTCGAATTTATATATTCGGCTGTTTATGATGTCATCTAACTGGAAAGTGACGTCACCTAAGTCATTAGCTATATAAGGGTGTAAAACGGGTGTCATTAGGTCATGTTGAATGTAATAGTTTTATCTTCTCTCTTATCAATAAAATTCTTCTCCTTCGTCCCCAATTTCTTCTCACCTCTATCCCTAATTTCTGTTAATTTATCCGGTTAATTGTTCAATTCGTGACATTTGGTATCAGAGACACCGTTCCTCCGCCATTTATCCGACTTCATCTTCTCTGTTTTTTTAATTCCATTCGCTCTTTTGAAAAAAAATTGCAAAAGTCAGAATGGTGCTCAATCTTGCTGAAATGGAGCTCGACTGGCGTTGGAAATGGTTCTTCCGACCTCGCCAAAGGATTGGAATGACTGTTGAAGAGTATTACACTCAGTTTCGGGATTGGAAAGAAGAAATGATTAGCTTATCATTTCCAGCTGAAGAAGAGGATTATATTGATGGATTCATTGAAAATTTGAGGTGGGACATTCGATTGAGGTCATCTAACTACAGATCGAGAAGGAGTGGATTGATAAATGCTTTCTACAATGCAAAATTTGAGGAATCGATGATGTTTATTGACGAGAATCTCAAGAAGATCAAAGCAAACATGGTGTTTGATGATATGCCCAGCCGAGTCCCTGCTGATGAATTTCAAGTGGCTGTGTTGAAAGACTCTGACTACAATGTATTCGATGAAATGGACAAACCAATCTCAATAGTTTCTCAATATGAGCAACATAAATCTTCAGGGAATGAGGGTTCTTATTCAACCATAACATCATCAAAATTGGTTGTTGAGGTGACGGGTATTACACAATCAAGTGATGAAGAATTTGAATCAGCCACATCAACATATAACTCAATTGCTGAGGGGTTAGAGGTCAACAACTTGATGGGATTCTGAAGAAGAAACGACTATGAAATTTGTTGGTGGCCAAGAAGATTCAGGAAATGAAGCATTCGAGATGTTCGGCGAATTGACTACGCCAATTGCAACACATTTGCAGTCCACAATTGAGCTGCAGTCATTCCTAGTTTTTTTTATAAAGATGAGCACAATGCCTATGAAGTGTTCGCTGAAATACCCGAACCATCTCCAAGAGATGTAATCGATGAAAAGGAAGCTTTTGTGCTTGCATTTGTTGATCTGAAATCAGTTTTAAGCTCTGGATGTGAAGCTACTGTGAATGGCTCAATTAATGGTTCAACTAAGGCTTGGTTTGAAGAAGTAACATCAATTATGGAAGCCGTTCTTGGGAAAAATGTTATGGAGGATGATGCTCACAAAGTGTTCGATAAAATGTCAAAACTAAGAACACGGGTTAGTTCATTTCATACCTCATCTAAATCCATGTTTGTACATATGAAGAATCATGAGTTGGATGTCGATTTTGGGGTTGATGGAATATTAATGTTCATATTCGTTCTCGGAGGAGGATTTTCGCCCCAAATGTGTTAAAGATGATAACAATGACATGTCATGATTGACTAAAGAATAAATGCGTACGTTCAAGAAGTAAATAAAGGATTTCCTGTAATTACTATTTTCATTATGTAAAATTATTCTGAGAGGATTTTATGTGATTTGCAAATCATGTAATAACTCTTTTCATTGGGTTAATTACATGTACATTTGACAGAATGCAATATTAATGAAAACCAATTCCTTATCATGGTATCAGAGATAGGTTAATTATTAAATTACAACCTCAAATCCTCTCTCAATGGCCGAACAACAACAACCCAATGCGCCCACCATATCTAGGTGGGACAACCCTAATCAACCCCTTTGTGTTCATCATTCAGATCAACCAGATCGGGTTCTCGTAACAAAATGCCTAGTGGAAAATCCACAAGATTATGCTCAAAAGAAACGAGCAACAAATCCAGAAGAAAATCCATCAGAAAAACTGAGTTCTTCTCCTTTTCTTACGGACGAAGGACGCAAGAAATTATTGGACTTATTGAAGTTGAAACCTGCTGCAGCAAACCAAGTAACTCTAGCTTCCAATCATGATTTTTCAGGTATTTGTTTCTCACAAAATTCTGATGCAAAGGACTCTTTTTGGATCCTTGATAGTGGCTGCACCGATCATATGGCATGTACTCCAAAACTTCTCACTAATGCAAGGCCCGTGGTCAACAAAACAGTAGAATTACCTACTGGATCATCATCCCCAGTAACTTACATTGGGAACGTGAGAATTTCACCAGAATTGACTCTTTCTAATGTCTTATGTGTTCCCACATTCCATTTAAATTTAATTTCTATAAGCCAATTAACCAAACAAACACCTTGCATAATTGCTTTTCTCAACAATTCTTGTTTCCTTCAGGACCTACGTACGGGAAAGATGATTGGGATGGCTGTTGAGCATGGAGGACTTTACCATCTTGGAAAAATGAATCAACCATCATGTCATCAAATTCAATCATCGTCTGAACCACTTTGGCACAAACGCCTTGGACACCCATCTGCAAAGGTTACAACATTATTTAAAATTCCAGTCCTTAAAAATAAATCTTCCCATGATTGTTTAGTTTGTCCTTTGGCAAAATTGACTCGTTTACCATTTCCTAAGAGCTCCATTTCCAGCACATCTCCTTTTCATTTGCTTCATGTTGATATTTGGGGAGGCTACAAAGTACCATCCATTACGGGTGCTCAATATTTCCTTACTATCGTGGATGATTATACTAGATGCACATGGGTATATCTTTTGCGCAACAAATCTGATGCTCGACCATCTTTGATTAAATTTATAAACATGATAGAAAACCAATTCGACACCCGTGTGAAAATTATACGTAGTGATAATGGCTTAGAATTCAAAATTGATGATTTTTATAGTGATAAGAGGATTCTACATCAAACCAGTTGTGTCCGGACACCCCAACAAAATGGTGTCGCCGAACGCAAACATAGACATCTAGTAAGCATGTCTCGTTCCCTCCTCTTCCAAGCCAACCTTCCAAAAAAATTCTGGGGTGATGCCATTTTAACCTCAGTATACCTTATAAACCGAACTCCCACACCTCTTTTACAAGGCCTCACGCCGTATGAAAAATTATTTAATAAACCACCAACTTACACACACTTACGTGTCTTTGGATGTCTCTGTTTTGTTTCCACCCACACCAATAACCCTTCAAAATTTGATCCTAGAAGTTCTAAATGCATATTCTTGGGTTACCCGTCCGGACAAAAGGCATATCGTGTATTTGATTTAGAAGATCACTGTGTTAAAATTTCCCGTGATGTTTCCTTTTTTGAGGATATATTCCCTTATCCAAAAGATGATACTGAAAATGAGCCATTGTTCATGCGGCCCCCCTCTGATCAATTAGCCTTTGATTATACTACACCACACGTGCTTCCATCAGACGTCAACTCCAACATCACCACACCAAATCCACCTCAAACGTATCCCAACCCCAACCAGTCAAGTACTTCTCAATCACCTTCTACAACACCAAATACACCTCAATCTGATCTCAACCCCAACCAGCCAGGTACTTCTCCATCACCATCTTCTCCTCCGCAGCCTTCACCCACACCACCCCGACGCAACACTCGTCCAACCAAGGCCCCAACCTACCTGCAACAATTCCACGTTGATACTGTCCTCCCTGCACGGTCTGCCTCGTCATCTCCTCCGGACGATTCAGGTACTTCTCACCCTCTTGCAAATTATTTATTATATGACAGATTATCCAACACTCACAGAACTTATGCAGCTCAACTTTCTCTTTTAAAAGAACCTACTTCATATTCTCAAGCCGTCAAAGATCCAAAATGGCGTGCTGCCATGAATGAAGAAATCCAAGCCTTGCAGGCCAATAATACATGGCGTTTGGTTCCACTACCACACAATAAAATACCCATTGGATGTAAATGGGTATACAAAATAAAACTCCGTGCTGATGGCACCATTGAACGCTACAAAGCCAGGTTGGTCACCAAAGGATACAATCAAATTGCAGGCGTGGATTATCATGAAACTTTCGCCTGGGATTGCAAAAATGGTTACTGATTCAGTACCTTACTTATCGCGGGTGTTGCAAAAGGTTGGCACCTTCACCAACTCGACGTCAATAACGCTTTTCTCCACGGAGATCTTGATGAGGAAGTTTATATGTCATTACCCCCCCGGATTCGGACGAAAGGGGGAGACACGGGTTTGTCGCCTTCAAAAATCATTATATGGCCTCAAGCAAGCTTCGAGGCAATGGTTTCTGAAACTCTCCAATTTTTTAAAACATGCAGGTTTCACCCAATCGCAGGCTGATCATTCGTTATTCGTCCGAATACAAAATGGTAATTTTTTAGCCTTACTCGTATATGTCGATGATGTAGTGCTTGCTGGAAATAACATACAAGAAATTGAGAATGTAAAGCTGCTTCTATCAAAGCAATTCAAACTTAAAGATTTGGGTAAGTTGAAATATTTTCTTGGCATCGAAGTCGCCCGCTCACAAAGTGGCATTAGTTTATCACAACACAAGTATGCATTGGAAATATTAGAAGATGCGGGTTTCTTGGGGGCAAAGCCATCTAGATTTCCAATTGACCAAAATATTGCTTTAACTCAATCTGATGGTGAATTATTAACAGATGCATCAACTTATAGGCGATTAGTGGGGCGCCTTATTTACCTAACGGTTACCAGGCCAGACCTAGCTTATGTCGTGAATATATTGAGTCAATTTATGGATAAACCTCGACAACCTCATTTAGACGCAGCTCACCAAGTATTGAGGTATATTAAGCATACTCCAGGACAAGGAATGTTTTTACCATCTACGGGAACCTTACAACTTACAGCCTTTTGTGACACCGATTGGGCAAGATGTAAGGACACACGAAGATCCATCACAGGTTACTGCGTGTTGCTTGGGAACGCCCCGATTTCATGGCGAACAAAGAAGCAATCAACTGTCTCACGTTCAAGCGCGGAAGCTGAGTATCGGTCCATGGCATCTACATGTTGCGAACTCACATGGATTCGCTATATCCTAAGTGATTTACAAGTGAAACACGATGGCCCGGCTCGAATGTTTTGTGACAGTAGTGCAGCTTTACACATAGCCTCAAATCCCGTGTTTCATGAGAGAACCAAAAATATCGAAATCGATTGTCACCTAGTTCGACAGAAGATTCAAGAAGGGATGATTCAACCATTACACATTCAAACGGAAGATCAACCGGCTGATGTTTTCACAAAACCTTTAAGCTCAAGACAGTTCGAACGACTTATTGGCAAGTTGGGAGTTATTAACATACACTCCAACTTGAGGGGGAGTGTTAAAGATGATAACAATGACATGTCATGATTGACTAAAGAATAAATGCGTACGTTCAAGAAGTAAATAAAGGATTTCCTGTAATTACTATTTTCATTATGTAAAATTATTCTGAGAGGATTTTATGTGATTTGCAAATCATGTAATAACTCTTTTCATTGGGTTAAATACATGTACATTTGACAGAATGCAATATTAATGAAAACCAATTCCTTATCAAAATGGATAGTGACGTCTTGAAAAATGATAATGAATTAGTTAAGATGGGAAGGGAAACGAATGAGAAGAAAAGAGGAAATTTTATTGCAATTGTAGAGATGACTGTGGAAAAAAACACTGTGTGGAAAGTGCTTGAAAATGCTTTTACGTATGAAGAGAATTTGATTGGGGCCAACGGTTACTTGGAGTATGACTTACTTGTGGATGCGCAGTTGGATTGTATTCTGGTTTTCCATCTTGTAGAGATAGTTATTAATTGGAAAACTAACAATGGAGGCTCTGTGGACAAGGTTGGGAAAGAATAGACTGGGATGGCTCTGTGGTATTGGTCTGGAAATTAATTCCAAGCAACCATTGTGTATTATTTGAAGAACATTGTTGTTGGTGATCATTGTGTTACACCTCGCAATTTGGCCATCATATTTTTGCTGGAAATAATACTTATAAGTGGCATCCCAATGGTTGGTTTGGTCACTTGGTAGACAAATGAGGTTGAGTATCTCAGAAAATCTTTGGAAACCAAAGAGGGAGTTTGTTGGAAATAATATCTGTGTTTTGATGATGATTCGTCACGTAATTAGTAAGATCACTTACAACCCATGATGATGAAGTCATAACTAACTGTTATAGTGCAAAATGAAAGAAGAAGCAAGAAATGGTCTAGAGAAAATGTATAAGTTCTATCTAGAGTCTGAACCTTGTATAGGTTGTTTCAGACAAGCATTGTAATAGACAGAAACTAGGCGAACAACTGAGTCACAGCAAGCAAACTGAGTATACACATGGAAAACTGAGGGATCAGACTCAGTTATGAGAAAACTGAAGAAGATAAGTTCGCTGAGGGACACAGACTCAGTTGGCTCATCTAGAAGACTGAAGAACTAAGGGACAGAGACTCAGTTATCGAAGACTGAAGAACTGAGGTGGCAAACTCAGTTAGTAGCTGATTTAGTCGTCACTATAAGTCAGGATTCAGGCAAGTCTGTGGTGACCTGAAACTGAACTATAGATCATGTAAAGCTGAATAATCTTAAGGACAAAGATTATCAGTTTCCAGGAAAAAAAGAAACCGAATGGTGTACTCTGACTTAGTCATATAAGGTCGGATGTCAAATATACGAGGTACTCAGTTTTGAAGAAGAGTAGAAAACTGAGTTAAGGCCTTGTTGAATTTTAATCAACAATACGACAAAAGGTCGTACATATGAACGTTGGCTAAACAACAAATGTAACGGCTACAAGAGCTAGTGACCGTTACATCGCCCCTATAAATACACAAGAGAATCACTTGAAAGAAAGGGAGGGAGAAGGATCTGAAAAGGAGCTTTACAAGCATATATCTAAAGATCCAGATCCAGAAGATCAGATTGCATATCTAGAAAAGGGAAGCTAACAGAATAGCCTTGAGGATTATAAAGAAAGATTCAATAACCCATTAAGGGGGAAAGAAGGCATCTTGGAGCTACAAAGCCAGATCCAGAAGAAGCAAACATCTCACTGAATTAATCTCTTGATTAATTCTAAACCTAACCTTTGTGAAAAAGGGTTGGCTGTGCATAGTTTGAGGAGAGCAACTCCAACTTTCCTCATACGGTTGCAACTTGGTTGCCACAGCTATTGGTGCAGTCTGCAGACTGTGTTTGTATTAGTGGTGAGCTGGTGAAGGAGCCATTCCACCTCCGAAAGATCAGTGTGCAGAGTGAAGGGAGCAATCTTACCTTTCTTCATTATGTGTAGACAGTGAAACTAGGGTGTCGTGAAGGACTGTCATTGTGCTAGGATTTTGTAACAGTTATCTCAAGATTCTAGTGATACCTCCTACACCACAGGAGAAGGGGAGACGTACGGGATTACACCACCCGGAACTTCCATAAACAAATCTTGTGTTGATTTACTTTATGCATTTATGTTTGTTTTATTTGTTGCATAATCATCTCATCATCTCACTCAAGAAACACTGCATTAATCGAGTCACAGACTGAATCGATACATAGGAGGTTAAGATTTTTATTGACACATCTCATTTGCACAAAAGGCTTGTTTTTATCCACGATTAACTAGACTAAATATAAGTCAGTATTGACTTGTACTCAGTTGAGTTAGCTGAACTCCGCACAAGTTAAGGGACTGATGGAGGTCAAGTTAAATTATTAACTCGAGACCTACTAACCCACTAGCAAGAGAACTAGGTTCAATTGTAGTATAGCCAGACAGAGTCGAGGTCGATCCCACAGAGACTCGGCACAAATAAAACACAACTTACTTTATCGGACTTAAATTGAAAGGCGGTCACGACCAACTAAATGTCAGTAAATAAAATAGCGACAACCACAAGACACAAAATACCACAAAGACAAATCAAAGACTACTAAAACACGGATAATACGGTTGATATTATCTAGACAAATAGTATTGATTACGCTAGTAGATCATAACTCCCCCATAGTGAATTAGGTTGATAACGAGACAAAACAAACGTTCAAGATTAATTATTATGACTACGGGAGTCATCCCCTAAGGTAGATTTAGCTCCGGTTAGGCCATCTAAATCATCGTGCCTCCATTACGTGACTTCGCTTTTTAATGCCTCCATCTCATATAACTTCTGACACAATTATTTAACTAGGGATGCCGGTATAAACCGTAACCTCATCTAAGCAACATTCCTATGGTTAGGCGTACTTCTTAGATGCCGATTCAATCTATATCCTAAGTAACAATCACTTTTTGAGTTTCATGTTAAATTATGATGACGAATAATTAAGTTGATCAGGTTTAATTACTCGTTTTAATTCCAATTCAGAGAATCTGACGTAGTCGAAGCCGATCATGATATTGCCCTACACCTTACCACACTCGGTCGATCGAACGACAAAGACACTGGCGACCGAGTGACACGTATCAGGTCGATCGAACACGATTACGTGCGGAACAAATCATGATTACTTCGTAACGCTTCTAACCTAAGCACATGGGTTCGTAAATAAATCTACATCACGCAATCAATACAAATAAAACTACTCCATAATAAGATATATCGATCTACAAATAAAGATTGCATAATTGAATAGTCATACCTCAAGACGCAGAGTGACTCCCACTCTTTAATGCGCCCCTAATCGGAGAATCCGATTTAATCCACAATGTACTTAACATAAAGAAAAGAAAAGAAAACTAAAACTTAAATTGCATAAATTGTTTTGTGTTGTAGTGGTGTGTCTTCTCAATTTCAGAGGCTGCTTTTTTATATAGGAGTTGTAGCCGACATAGGGAGAATCCAGAAGATTGACACGCATTTATCACCTTAGGCTTGGGTGACCGAACCGTTACGCTCGGTCGACCGAATGGCATGGCTCGGTCGACCGAGCCACCTTCTCTACGCGTTTTCAATTTGGCTCCGTCTGAATTGTTCCCCACTTCACTCGTTTGTGCTGATCTGATTAATCTTTTCTTCAATGCTCCGATTTTCTTCTCTTTATTCTTGAGATCTCCTGATTGTGTGATAATTATCTTCCCGATTTATCATGATCTGCAAAATCAGCATTTATCACACAATTAATTGCTCTTTATAATAAAAACACTAAATACCGCTTATCATATTAATAATCACTTATCATTAAATAATAAATATAAACACGTGATTAAATATGAAATATATATAATTGACTCCGATTTAAGGTTATAATTGATGACATAAATAGGTATATTTTAACCGTCATCAAAATGCCCCCCACTTAAACTTTGCTTTCGTCCCGAACAAAGCATCAATAAGTCATTCCCAAGACAACATTTTCTCGTGGTCAACTCATACTTACACAAGAAACCCGAGTCAACTCATACCAGTCATGCTCATAAGATAAACATTATCCACTACTCGCTATGAATCGAAGTGATTGTGTGCATGTCGTTGGTTTTATATAAATGTAGCCGATTTAGAGTTTATGCAGACTTCATATCTAAATTCACCAACATCAAAGATTCATACTTCTTATGCCTCGCAATGGTTAACGACTAGAACAATAAGCAAGAGCGTATCTATAGGGTTTTTGGACTTGGAGACCGAGTACTACTCAAGCCTCTAAAAATTAATATTTTCAATTTTTGCATATGTTTGAATACTACTAATCTCAAGGAAGAAAACTTTTAATGAGTATCTCCTCTCTTAGATCATGCATAGCACCGAATATTACCACAAGCGCAGGCTACTTTGGTAATTTTTCTACAAGCCCAAAGTGTTTTAATGCATTGTCAAAACACAGTACGTCCCAAGCTTATTACTCCGCTCTTGTTGGCTAGAAGATCGAATACATTAGTCGACAAATATCGACATTAGGTCCTCATAACCACTTATCTACGCATTGTACACATACTTCTTTCAATTATTATAACTCATGCGGTACTAAGCGATTCACATGTCGAGTAATTGAACAATGCCTAACTACTTGCAATTGTTGGCATGAATATCCTTAAGTCTACTAACAAATTATCGCAAAAGTATAATATGACTACGTACTCACGCAACTTGGTTCATGTCCTATTAATTCTAAGTATAAGAACTTCACAAGTTTAAGGGTACGAGTTAAACAACTTGGCATTTATCCATAAAATTTTAAAATTTGGCTCAATATTGTCTCAGTGTACCGTTTCCCTTGACTGCAACATATAGCACAATATACCTATATATATATAGCTAAGTCCCCTGCCCCCCACTTAAACATGGCATTGTCCTCAATGACAAAAATAAATGAGAGTTCAAGATGAAAGACTTAGCTCCGAAACGGCTCCCAAGTAAAGGAACAATATCGGAGTAATCATCGGCACAAAGCGTGAGAGAGAGACACATCCTGTATAAACAAACAAGCTCCACGAAATCGTCAAATACCATGTCTATGGAAGTTCTAAAATAATGTGGCGTAATTAGATATAGATATCTAAAAGCAGCTTTAAGCCACTTTACTTTATAACGCCAAGGACAAGACCAAAAAGGATTTAAACCTAAATTAAAAAAACTCACATGACGGCTATCAAGGAAAAACCTCGTTTATTCCGAACTTAGACTCGAACATGGCGAGATGAAAAAAAAACCGTGATAGGCGATGCTACTTTATTAAAAAGAAAAACAAAAGATAGTTATAGGTAGTAGTTCTAAATTTAAAGTCATTTAGCTCGACTCACTCAAGATGGTTTATTCATAGAGCGGGTCCTCGAGGTACAAGACTTCCTCCTCGACCTAAAGCGGCAGCCCGTGATAATGCTTAATACGATGTCCATTGACCACAAATCTGACTCGTCTTTGAAATTGAATAATTCCACCGCTCCGAAAGGAAAACTCATTTGACTTGAAATGGGTCACACCATCTTGATTTTAACTTGCCCGGAAAGAGCCTTAAGCGCGAGTTGTACAGAGAACCAGATCACCCTCTTGAAAGGTCCTATCTAGAATCTTTTGTCATGGAACTTCTTCGCGCGCGCCTTGAAAATTTTGGCATTCTCGTATGCCTCTAAACGAAACTCCTCCAAAGCGAGTTAATTCTAACATCTCTTCTCACCGCCAACGCCTCATCAAAATTTAGCATTCGTGTTGCCCACATGGCCCGGTGCTCCAGCCCATGTGTAGATGACATGCTTTTCCAAAAACAATCCTATACGGTGACATTCCAATCGAGGTTTTATATGCAATCCTATATGCCCATAAAGCGTCGTTCAAACGTAACGACCAATCCTTCCTAGTTGTATTGACGATTTTCTCCAGGATACGCTTGATTTCTCGATTGGTGACTTCTACCGCCCACTAGTGCTGGGGTGATATGCGGTTGCTAGCTTATGTCGAACCCCATACTTAATCATCACCTTTCAAAAGGTTTATTACAAAAATGACTACCATTATCGCTATAATCGCCTCGGCGTCCCAAACCTTGTAAAAATATTCTTTTCAAGAATCTAACCACAACCCTAGCATCGTTAGTAGGGAAGCAATGGCCTCAACCCATTTGGATACATAATCAACAAAGAACTAAGATGTATCGGTTAGATAATGATGAAGTGAAGGGCCCAACGAAATCTATTCCCCAAACATCAAAAAGTTCTACTTCTAAGATACTCTTGAGTGGCATCTCATTCCTCCGAGAAATATTACTGTCATTTGACAAGCATGACATCCTCTTGCATATTGGTGTGCATCCTTAAACAATGTCGGCCAATAAAACCGCATTGGAGGACCTTGGCGCATTTTATCTCCCCGTAGTGTCCTCCAACTTCATACGAATGACAATGCTTCAGGATATCATTATACTCTTCCTCGGGCACACATCTTCGAAAAACATTATCAGATCCTAGCTTAAACAAATAAGGCTCATCCCAATAATAGTGTCTAAAGATCTTTAAAGAATTTTTTCCTTTCTTGGGCAAAGTGAGATTCGGTGGGTGTACTTTATGGAGAGATAATTGACAAACAAACTAAACCACGGTTGTTTCTTCTCCTTCACAACCTCTATTCGCGAAGAAACTGCAAAGACAATCATCATTTCCTCCGATGGCGGTGATGGAGAAAAGTTGTTCATCAGAAAAGATTCTCCTATTTCGTGCAATTCCTCACCATCCTCTAACTGTAAGCGACAGATGATCGGCCACCACGTTCTCACTTCCTTTCTTATCTCGGATTTCTACGTCAAATTCTTGCAGCAATAGAATCCATCTCAACAGTCTCGGCTTTGAATCTTGCTTTGCTAGGAGATACTTAAGAGCCGCATGGTCAGTCCATACAGTGACTTTAGATCCTACTAAGTACGATCTAAACTTGTCAAAAGCAAAGATAACGGCCAAAAGCTCCTTCTCCGTTGTGGCGTAATTTCTTTGGGCAGCATTCAAAGTCCGGCTTGCATAATAAATGGGCCTAAAAATCTTATCCTTTCTTTGACCCAAAGCGGCGCCAACGCGAGATCACTTGCATCACACATCAGTTCAAACGGAAGATCCCAATCCGGTGCGACTAGGGACGGGTGCGAAGAATCAATCTACTTTTTATTTCGTTGAAGGCTTTTATGCACTCATTAGAAAACACGAATGGTACATCCTTGGCCAATAATTCGGTAAGAGGTCTAGAGATTAGGAAAAGTCCTTGATAAACCTACGATAAAATCCGGCGTGGCCTAAAAACCTCGCAAAGTTTTAAGATTAGTAGGTGGAGGTAGTTTCTCGATCACCTCGACTTTAGCTCTATCCACCTCTATACCGTTCTTGGATATGCGGTGACCTAGTACTATACCTTCCGTAACCATCAAATGACACTTCTCCCAGTTAAGCACAAGATTAGTCTCTTCACATCTCTTCAACACCCGTGCTAGATGTGTGAGACATGAATCAAATCGTCTCCAAATACGGAGAAATCATCCATAAAGATTTCCAAGAAATCTTCCACCATGTCCATAAACAAAGTGACATCATACACCGTTGAAATGTCGCGGGGTTGCACAATCCAAATGGCATTCGATTATAAGCAAATGTCCCATATGGGCATGTAAATGTCGTTTTTCACGATCCTCGGGTGAGATGTGGATTTGATAGTATCCCGAATACCCGTCAAGAAAACAATAGAAAGCATGCCCGCTCAGTCTCTCGAGCATTTGATCGATGAAGGGAAGAGGAAAGTGGTCCTTACGAGTTGCGTCATTTAGTTTCCTAAAGTCTATGCACACTCGATGACCGGTGATTAGCCTCACAGGAATTAACTCATTCAACTCATTGGCTTGCACCGTCAATCCTCCCTTCTTGGGAACTACGTGGATAGGGCTTACCCATTCGCTATCAGCAATTGGAAATATAATTCCCATTTCTAGCATTTTTATAACCTCATCCCTAACCACGTCTTTTAATTGCGGGGTTAAACGCCTCTGAGGTTGTGCAACCGCTTTCTTTCGTGGTCCACGGAGATCTTGTGCATACATACGCTAGGACTAATGCCCTTGACGTCGCCTATGGTCCATCCAAATGCTCCCGCGGTACTCTCTCGTAACTCTCATTAGTTTCTTCTCTTGTAAGTCCGTCAAGGATGAAGATATAATTAGCGGCAAAGTCTCATCTTGAAGAAATACATACTTCAAATTCGCAGGAAGAGGTTTTAAAGTCAAATTTGTGGGAGGTTCTTCCAAAGAGGTCTTCAGCTTTTGACCAGTGAGTTTGAGTTCAAAGTATTTATGCCACGTTGGTCTATGATAGAATCTTTCAATCTCCGCAAAGACTTACTTCCTCTACAGGCCTTGGGATTCCTCTACTACATCCCGGCCATATCATCTTCTCCTCCTCACTACTTATGTACTTGACTTCATCCTCTTCTTCCAAGACAAAGATCCAAGAAATCCTTGATACTTTCATGTTGTTGAAATTCTTGAACGATCCTATCAATGGAATCCAACATGAAACATGCATCTTCTCCATCATCAAAGTTGCTTCATAGTATCAAAACATTGAATGCAACTCTCTCTTCATTTACTCTTAATACCAACTCGCCTTTGTAAACATCAATTAGCGTTCTACTAGTGGCCATGAAAGGTCTCCTAAAATCAATGGCACTTCGTAGTTAGCTTCCATATCTAATACCACAAAGTCGCATAGGAATACAAACTTTTCAACCCTCACTAGCACATCCTCAACCACCCCACACGGTTCCTTGACAGAACGGTCACCTAAGCTGCAGTGTGATTGAGGTCTTCTTAAGATCCTTCATGCCTAGTTTCCGAAAAATAGATAGTGGCATCAGTTCACACTTGCTCCTAGATCACACAAAGCTTTGTCTGGACATACGTTACCTATGGTGTGAGGGAATGAGAAAACTTCCGGATCTTTGCATTTCGGGGTAACTTATGTTGAAGAATGGTGAGCACTCCTCATTAAGGCATATGGTCTCTAAATCTAGAAGTTTCCTTTTAGTGGAGACGGCGTCTTTTAAAAACTTGGTGTACTCGGGCATTTTCGGCTAGTGCTTCAACTAGGGGTATATTGATTTGCAACTTACTAAACATATCCACGAACTTCTTATACCTCTTATTATCAAACTTAGGTTTCGGCTTTGGTGGAGGATAAGGTAGAGTTGAAGGATCGACATCGGTGAAAATTGGGTACTTGTTATCAAAAAGTTCAACTCTAGGCCAAAGAGGTTCTTTATATGTTCTTTGCTCAGGCAAAGATTCGAAGTATTAGTCTCATTGCTTGGCTCACCATCCTTATTCTTTGTGACTTTCTCTTGCGAGGGATGGTGGAGTTACTTCTTTTCCACTTCTTGTCATGATTGCATTCAAATCCTTAGGGTTCTTCTCGGTGTTGCTTGGCAACCTCCCGGAGGTCTAGTTGAGACTTGCTCACTAGTTGTCCTACCAGTGCGTGAGATTTTGGACTAGAGCTTCCTCGGTTGGTTACCTTGGCATCTGTCTTCGACAATATTGGCTAAAGTTAGTGGCTAACTCAACACCATAGATTTTGAAAGTTGTCCCATATTATCGGTGGCGACATTACTCGGCTTTTTCTATCGCAGACTTCCCAACCAAAAGTTTTAGTCCATTGTGTGGTACATAAGGGGTAGGTGGTTTAGGCCTTTCTCCTGCATTTATGTCACTATATCGGAATCCAGGATGGTTATGATTGGGTCTCGTATCCTCCTCCGACATAATTGGCTTCTTGATGCAAAGATTCTCACCTTGAGGTGCTACCTCGATTCCACCCCCTCTCTACTCTTGTCATCCTCTCTTGCATCCCATCTACCTTATCATTGATAATGAAAGTTGTTCTAAGATTTTGGTAGATGCACTATCATCGAATATATCGCCATCTTCACAAGAGAGCTATGTCATTGCCTCCCATTGGCTATTCATTGCTATTTGTTCCATCTTTCCTTGTGCCTCCTCGGAGATAAAGAACAAACGCTCCATTTCTTTGGAGGCGTCTACCCTAATTTTCTCGGTCTCTCTCAACCCATGGTAAAAAGTTTGCATTAAAAGCCAAAGAGAGATGTCATGATGAGGACACTTCCTCATAGCTTCCTTGAAACGCGCTCCCAAGCTTGATCAAAACTCTCCCCAGGTTGTTGCTTAAATCCTAAGATGTCTTGGCGTAACTTAAAGGTTTTTCCCAAGGAAATACTTATTCATGAATTTTGCAACAATTGTTCCCACGTAGTGATAGATCCACCTCTAAAGAGAGAAGCCATTGCTTAGCTTTATCTTTCAAAGTGAAAGGAAAAGCTTAAGACGAATGTTCCTCCGGGATTAATTTCGGTTTCACTGTGCTAACGATTTCCAAGAAATTCGTCACGTGAACACCCGGGATCCTCGTTTTGGATCCCATGAAAAGTGGAATAGTTGGTCACCATTTGAATTACATTAGGCCTGTGGTGATAGACTTCGCAAAGAGATCTTGCGGTGCTACGATAAGCGGGAATGAATTGTTCAATAGTGGGCGTTGCATAACTTTGCAAAGTGCGCCTCGCTCCTTGGACTAGGGCTTGGTTCTCATTATTAACATTTGCATTCACATTATTGGCATTATTGATAACGGGATTAATAAATGAGATTAGGTACTGGTTTGGATTGTTCTCAATGCCTTCCATTTCCGTTTGATTCGGAATGCTCGTAATGATCGGTTGTATGTCCTTCTCCCACTCCTTGCTCGCTTTCCTCAAGATTTGGATCCTCTTCTCCTTGCTTAGCCGCCTCCCTAGCTAACTTCCTATTCCTTCTCGCAAATTTTTCTATCTCGGGATTATAAGGTTCAAGCGGTTCCTTCGATTTCCGAGTAGCGTACTATAAAATAATAAACAACAATAAAACAATTAATCACTAGTAAAGGCTAAGCCTTTAACTAACTAAATAAAACAGACTCAAATAAGTTGGAGAAAAGAAAAGTAAATAAAGCGAAGCGAGAATATTGTAAAGCGATACGAGAATAGAAACAAAAGAAAACAAATTCTCGGTCGACCGAGAGTCGTGGGTTCGTCGATCGAACGTTTTTTTTTTTTTTTTTTTTTTTATTTTTTATTTATGACACTGTTTAATATACTGACTCTTATTCACGAGAATATTTACGAATCCGCTTCTAACAAAATAAGCTATATCTTAATTTAATGACTCGAGTCCCGGCAACGGCGTAAAAAACTTGATGGAGGTCAAGTTAAATTATTAACTCGAGACCTACTAACCCACTAGCAAGAGAACTAGGTTCAATTGTAGTATAGCCGACAGAGTCGAGGTCGATCCCACAGAGACTCGGCACAAATAAAACACAACTTACTTTATCGGACTTAAATTGAAAGGCGGTCTACGACCAACTAAATCTTTGTAAATAAAATAGCGACAACCACAAGACACAAAATACCACAAAGACAAATCAAAGACTACTAAAACACGGATAATACGGTTGATATTATCTAGACAAATAGTATTGATTACGCTAGTAGATCATAACTCCCCATAGTGAATTAGGTTGATAACGAGACAAAACAAACGTTCAAGATTAATTATTATGACTACGGAGTCATCCCCAAGGTAGATTTAGCTCGGTTAGGCCATCTAAATCATCGTGCCTCCATTACGTGACTTCGCTTTTAATGCCTCCATCTCATATAACCCGACACAATTATTTAACTAGGGATGCCGGTATAAACCGTAACCTCATCTAAGCAACATTCCTATGGTTAAAGCGCACTTCTTAGATGCCGATTCAATCTATATCCTAAGTAACAATCACTTTTTGAGTTTCATGTTAAATTATGATGACGAATAATTAAGTTGATCAGGTTTAATTACTCGCTTTAATTCCAATTGAGAGAGAATCGACGTAGTCGGAAGCCGATCATGATATTGCCTACACCTTACCACACTCGGTCGATCGACGATAGCGACTCGGGCGACCGAAAGTGACACGTCTAAGTCGACCGAACACGATTCGTGCCGGAACAAATCATGATTACTTCGTAACGCTTCTAACCTAAGCACATGGGTTCGTAAATAAATCTACATCACGCAATCAATACAAATAAAACTACTCCATAATAAGATATATCGGATCTACAAATAAAGATTGCATAATTGAATAGTCATACCTCAAGAAGACAGAGTGACTCCCACTCTTTAATGCGCTCCCTAATCGGAGAATCCGGACGAATCCACAATGTACGAACATAAAGAAAAGAAAAGAAAACTAAAACTTAAATTGCATAAATTGTTTTGTGTTGTAGTGGTGTGTCTTCTCAATTTCAGTAGAGTCTTTGTTTATATAGGAGTTGTAGCCGACATAGGGAGAATCGAGGAAGATTGACACGCATTTATCACCTTAGGCTTGGGTGACCGAACCGTTACTTTCGGTCGACCGAATGGCATGGCTCGGCCGACCGAGCCACCTTCTACGCGTTTTCAATTTGGCTCCGTCGACTTGTTCCCCACTTCACTCGTTTGTGCCGATCCGATTAATCTTTTCTTCAATGCTCCGATTTTCTTCTCTTTATTCTTGAGATCTCCGATTGTGTGATAATTATCTTCCCGATTTATCATGATCCGCAAAATCGGCATTTATCACACAATTAATTGCTCTTTTATAATAAAAACAAACTAAATACCGGTTATCATATTAATAATCACTTATCATTAAATAATAAATATAAACACGTGATTAAATATGAAATATATATAATTGACTCCGATTTAAGGTTATAATTGATGACATAAATAGGTATATTTTAACCGTCATCAGGGACATGAACAAAACTGAGCTGAGCATCAGCTTGAGTTTGGTAAAAACTCAGTTCCTGGGGTACTTTCAGTTTTGGGAAAGTTTTTGGTGACAAGTTTATTCACCCCCCTTAAACTTGTGTTAGCCTTTCCACAGGACCAACAATTGGTATCGGAGCAGTGCTTCTGTTAAGAAGAGATCCAGAACTGATTTTAAGTGTCAGTTGTTGATAGCTTGCACACCAGTTGTTGGAAGACCTCACTGTATCAGTTGTAAAGCACTTAGTTGAAATGATTACATCCAGAATTAGAAGTTGGCTTATTCACCCCCTGATTAATTGTTTGCAAAATGTATCTGTCTGGATCAAATATTTGAGAGGTTTAATGATTCTCAGACAAGTCCAGAACCTCGACTCAGTGATGATGTGGATAGGGATCTCAATGTATATGTTGACAAATCCATAGGAGTTCCATCACTAAGATATCTCTCAGAAGATGAAGAAAAGAAGTTGTTGCAAATAACGGTTAATATTGAAAATTCATTAGAGCAACAAAAGAATGTACATTCAAATCTTAAAACTGTATCAAACCATCAAGAAAAGGTACATTCTTCAACTCAGTTATCATTCGCTGAACTCAGTCAGAGAAACTCTGAGCTTGTCAAGTTAACTGAAAAACTTACACTGGAATTGAAATTAAAAGACATAGAACTTGGCAAAACAAAAGATTGGAATGAGTTTCTTGAAACTGAGATGTCAAATCTTGCTGAAAGATTAATGTCTTGTAAATTTGACAAAAGCAATGATGATTCCCCGCCCCTACCCAGTCTTAAGATTTCTAGGAGTGTAAACTCTAGACATCGAGATACTGGAAGACCTAGTGGATTACACAAAGAAATTAAGGATGATAAATCTAAAGGAATCCTTGTGAAATCAACTAAGGTTGAGCGTAATGGTTTATCTAGAAAAGAGATGAGAAAGCTTAATTCTCTCATCGAAGAAACTGAAAGTAATACTTCAGTAACTAATCCAGCCGGACCCAAAAAGATATGGGTACCAAAGAAAACTTAAAATTGTTTTGCAGGCTAAGTCAGTTCTCACATTATTAAATCCTGAGAAAACCGACTTCTAAAAAAAAGCTGATGAAGGGCAAATTGGTCAAAAGCAGAAAAATTTCCAGCTACCATCTGACGCTTGAGCTGACATGACAAATCACTCAAAGCCACGTGTCAATCTAGGAGAAAAAGTAGATGCACATCCCTACAAATCTCATTGATTGCGACACAACTCTCATTGATTGCGACACAACTCTCATTTTGAAAACGATTGAAAAACGCAATCTTGATGAAATCCTGTTCAATCAATTTCAAAGCATTCAAGACTCTACCAAGAATTCTCAATTCAGAAATCCATGGAGCAATACAACATTGATGAAGGAATCACCACAAGTCTAGACGATTTCTGTCAAAAAATTTCAAACTCCACCCTATCAATTCAAATTACAAAGAAAATCAAGAAGATTTGAGGACTGGAGAATTTGATTAATACAAAATTCATTGCTCTATTCCCAGAAAGTATCAAATATTTCTACAAAAATGCTGTAATCACCGATGATGGAAAGAGTTTCAGGACAACGGTTCAAGACAATAGTATTACTGTTAATGAACATCTTCTTTCCCTAGTCTTTGGTATAGACATAATCGGAGGATTTTCATCTCTCACATTTGGAAATGAAGAAAAAGGAAAACTTTGGAAAGTCACTGCACTCAACAAAAATGAGAAGAATTTCATTGGTTCCATTTATTAACAGAAACAAGAATTCGCATTCTTGACAATTCTTATGACCAGAAACGTCATTGGTCACATGGAATCTCTACACTCTTTCGACAGAAAAGATGAAGCTGATCTATGCTATATGGTTTGAAGAGAAATTTGATTGAAATAAGCCTGTTCTCAAGCAGTTGATCAAGCAAATCTCAGACGAAAAAGAGAAAGCCAAAGGAAGGAAGGCTACTGGAGAAAAGTTTTTATTGAAAAAGGGATTCACTTATCTAGTTCAAAGGATACTAGACCATTTCTCCATCTCAAATTCCACAGAAACAGAAGTGAAACACAAGTCAGTGTCCACTGGAGTGAAGAAGAGGAAAATTGTTGAAGAAGAAAGAAGAGAAACTTCAGACTCTAGCTCAAGAGAAACTGTAAGTTTGGATGACAGAACCTTGAGGAGACAAAGAAGAATATGGAACAAATTTCAAGCAAGGAAAACTGAAACTGAAGATGTAATTCAGATTGATGATGAAACTGAAGAGAGTGAGCATAATGAAACTGAAGGAAGTGAACGTGAAGAAACCGAAGAAAGTGATTCTCCAACAGAAATGCATGAAGAATTTACTGAAGAGCAAAGAAAAGCTTTGGAAGATGCTGAATTTTTGCGATGCTGAGTATGAAAAGGAACTGTCAAGTTATGATTTTCATTTTCATTATCATGAAGCCAGCTCATCATCTCAAGTTCATGAAGCATCTACAAGCAAATCTGCAACTGAAGGACCTCAGCGCCAGTCAACTGAAATTGAAGAAAGATTATAAAGATTCAAAGAGATCATCGAAGGCCTGGTGAAGACTCTACAACAGAAACTTTACAATCTACATGAGTTGATTGGAAAAGCACATTACTCAGGACTGAACAAATACTCCAACATCATCACCTTGCGCAAGTTATTTGAAGAAAGCTTTTGCATATCTTCAAACAAGGGGGAAGATAAAACTGAAGGTGATGAAGCTGAAGGTGATGCAGATGCTGAGAAAGCTGAAGAAATCTATGCCAGACAGTTGGTTGAAGAACAAGACAGAGAAGTAGATGCTGATCTACTGACTATTCAAACAAATGAAGGAGCAATTGATAATCTGATTGAAGAGTTAATTGCAGAAGAGACTTTCAAAGAAACAAGAACTGAGGAAGATGAAGAAGCCTCGGTTAAAGTTGTGTTGAACATCAGGAAGAAGCTTGTAATCTGTGCCAGATTTCTTGAAAAGTTTAAGGCAGATGAAAGCAAAGAGACAAAAACTGAGGGGGAAGCTGAAATGAAATCAGAAAGAAAAGCTGAAAAAGAAAAACATAACTTGATTTCAGAAGAAGAAGAAAAAATGATAAATGAGGAGATTAAAGAGATCTTGATAATGCTCAAGAATCAAGACAACGAAGAGGCTAATCGGTTGATCAATGAATATCTGGATATCAAGCCTAGAGATGGTGAATCAAGTGAAGAATGAAAAGAAAGAAGACTTCTGGAAACAAAAAGAAGCATTTTCCTTGGTGAAAAGATGTTTTCTCTTGAAAAAGAAAAATTGTAATTTGTCTAGTTATTCAGTTTGTTGTGTAATGAATTCAGTTGTTCTTAGTTTGTTATTTTAATTTGTTATGATTTCTTGCACTACTCTTTTATTATTGCTTTTAAGGAGGGTTATGATACATCATCAAAAAGGGGGAAATTGTTGGAAATAATATATGTGTATTGATGATGATTCGTCAGGTAATTAGTAAGATCATTTACAACCCATGATAATGAAGTCATAACTAACTGTTATAGTGCAAAATGAAAGAAGAAGCAAAAATAGAGAAAATGTATAAGTTCTATCTGGAGTCTGAACCTTGTATAGGTTGTTTCAGACAAGCATTGTAATAGACAGAAACTAGGCGAACAGCCGAGTCACACCAAGCAAACAGAGTATACACATAGAAAACTAAGGGATCAGACTCAGTTATGAGAAAACTGAAGAAGATAAGTTCGCTGAGGGACATAGACTCAGTTGGCTCATCTAGAAGACTGAAGAACTAAGGGACAGAGACTCGATTATCGAAGATCAAGAAGCGAGGTGGCAAACTCGTTAGTAGGCGATTTAGTAAATCACTATAAGTCGAGGATTCGAGGCAAGTCTGTGGTGACTAAATCGAACTATAGATCATGTAAAGCTGAATAATCTTAAGGACAAAGATTATCAGTTTCCAGGAAAAGAAGAAACCGAATGGTGTACTCTGACTTAGTCATATAAGGTCGGATGTCAAATATACGAGGTACTCAGTTTTGAAGAAGAGTAGAAAACTGAGTTAAGGCCTTGTTGAATTTTAATCAACAATACGACAAAAGGTCGTACATATGAACGTTGGCTAAACAACAAATGTAACGGCTACAAGAGCTAGTGACCGTTACATCGCCCCTATAAATACACAAGAGAATCACTTGAAAGAAAGGGAGGGAGAAGGATCTGAAAAGGAGCTTTACAAGCATATATCTAAAGATCCAGATCCAGAAGATCAGATTGCATATCTAGAAAAGAGGAAGCTAACAGAATAGCCTTGAGGATTATAAAGAAAGATTCAATAACCCATTAAGGGGGAAAGAAGGCATCTTGGAGCTACAAAGCCAGATCCAGAAGAAGCAAACATCTCACTGAATTAATCTCTTGATTAATTCTAAACCTAACCTTTGTGAAAAAGGGTTGGCTGTGCATAGTTTGAGGAGAGCAACTCCAACTTTCCTCATACGGTTGCAACTTGTTTGCCCTATTTGTTAGTGCGGTCTGCAGATTTGTGTTTGTATTAGTGGTGGTGGTGAAGGAGCCATTCCACCTCCGAAAGATCGGTGTGCAGAGTGAAGGAGCAATCTTACATTTCTTCATTATGTGTAGACAAAGTGAAACTAGGGTGTCGTGAAGGATTTGTCATTGTGCTAGGATTTTGTAATGATTATCTCAAGATTCTAGTGATACCTCCTACACCACGGGAGAAGGAGGAGACGACGGGATTACACCACCGGAACTTCCATAAACAAATCTTGTGTTGATTTACTTTATGCATTTATGTTTGTTTTATTTGTTGCATAATCATCTCATCATCTCACTCAAAGCAAACACCAGATAATCGAGTCGACCTGAATCGATACATAGGAGGTTAAGATTTTTATTGACATCATACATTTGCACAAAAGGCTTGTTTTTATCCGCGCGATTAACTAGACTAAATATACGTCAGTATTGACTTGTACTCAGTTGAGTTAGCTGAACTCCGCACAAGTTAAGGGACATGAACAAAAGCGGGCGAGCATCGGCTTGAGTTTGGTAAAACTCGTTCTGGGTACTTTTCGTTTGGGAAAGTTTTTGGTGACAAGTTTATTCACCCCCCTCCCCCTCTAAACTTGTGTTAGCCTTTCCAAGGGACCAACAGAGTTTGTGAAGGAATTTACTTGAGCCGATATCTGATGATCGTGTTTGAACCTGGTGGATGTGGGAAGCTTGCTTGGCTTTGGATTGAAAGAGTTATCTCCTTGTTGTATGATCTCTCACATGTCGACTATTTGGTAATGTGTCTTGGGTCACATAGTCTAAAATACAATGAGCGAACTAGTTCGGTCGACGAGATGAAGAGAGGGGTGCATTTTGCAGCTGCCATAGCTGTGATGATTTCTTCTGGTGACTCTAAATCGGGACGACATATTTCGCCCACCCATCAAGTTCAGCAGGAATACAATATTGTTGTGGAAACCAGTTCGAACGTTGGAGCGGAAACCACATTCTCTTTCAATATGGTCACAGTTCGTTACCTCACAACTGGGACCAATGATTATATACATTTCTATCAACATAATGTCCCTACTGTGCAATTCTCTAAAGGAACTTGGAGTTTCAATCAATCCTTAGCTCAAACAATGAAGCAAAAATTTAAAGATTTATATATTGCAGACGTAAGAAGGATAGTTGTGATGGGTTTGTCACATATTAGCAGTACCGTGGCAGTACCGTGGCCAAAACTGGGAGTGCATGATGTGATTAATGGTATAAGATACAGGGCTGATGGGCTAAATGAAGAGCCGAAAGGCGGAGATCGATGATTGTCCCTTCATCTTTGATGTGGAGAACTTTGTTTGGAATCTGGGCCGAAGTGTCAGTTTCTTATACATCCTTGAGGACAAGGATGTTTTGAGAGGGTGGGAAAGGATATAGTACTTATGGATACCACACTGGGGATAATTGGGCTGATAATGGTACTGGGATGTTTGTATGGACAATCGCTTTGGAATCCAATGTGTTTTCAAATTTTTTTTTTTTTTTTTTTTTTTTTTTTTTTTTTTTGAACACAAAATCTCTGTGTGACTATATGACGCAATAAGTATGGTTAGCAGATTTTTCCAATGAGTTAACCGAACCGAAACCGGGCCGAACCGCCGGTTTTGTTCACTCGGTTCACACGGTTTCTTTACGGTTCACATCACAGTTCAGATAACGGTTTTAATTTTTTTTTTTTTTTTTACATTTTCAGAAAATACTTATTCTTTTCACTATAATAACAAATTACTGTTAATTAAATTTGAATGTAATATAAAATAACCAAAGCAAATGTAATATATAGTTTTTATAAATAGATTTTTATTTGGTTTTAAATATAAGTTGATTATAAATGGTGTTTTATTAAATATAATATTAATATTGTGTTTTTTTTATATGTAAATTATGTTATTTTTTCAACGATTGTACCGGAAATTCGGTTGCCTATGTATCTTTTATATGTAATCGTGTCAGACACACGATACATATAAAAAAATCAAAACGAATGTAGTTCTTATAGTTTTTTTTTTTACTCTTTTATAGTTTTTTTTAATAGGTTTTTATAGTTTTTTTTATAGGTTTTTATAGTATTTTTTTATAGGTTTTTATAGTTTTTTTAGTCGATTGTAAGTATAAACTGATTAAAAATGTTTTATTATTAAATATTACGTGAGAGATATCGTGTTATTAATCTTATATGTAAATTATGTTATTTTTTCAACGCTTGTACCGAAATTCGGTTGCCTACGTATTTTTTATATGTAATCGTGTCGGAGGCACGACACATATAAAAAAATCAAAGCGAACGTAGTTCTTATTTTTTAGTCTTTTATAGTTTTTTTTATAGGTTTTTATAGTTTTTTTTATAGTTTTTTTTTTATATAGGTTTTTATAGTTTCTTATAGTTTTTTTAGTCGGTTTTAAGTTTAAGTTGATTAAAAATATTGTTTTATTAAATATTACGTGAGATATATTGTGTTATTTTTCTTATATGTAAATTATGTTATTTTTTCAACACTTTTAGCGGAAATTCGGTTGCCTACGTATATTTTATATGTAGGCACGACACATATAAAAAAATCAAAACGAACGTAGTTCTTATAGTTTTTTTAATCAATTTTTATAGTTTTTTAATAGGTTTTTATAGTATTTTATATAGTTTCTTATAGTTTTTATAGTTTTTTCATAGCATTTTATAGATTCTTATAGTTTTATAAAGTTTTTTTTTATGTTTGTATAGTGTTTTTATGGTTTTTTTTATAGGGTTCTATGGTTTTTTTTTGTAGTTTTTTATAGTCTTTGATTCCTAATCAAAAGGGATATCTTTGGTTTCCAAAACCAAAAGGCACCCACCTGGGCCCTTTCCAAAATCAAATATTTTGAAAAGGGCCTAGGCCTGGGCACTTTCGAAAATCAAATATTTTGCAGGACAGACATCAACACTGAGCTCCACAGGACGGACTCAAATAAGTTTTCAGGGCGAACTCATCGTAATTGAGCTCTGCACGTGAGACTCATCACGTTTTTGAAAGTCAAACGCTAAGTCTGTAGGTCAGACCTCAAACAGAGCACCACAGGATGGACTCGACAAGTTTTCAGGTTAAACTTGCCAAGCCTACATGACAAACATCGAAACGCTGAGCTCCGCAGGCCTGACAAACTCATCGTAATTGAGCTCTGAACGTCGGGCTCATCACATTTTGCGAAAGACAAACGTTAAGTCAGCAGGTCAGACCTCAAACAGTGCTCTGTAGGACGGACTCGACAAGTTTGTAGGACAAAATCGCTAAGTCTGTAGGATATACATCGAAGTGTTGAGCTCCACATGATGGACTCAACTTAGCTCTGCATGTCAGGCATCGAGCCGGGTTACGCAGGTCAGACTCAAACAAAAAGTCATACAGAAGACCAAGTATGTCATCCAAAAACCTAAAGTTAATGCATGGCATACTGGGGGCTGGACACCCCACTACGGATCAAGGTACCCAAAATAAGTGCTAGAAATAAAGTTTTGGCAAGAAAACTTAACAAAATTTTCATATATCATAAGAGTTGCACATGTTACAAGTTGAATTTTCAAAATCAAAACAAATTACAAGTCAAGAGACTAAGATGCATCAGGGGCAGAGTTCTGTCCCAGATCTGTAGAAGAGGGCAAACTTCCTGTAGTAACATCACTAGAAGGCAGCTCGGTCCTAGGGTTCGAAGAAGTAGCAGCCGAAGAAGTCGAACGACGGGACGGGAATACTTAGACACAATATTCACCCCGTCCTTGAACTCCTTTAGACGAGCTTCATTTGCCCTTGTTGGCAAGACTGTCAACAATAAGATCAAAAAACTGCACCTTAGCGTCATCAATTCCTAAAGAGTAGGTGTAGTTAACTTCGGGTGCAAGCAGGGTCTTCATGACTTGGGGGAACTCCGTCGAAGCCTTGTAAGCCCGCGTTGCCTGATCAATCTGGCCCAGAACAACAGCTTCCAATGCGGCCCTCTCAGCTCGGAGTTTCCTACTGGTATTCTCCAGCTCAGACTTTTCCCCCGTATACTTGTCCTCTATAGCTTGGAGGTTCACAGTATATTTGGCTTCTCGGGCCTCTAACTCGGTCTCCTGAACCTGGAGCTACTCCTTGAGAGCTCCGATCTCTTGATCTTTGGACTTAATCACGTCCTTAAGTTTCTGTCGATGGTCGGAGGCCATCTTCTCCAAATCAGCAATCTTCTTCTTCAGCTTAGCCTCGCTGGCAAAACACGCAACAAGTCTTGCAAAAGCCTCCTAACCAACAAGAGACCCCAGCACAGATGAGCTGTCAAGTATGAGAAACTCTACCAAGTTAAAGTTCAAGGTACAACTTAAAAAATGAGACTTGCATATTTAATGGCCTTAAAGCCAGCATCAGATAGTTGCTAATCGGACATCCCTAAGATCGCATATTGCTCAGTGGCAGCATCCTCTTCATCCTGAATAGAGGGATCTGAAGTGGTGCCAGGAAGAGCAGCAGATCTAGACCTCTTTCTGGGTCTACCTTCATTGCTATCACAGGCCTTATTTCGGCTTCCCTTTCTCCAAATGGAACTTCTTCATCTTCTTCATTCTCTTCCTCTAACGTGGTGTTATCTAGAGAAGAACTGTCCACATCGATCAGATCAATGTCACCCCTCAAAGCAGAGTGGGGAGAAGTGGGATTGACGGTGTCGTCAGGCATGCTGGCCAACAATTGGACTGCGGCAGCATCCAAGGTAGAGCCCACAGATCGAGCAGCAGGAACATCCCTAGACGGGGTACACTCAGCGTCAGTACTTTCCTCTGGCTGGTTCTCCTCGGCCTCGTTGCCAGCAGTCACCAACAGTGCAGCTAAATCACTCACTGCAAAATGTCAAACAGAAGAAAATATTAGTCAAAGAAAATGTTGGTTCCGTGAAAAGTCTAGACACAAGTTTAGAGGGGGTGAATAAACTTGTCACCAAAAACTTGAGACCTGAACTAAATCTAGATTCAGTTTTAAACTTGTGTGGAGTTAAGCGAACTAAGCTGAGTAAAGGTCAACTGACTTTTGCTCAAACTGAGTTAACCGTCAGCGGATTAATTTTTTTAGCCTTATTAAATGATCTTGTTGTATCTATGAAAATGCTTGAATGCAAAACAGAATTCTAGTGAATGTCAGTTTGTGTTCTGTGTGCGTTTCAACCAGTTTGTATGCGTGATACATCAATGTTTGAACAATCACAAAACTGGAATACAAATAACTGTAAGTAAAATGCGTAAAGTAAATAAGTAAGTAAAGCAAGAAATTTATAGAGGTTCCAGGTGGTGTAATCCTGTCAGTCCTCTCTCCTCCTGTGATGTAGGAGGAAAAATCCACTAGAACTCTTGAAGTAGATCGATTACAAAAGTCCTAAATTGATAGTCCTTGGCTAATCCCTAGCTTCACTATCTAAGAAACTAAAGAACAGGTTGAATGGTTGCTCTGCAACTGCTTCACTGGTCCTTAGAGGGTTGTATTGCCTCTTCTCCAGCTCCACCACAAACACAGTCTACCCAGACTGCAAAAACAACTGTCCTTGGCAAATCCTAGACCGTATTGCTTCACAGTCTCAACCTTTGATTAAAAATCAAAGTTGGGCTTCGAATCAAGTAAGTGGTTCTTGCTTGTGGGTCTTCAAAGTGTTGATGTCTTGATAAATTTTTCTAGCTTGAACACTTAGAAGATTTCTGGATCGATAACTTGTTAGCTCAAAATGATAGCTTGAGTATTCAGACTTGTAGTAATTTGATTCCCTGTATTGTTGTTGCGCGTTTGATCCTTGTTGGGAATTCCTGTATTTATAGTATGATCTATCCAATGGTCATCTTGTTTGAATTTCGAACGTTACATTGGATTCTTCAGAATATGCTATCATATGTCAGATATGTCAGTGTCCTTCTGACATGTCAGACCTTCATCCAATAAAATGCTTTCTTTCCAACGTTCCAATTTTCCTTCAGTTATTTGGATGACTTCAGCTTGAAACTGAGTTTTTAGGGTATGTCAGTTTTCAGCTGGTATAACCGAGTTATTTAGTTCTAAGTGCGTTGACTGAGTTTTTACTCTTCTTCAAACTTAGTATAGTGTATTTATCTGATCATAATTGACTTGATCAGAGTACACCATAAAAAATCATATCTTCTAGGATATCATTGTCCTTATGTATCTTAGGTCTTCATACAAGATCTATAAAGTCGATTCGAGATCACAAACAAACTTACGAATTCTAACTTTACAGTCTCGGCTTATAATCTCCACAAACCGAGTTTGAACCCTCAGTTCTTCAAACTTCATAACTGAGTCTGTGTCCCTCAGCCATCATTACTGAGTTTGTTTCCTCAGCCTTCAGCTTTTATAGATAAGCCAACTGAGTTTGTTCTCTCAGCAAACTTACTTTCTTCAATTACACTTGTAATCGAGTCAGATGAGTTTGATCCCTCAGTTGTAAAACTAACTTTATTAACTCTTCAGTTATTGATGGATTTCTGAATTCAGTTTTGATAATGACAAGTTTCAGTTTTGATTGGTGATCAGTTTTCAGATTAGAAACCTATCTATTACAGTGCTTGTCTGATTTAACCTATACAATAATCAGACTCTAGTAAACCTATACATTCATTTCTAGGCGTCTTTTACCTTTTCACTATAACAGCTAGTTCCATCACTCAATCAATGTGGTTAAAACAAATAGATGAATTATCATCAAAACATAAATTTTATTTCTAACAGCAAAAAACAAGCATAACAAAACAAAAGGTCAAAGGTAAGACCCTTGCAAGCAGTTTTCCTCGACGCTAAAAGCCAAGTTGCCTACGTATTCTGTATCCCAAGTTGCCTACGTATTCTGTAATTGTTCAGGAATTAAGTCTCTCGTAGTTCCTTGTGATCATTTATATAGAGGACACCTCGTCCGATTTTCTTGTCTCGTAAGTATTATGATCCCAAGAAACTACAAGAGACTTGATTCCCGAACAATTACAGGATACGTAGTCAACTTGGAATACACTTATTCCAGGCTCAGTCTAAATATAATCATCAAACACTCTTTCGTTTTTAGGGCTCTATTCTTGTATTTACTGTCATTAGGGCTTTACGGCCAGTATTTACATCTAGACGGTTTCCAGTGTCGTCAACTATATATGTATTTATCCGAATATTATAGATGATAGAGACGCATATAAATTTTAAAAGGGGGCAAAATAAAATACATAGTAGTGTTTTTTTTCTAGATCCGAGAGGGCGACTGTCCCCGTCCCATAAGACCTGGTCCGCCCCTATTTGGTATAGTTTGGTTAAAATATTTAAGATGTTAATTAACAACCTCTTTGTGAGAGATAAGCATTAAATCTTGTAGTAAAGAAACGGTTAAAGCCTAACTGCGAGGGCCCCCTCGCCCCCGATCCCACATGAATGCGATGAGAGGTTAATCATGGGACCTAGCAGCTCAGGGATGAGGTTTTTGCATTAGATATCTCTTACCGAAAGGGGCCGGCCATTTGCATTAAATCTTGTAGTAAAGAGCAATTAATTGGTAGAATTAAAATTTTAATTTTAATGCATTTTCTTGCTCAATCTGTTAATGAATTAATACTAGTGTCTTGATGCTACAATGACACCTTTCTACACCCCCAATCCCGAAAAAAGTTAGATCAACCTTCAAATTTAAAAGGCATGTTAAGTGACCCACTTGTAAATATCACCCAAAAAAAAGACTAAAAATGAACTGCAACTTGCATATCATTTTATTTTTTAGTGGGAAAATGCATTTATAGTAGAAAAAATTAAAATAAAAAGAGGAAAAAATGTTGTAGTTAGTTTTTAGGGGTAATGTAGAGGTTGCTTATTGGAGTGAAATTTTTTACAGTGTTGAAAAAGTGTACCCGAAACGAAAAACGATTTGTTTTGAGGATGTAATTGGGAATGCTTATTGGAGTTGCCCTTAGTGTCCACCATGGTCACCATATTCCAAAACATCTTTTGGGTGCTATGATGCTACAATGGCGCCTTTCTATATCCTCAATCCTGAAAACAAGTTAGATCAACCTTCAAATTTATAAGGCATGTGATAATGTCGAAATTATCCGGGGTTGTCAGCGGTTGTTTGGTGGTGGATATCTGGCTATAAAAAGTGTATGAAAGTGGCGGCATGCGGTGGTGCTGTGGAATTCCGGCGGTGGTGTTCGGTGGTGCTAATAAAAATAGAGAGAGTGGTAGAATTTGGCTTAGCCTTGTGTTTTATTCATTAAATTGTGTATATCCCAAATGGGTTACAAGGGACCCTATTTATATGGGAGTTACCGACTAATGTTCGGTTTATTTACAAATAAGGACACGGTACATAATAGATATTATTTATACTAGCGAGCTCGTAGCAGGGCTAGGTGTTGCATGCAAGGTCGTTGGCGGACCCGATAACCGAAGGGATTCGCGTACCGCCCCCTAATCTTTCTTGGCGCTGCATGGGGCTAAGGGCTTGTAGCTAGTCCGTAGGCCCACGATCCTAAATTGGCCTGTGAGTTCGCGGACAATAACAGCCGGTGGCCTCATCCACTATTTTGGTGGCCAAACGGACCTGAATAAGGATCTACGGACCGGAATACGATTTAGGCCTATCAATGGCCCCCCTACTCCGTGTCTTAAGCATTTTCTAGAAATGTTAGGCAGGGAGTAAAGTCTGCCCGCGGATCTGTTGCCTTGAAATACTATGACGGCTCGCTATTGTGGCGGATCGCCTGTTAGCTTTGCCTCAATGCCTTACTCAGAGTAGGTCTTTTCGTTGCTTGTGTGTCGTTGATCGACTTCGCCTTTTGTGGCTGGTGCCATGAATTGAGATTGCTTTTTGCGGCTTCTGAGTCATGAATCGACTTTGCTTTTGGTGGCTTGAGAGCCTTTGGTCTTATAGAAGGCTCGCTCGAAGGCGAGTTCCAAATATATTGCCGAACTGAAGGTCGGTCTTATAAAACATTCGCTCGAAGGCGAATTCCAAATATGATGCCGAACTGAAGGTCGGTCTTATAAAACATTCGCTGGAAGGCGAATTCCAAATATGATGCCGAACTGAATGTCGGTCTTATAAAACATTCGCTCGAAGGCGACTTCCAAATATGATGCCGAACTGAGGGTCGGTCTTATAAAACATTCGCTCGAATGCGAATTCCAAATATGATGCCGAACTCAATGTCGGTCTTATAAAACATTCGCTCGAAGGCGAATTCCAAATATGATGCCGAACTGAAGGTCGGTCTTATAAAACATTCGCTCGAAGGAGAATTCCAAATATGATGCCGAACTGAAGGTCGGTCTGATAAAACATTCGCTCGATGGCGAATTCCAAATATGATGTTGAACTGAATGTCGGTCTTATAAAACATTCTCTCGAAGGCGAATTCCAAATATGATGCCGAACTGAGGGTCGGTCTTATAAAACATTCGCTCGAAGGCGAATTCCAAATATGGTGCCGAACTGAAGGTCGGTCTTATAAAACATTCGCTCGAAGGCGAATTCCAAATATGATGCGGAACTGAAGGTCCGTCTTATAAAACATTCGCTCGAAGGCGAATTCCAATTATGATGCCGAACTGAAGGTCGGTCTTATAAAACATTCGCTCGAAGGCGACTTCCAAATATGATGCCGAACTGAAGGTTGGTCTTATAAAACATTCGCTCCAAGGCGAATTCCAAATATGATGCCGAACTGAATGTCGGTCTTATAAAACATTCTAAGTGGCAATTAACTTGAGCCTTTTAATGGCTTTAATGGGCGTATAGCCTTAGCCGATTAAAGTTGTTTTGGGCGAATAGCCTTGACATCGCATGATTTGGCTTATTTGGGCTTTAGCCTCTTGCCGATTGAAGTTGTAGATGGGCAGATAGCCTTAGCTTCGTAAGATTTGGCTTCTTAGGCCTTTGGCCTCGAGCCGGTTAAAGTTATAAATGGGCGAATAGCCTTAACTTCGTAAGATTTGGCTTCTTGGGCCTTTGGCCTTGAGCCGGTTGAAGCTGTAGATGGGCGGATAGCCTTAGCTTCGTAAGATTTGGCTTTTTGGGCCTTTGGCCTCGAGCCGGTTGATGCCGTAGATGGGCGGATAGCCTTAGCTTCGTAAGATTTGGCTTCTTGGGCCTTTGGCCTCGAGCCGGTTGAAGTTATAAATGGGCGAATAGCCTTAAATTCGTAAGATTTGGCTTCTTGGGCCTTTGGCCTCGAGCCGGTTGAAGTTAGAAATGGGCAAATAGCCTTAACTTCATAAGATTTGTCTTCTTGGGCCTTTGGCCTCGAGCCGGTTGAAGTTGTAGATGGGCGGATAGCCTTAGCTTCGTAAGATTTGGCTTCTTGGTTCTTTGGCCTCGAGCCGGTTGAAGTTATAAATGGGCGGATAGCCTTAACTTCGTATGATTTGGCTTCTTGGGCCTTTGGCCTTGAGCCGGTTGAGCGGACGGACTTGTTGTTGGTGAAGAGAAATCCTATTTCGGTGACGAGTTGACCAATGTAAGAAGGCTCGTCCCGCCATTTTTGGACGGGAGAGTTCCAATAAGAAGTGCAATCATTTAGGTTGTAGAAATAAAACCCGATGGGAGCTGATATCTTGAGAGCTCGTAACTTGCATATTTGCTTTGCTTCTTGCAATGATTTTTACAAGTGTTTTTGAATTTGTATATTTATTTTTGCTCGAAATATTCCCAACTTTGAGTCCGTAGTTTGGGTTCGCTAGCCGGTATATGTAGGCATACCCCATGTTTTTGGCGAGGTCGAGGAAATTAAAGCATCGAACTTGCTAAAAATAATTGAGCTAAAAGCCTTACTTGTTTCGGTTGAGGTCGATGATTGAATCGAAAAATCTGATGTGTGGCCCCCTTGTTATAAGCAAGGTCGTTGCATGCTTGGTTTAAATAAATGTCGAATTTGAGTCATTCATTGGTTGTTTGAAAATTTCCACCTCCGGCCCCCTTGTTTCAAACAAGATTGAGGACGAACTTGGTTGAAATAAGTTTTGAGTCTGCGCACTCATATGCCCGTGTGAAAATTTTCCACTCTCGGCCCTTTGTTTTTGGCGGCTCGATGACAGAATCGAAAAATTCCTAGTATGCGGCCCCCTTGTTTAGAGTAAGATCGGAGCTATGACGTAACGAGCTTGCTGGGAACAAATTCTGAACCAAAGTATAAGCTCGAAAATTTTCCCGCGGCCCCCTTATTTTGGACAAGATTGAGATCTCATGTAACTTGTCTGAAACAAATGTTGAGGTCGAGCTTAGAGCTGGCCGATGAGGTCGGACTTAGAGCTTGCCGAGCTGAAGGTCGGGCTTAGAGCTGGCCGATGAGGTCGGACTTACAGCTAGCCGAGCTGAAGGTCGGGCTTAGAGCTGGCCGATGAGGTCGGACTAAGAGCTTGCATATACGACAGCATCTCCAGGCATTCCCTTTTCATTCATGATATCAAATACCATTAAAGCACATTCAACATTTTCTCTTTTACACAAACTTCTGGTAACGGCTCTGTATACCAAAATGCCAACCAAAAGACCTCTATATGAGAATTCGTCCAGCAAATTTGTAACAACTTTTTCATTACCATGATGACAATAATATTCCGTAATCCACGAATAAACAAAGTAATTCGGAGAAAACCAGGAATTAATCACCTCAAATAATGTATCCTTAGTACTTTTTATGTCCTGGGTTTCAGCCCGATTTCTTGCGGGTTATGCTCAACTCTTAAAGCTGAGGCCATGTCCTTTAAGCTCCATTTCAGTAAAAAATGCCCTGGCTTTTTCGACTACGGATTTGTAGCAAGAATGAATCAAACCATTATATAAATGCAAAATTCGGAATAACACCAGCTTTGATCGTCTTCTTATAAATCAGCTCGATGCATGGTCATTCGCATCCGGGTCATCTTGATACTCACTATTGACTTAGAAACCGTTGGGGATGACACGAATTCCTTAAGAGCATATTTTGTGCTGCCTTGAAGTGCTTTTGCCTGGCTTCTGTCTAATGAACGAGACAATTCCGAGCTCTCTGTTTAACTTTGTCTAATGGATAGAAATGAAGAAAAAGATCCCCGTGTATCAAGATTCAACGAAGACCGAACCAGGGAAGAATCCCATTTCTTCTCTCCTTTTTTTTTCTTAACCTCCTTACTTTCCTCATCGTCATTTTTATCTCCATTCATGTTCTCTGATTTGATAAACACAACATCGCCAATGCACTGAAGATCCTTATTATCGTTACTAAGAATTGCTGAAGATTTTGACTCCTCAGCTCTTGGCAACCGCCGCATTCACGCCTCACATGTGTTTGAAGAAATTCCCGAGTAAGCTGGGGTGCGTTTACCCATTACCCTCAACTTTGCGGCCTCTTTCCGAACACTCCAAACACTTAACTAGCTCATTCCTAGACCCTAATGACACTACAATAAAAAGTGTTTAAAGGGACTAAGTTTAAAAAGACGACAAAGCCGTCTCTGAAAAATCTTTATTGGAACGACATTGTCGTCCCTTAAAATGAATTAAAAAATAGTCAACCTTTTTGCCGGATTTTTGTGTGGGAAACTTTAAAGGGACGACATTGTCGTCCCAATAAATGCAATATTAACCCCACATTGCCAGCTTGGAATTCCATGTGGTCAGGCCTATTTAAAAGAACAACATTGTCGTCCCATTAAACTTTTTTCCAGAAAATAATATGCTATATGAGAAAATATATTAGATTTTTGTTTTTAGAGATGACATTTGTCGTCCCGGTAAAGTAAATAAAAATTTTCCAGAAACTTATATGTTATACGAAATAATAATACTTTCCTTTTGTTTTTAGGGACGACATTTGTCGTCCTTTTAAAGTAAAGTAAATGTTTTATAAATATAAAACGTTGTGTTAATAATTAAGATTCATTTTTTTTTTATAAAATTCACCTTTGAATACGACATTTTTTTAAAGTGTTTATACGACATTTTTTTATACGACATTTTTTTTATAGTCGTCCCTTTAAATAAAAATAATTTTTTTAATATGCATATATTCTAATAAGCATTGGTTTAAAATATAAAATACACTATTTTTTATAAAAATTCCTTTATCGAACGATAATATACAGGTGATCTTGATAGTACTATGTACTATAGATCGTCAGTTCGTTATCGAGCGATTGATTTGAATATCGGGGTTTGTTAACGACTGATTGATCTCAATCCCGAGATCCGAAATCGATTAGGCGATTTCAAACCGATATATTTCCTTACAGATCATTCTGATAGTACTATGTACTATAGATCGTCATTTCGTTATCGAGCGATTGATTTGAATCTCGGGGTTCGTTAACGAGCGATTGATCTCAATCCCGAGATCCGAAATCGATTAAGCAATTTCAAACCAATATCTTTTCTTACAGATCATTCTGATAGTACTATCTACTATAGATCGTCGGTTCGTTATCGAGCGATTGATTTGAATCTCGGGGTTCGTTAACGAGCGATTGATCTCAATCCCGAGATCCGAAATCGATTAAGTGATTTCAAACCGATATCTTTCCTTACAGATCATTCTGATAGTACTATCTACTATAGATATTCAGTTCGTTATCGAGCGATTGATTTGAATCTCGGGGTTCGTTAACGAGCGATTGATCTCAATCCCGAGATCCAAAATCGATTAAGCGATTTCAAACTGATATCTTTCCTTACAGATCATTCTGATATACTATCTACTATAGAACGTCGGTTCGTTATCGAGCGATTGATTTGAATCTCGGGGTTCGTTAACGAGCGATTGATCTCAATCCCGAGATCCGAAATCGATTAATCGATTTCAAACCGATATCTTTCCTTACAGATCATTCTGATAGTACTATCTACTATAGATCGTCAGTTCGTTATCGAGCGATTGATTTGAATTTCGGGGTTCGTTAACGACGATTGATCTCAATCCCGAGATCCGAAATCGATTAAGCGATTTCAAACATTTTTATATAATTTTATTAATTTATATACTATGTAATTTATATAATTATATTGTGTAGTGATTTCAAACCCGGGGCTTGTTAATTAGTCGATTAATGATTTCAAACCCGAGCATAGTTAGTTTTCCAAAAAACAAAAAAAAAACAAAAAAAACTTTAATGGGACGACAATGTCCTCCCAAATAATAACTGTCGTCCCATTAAACTTTCAACCTAAATTAAATCGGGTAGGCTCTTCTTCTTCTTCATTTCGATAGCCTCCTCTTTCTCAAAACAAAAAACCTGCGATTCATACCTCCGGCTGGCAGCCGCACCTCCTCCTGCTTCAACCACCCGCCCCTCCCCTCATCCGGTCACCACCCTAACTCGATTGAAATGTGCCCCCTCCATTCGATTGAAACATGTCCCCTCCTCTTTGCACCTCCTCCTTTCACGCCGCCACTGCAATAACCACCATCTCCTCCGGCGAAATTCGGGTGTCATCTCCGGCCAGAAACAACACTCCTCAGCAGCACCACAACAACACAACAACAAGTATGTCCATCAATTTCTTTGTTTTACAATTTTATAATTTTTTTTATTTTGTAAGTTTAGATTTCATTTTGCTATTTTTTTTTATTTTGTTAATTTTATTTCCAAAATGTGTATTTTTTTATGAAAGTTGAAAGTTGAAATTGATTGGTGTTGAAAGTTGAAAGTTGAAAGTTGAGTTATTTGGTGTTGAAAGTTGAAAGTTGAAAATTGAGTTGTTTGGTGTTGAAAGTTGAAAGTTGTGTTGTTTGGTGTTGTTTGCTTTTGGGCTAGGTAAGTTTACATTGCGACATGGAAGTTGATAGTGTATGAGTATGGGTAGGTAAGCATTTTTTCATGTATATGTTCATGTAGAGATTGATTGAGGCTTGATGGTGAGATTGATGCTTATGGTGAGATTTATTGGTGTAGAATGACTTGGTTATAAACTTTGGTATTGTTGATTTGGTTTGATCGTGCATAAGGGTGCTGTTCCTACCCAAAATGGTACTGAAAATGGCTCTGTTTCAGAGCCCATTGTTTTTGGAAATATTGATCACACTTACACTTAGTGAAAGTGTTTTAAGTGTTAAAAGTCTTTGTTTATTTGTTTGAATCTTGGCCATGTATATGTGTTAGAAAAGTGTTACACTTAGAGCGAAAGTGTTTTAAGTGTTAAAAGTCTTTGTTTATTTGTTTGAATCTTGGCCATGTATATGTGTTAGAAAAGTGTTACACTTAGAGTGAAAGTGTTTTAAGTGTTAATGAAACTAAGTATACTATAGTAGTATGAGAACATCCCTTGAAATAGTATTAACACCTAACACATATGGAACTAGACATGACCTTGTGCCTTAAGTGAGATACTAACTTTTTCTTGTGCCTTAATGAAAAAAAGTATACTAATGAAACTAAGTATACTATATTAGTATGAGAACATCCCTTGAAATGGTATTAACACCTAACACATATGGTACTAACTTTTTGACCTTGTGCCTTAAGTGAGATACTAAATTTTTCTTGTGCCTTAATGACAAAAACTATATTAATGAAACTAAGTATACTATAGTAGTATGAGAACATCCCTTGAAATGGTATTAACACTTAACACATATGGAACTAGACATGACCTTGTGCTTAAGTGAGATACTAACTTTTTCTTGTGTCTTAATGAAAAAAAGTATACTAATGAAACTAAGTATACTATATTAGTCTGAGAACATACCTTGAAATGGTATTAACACCTAACACATATGGTACTAACTTTTTGACCTTGTGCCTTAAGTGAGATACTAACTTTTTCTTGTGCCTTAATGAAAAAAACTATATTAATGAAACTAAGTATACTATAGTAGTATATAAACATCCCTTGAAATGGTATTAACACCTAACACATATGGAACTAGACATGACCTTGTGCCTTAAGTGAGATACTAACTTTTTCTTGTGCCTTAATGAAAAAAAGTATACTAATGAAACTAAGTATACTATATTAGTATGAGAACATCCCTTGAAATGGTATTAACACTTAACACATATGGTACTAACTTTTTGACCTTGTGCCTTAAGTGAGATACTAACTTTTTCTTGTGCCTTAATGAAAAAAACTATATTAATGAAACTAAGTATACTATATTAGTATGAGAACTTCCCTTGAAATGGTATTAACACCTAACACATATGGTATGTCAAGTTATTGTGTATCAGTGATTTCAAATGGAACTAGACAAGTCATGGTTGTATATTGACAGAATGAAACCCGAGTTTGATAAAGGGTTGAATGAATTCATTGAATACGCACGGCAATTTCTTAACGATGAAGGTAAGATTCGTTGCCCATGCAAAAAGTGTTTCAACATTGGTTTTGAAACTTTGGAGGACGTGTATGATCACTTTTTCATTTGGGGATGGGCAGTTGGGTATACAACATGGTTTCACAACGGTGAAGACGGTGTATACCGTATACGTGCACGAACAACTCAATTGGTAGTTGAATCCGGAGACGAAATGGCTTCAGTTATTAATGATTTCCGAGAAGGATGATAACATTGATGAACTCCTTTCCAAATTGCACGAACATGTTTATCCGGGATGCAAAAGCTCATCCGCCTTGAAGTTCTTAGCGGATTTAATGCATATAAAAGTGTTGTATAAGTGGCCAAATGAAAGCTTCGACGTTCTTTTAGCGAAACTGAAAGAAGTTTTGCCGGAAGGGTCAAATTTACCCGATTCATTCTACAAGGCAAAAACTCTTCTGAACAAATTGGGTCTGGGGTATGAAAAGATCGATGCTTGCTTGTACAACTGTTGCATTTACTATAAGGAGACTGCTGACTTACAATCATGTCCAGTGTGCAAAACGAGCCGTTATAAGGAGTCAAAAGGAAAAAAGGTAGCTCAGAAAGTGCTACGTTATTTTCCGTTAAAGCATCGTTTATGATGTTTGTATGCTTCCCGTCACACAGCCCAGGCAATGACATGGCATAAGACGGGGCGTTCTACGGATGAGAAGGTGATGAGGCATCCAACCGATGGTAAAGAATGGAAAGAATTCGACGAGCAACACCCGGACTTCGCTATCGAACCTAGAAATGTATGTCTCAGTCTGGCTACAGATGGTTTTTGCCCGTTTGGTACTACGAGTCAAACATACAGCATGTGGCCTGTTCTAACACAAGTGTTGAATCCAGCACCATGGGTTTGGAACAATGAACTGTATAAACACATGTGTTTACTTATCCCAGGACCAGAATCCCCATGCAAGGACTTGGACGTTTATTTGAGGCCATTGATTGATGAGTTGGAAGAATTGTGGTCACAAGGGGTAGTTGTGCTTGATGCTGCTACAAATACTACCTTCAGAATGCGAGTTGCAGTTATGTTTTCGGTGAACGATTTTCCCGCTCGTAGTTATCTCTCAAGTTGGACTGGTCAAGGATATAAAGCATGTCTAACTTGCAACGACGATACACCTTCGGTACGGTTAGATAGTAAGACTGGATACGTCGGACATCGTAGATGGCTGCGGGCGGACCACCCGATGCGAAAGAATAAGGGGTTTAACGGTAAAATCGAAACATTAAGCCCTCCAGTTGAGAAAACCATGGAGGAAATTCTTCAACAAATTAGTAACCTACCCGAATGTTTGCCGGGGAAACACAAAGAGTACGGTGGTAAAACTCATAAGCTTCTAGAATCTTGTTTGGTTGGAATAAAAACACCATACTAAATAGATTGTCTTATTGGATGCCGAAAAAACTCAAGTACAATCTAGATGTTATGCACATTGACAAGAAGGTGTGTGATAGCTTATTGTCTACGGTATTGAATATTGATGGTAAGACCAAAGACACTATCAAGGCACATAAGGATCTAGCAAACGTGAAAGTGAGAAAGGAACTACATGTGATTAAACAAGGCAATAAGACCTTAAAACTGTGTGCCTTGTTCACGTTGGCACTAGAAGATCGGACAAAATTCTACGATTTCTTAACAAATGTTCGGTTTCCCGATGGTTTTGCAGGAAACCTAAGAAAGAATTTGACTGGTAAAGACAAATTTAGCGGGCTAAAATCTCATGATTTTCATATCATACTACAGAGACTTTTACCAGTTGGGGTACGGAAATTCTTGAAAAAGGAAATTTATGATACTATCATTGATTTAAGCGATTTTTTCAGATTGATTTGCGCGCGCACGTTGAGGGTTAGTGATTTAGAGAATGCAAAAGAGAAGGTTTTGGAAATCTTGTGTAAATTAGAAACGATATTCCCACCGGCATTCTTTGATATTTTGATACATGTGATAATGCACTTGCCTGAAGAAGCGATTAGGGGTGGACCTGTTCATTTGAGATGGATGTATCCGATTGAACGTTTTCTTGGTAAGTTGAAGAGGTATATTAGAAATCGGGCCAGGCCAGAAGGATCCATCGCAGAGGCATACGTGGCTAACGAGACCTTGATGTTTTGCTCGTTGTATTTTTCGGGAAATGAGATAAAGTTCAATAGGCCCAAAAGGAACTGGGTTGAGAACGAAGATACAATCAAGAACCGTATATCAGTATTCAAGACTCCTTTTCGATCAATGGGATCAATGAAATGCTTGACATTCAATACTACTTTGAGAGAGAAAATTCAGTGGTATGTGTTGCAAAACTGTCATGAGATCGATGAATACCTCGTGTAAGTGAGAAATCCAAACTTAATTCTTTTGTTTTTTATAATTCCATTAAAGCTAACTAGTCTTCTACACATGGAGCAGTGAACATCGTACAAAACTGCCAAGTTATTGCACGAAACAGAACCTGGACAAAGTGCACCGTCAAGAATTTACTGATTGGTTTAATTTGAAGGTACAAAATAAAGCTTCATACACTTATTGTGCACTTTTATGGGCGTTACATAAATACTTATGTATGGTACATTATGCAGATGATTGTATTGAGTAAACAGAACCCATCAGACTTGAATGACCAATTGTTAGCACTTTCCACTGGATCTTTTTCAACGGTCAAATCCTATCAGAGTTGTGTGATGAACGATGTCAGATTAAATGCACAAAAATAGGATCGCACACGCAAAACTCAAAACAGTGGGGTTGCTGTCAAAGGGACCGAAGGCACTACATGGTATGGAGTCTTAGAAGACATACATGTCGTAAGCTATCCAAATGATAACACTGTTGTTCTTTTCAAATGTACATGGTTCGATACTAGTCCAGCTAAGAAGGGTGTCCGTGTATATAAGAATACAACAAGTATACGCACTACAAACACCTGGTACGAACATGATCCATTCATTCTTGGTTCACAAGCAGAACAAGTGTTCTACATAGATGATTTGTATAACGGACGTGACTGGAAAGTTGTTGAGCATTTTCAACACCGTCATATCGTAGACACACCAAATATTAATGGTGATGTGGTTGTTGATGATTTGGTAATCGATGAAACAACCCACGGAAATTTCCGACTTGTTGTTGAACTGCCACCGATAGAACCGTTCTACATGAGTGCAAATGATGTAGAAACAGATGTTGATGAAAACGATGAAAATGATGAATACGATCTCGATCAAAATGAAAAGGATGACAATAATGAGTATGCTTCAACGAATTGCGATGATGATAATAACTGTGTAGATGATGACATATACGACTCGATCCCACCAAACTATGCAAGTGATGATGAATGATGCTATAAATCTAATATTCTTTTAGTAAGTTCATTCAAATATACTTGAATTTAAAATTTATATAATACTAGTGCTTTACTTATACTACAACAACATAAATGTGTTCTTTATATCAATTTTTTATTATATTCAAATACTTGATCATATAGGTGAATGGCTTGCGCGGGATCGGCAGGTGGTTCTCAACCACCACACGAGCATCCAGTTAGGCTACCGGGCCAATGCGAGGACGGTAATTAATTAACTTTTATTTTTTTGTCTATTATGATTATTCTTATTTCGTTGAATTAACATGACACCGATACTACAAATCATATAGCAGATAATGAGTATGAGGAATTGATACCATCACCTCCATCCCCGAAAAAGAAGCAGGGTGAACGTGGACCTGCAAAAGGATTCACCATCCAAGCCCTCAAGAGAAAGTTAGGGGGCTTGATTCCTCTTATATGGGATCCTAGATTTACCAAAGTTCAAAAGGTATTGGGAAGATACGCGAAGGATTTTGAGTCTGAGACAGGGAAAGTCGTGAGGTCCCATGTTCCCTGTTACGTCCCGACCTGGCGAAAGGTGGAATACCGACTTAAACAATTAATTTGGGAAGAACTTAGGGTACTTAGCTAATCAAATTGTAAGTTTCATTATATTAATTTAGAAACCAATCGTTTCATTTTTTGTGTTTTCAGTCATCGTTCCAACCCCTTGAGCCTATTCACCGCGATGCCGTGCTGAAAAGCGCCGGTACTTCATTCAGAAAATGGAAGGCTAGACTAAGGGAGGATGTAGATGAACACAACAAGAAAGGGTTGCCAGGCCCTTGTCCCCGACCCAGGGATGTGTTTTCACAGCAACAATGGGAAGTGTTTCTCTGCCACCTTAGTAGTGCTGCTTTTAAGGTAAAGCTTTTATTCCATTACATGTGTTACGTAGATTCGATTATTATTACTTGTTACTGCTTATGTATAATACAAAAGTACTATTTTTTTGTAGAAAAGATCTGATCAGAATAAGAAGAATCGCGCCGGGAGTAAATATATAGGCCGCCAAGGACGAACGCCTATGGCCGTTGTTCGATGGGATAGGTTAAGAAGGGTAAGTATTAGGAAATAAATCCCTATCACTTCATTTTTTTGGATTTTCATAACTAATACTTTTGTTTTTTTTCAAGGGTAATGTGAGTCTGAGTGAAGATCCTACGGGCAAGATCCTATCCATGTATGGGCGAGCAAGCATAAGAATGCTGACGGTTCATTTCTCAACAGTGATGCGGAGGCTGCTTACGTAAGTGATATACGTTGTATATATTTCAATTCAATACGTTCACATTTTCCTTTTCCTTATCTTAATTGCCAACGATATATGTTGTGTTTAGATGAGGCTGGAGGATTGGCGTACTATGATTGCACCAGGTCGACCGATGACTTTTGAAGATGAGGAGACAATCTTTCCGGACGCCTTAGGAACTAGGCGAGATTATTTGATTGGCCTTGGCCCTATGCAATCTTCCTCTATATCCAATTCATCACAATCGGCCCAGTCATCAGCATCGTCATCTTCTTACCACCAAGGATGCATTATGCAGATTGAAGAACTTAGAAAGTCTCATGATCAGTTGGTGAAGTTAACCAAAAAACAAGAGAAGAGAAACAAAAACAAGTGGGCTCTTCTCAAATTGTTGCCGACTAATCTTAAGGCTAAGGAACCGGATATGCAATAGAGAAGTCACTCATCATCTTCCGATGAAGATGAAGACGATTCTCAAGATGATTCTCAAGTTGATCTTGACGATGATGCGTAGACATTGTAGAGGAAACTATTCTTACTTTTGGAAACATTGCACAACTTTGTATTTTACGTAACATTTTTTATTTATGCATTTTTTTTATGAATCCCCGTTTATAAACACATATGTTATTGATTTTGGAAAAAACAGGATTGGATTGATTTAATAGCATGGGAGGCCATGCAGAAATTAAAAAAAAATTAAAAAAAATAAAATTTAAAGAGACGACATGTCGTCCCTTTAAATGCATATCTGGAAATTTTATAAAATTATTTTTTACCCAAATATATTTTAAGGGACGACATTTGTCGTCCCTTAAAATGTTTTATATAAAAAAATTGATTTTTCGTATTAAATTTTATTATGAAAATTAAATATATAATCTTTTAAGGGACGACATTGTCGTCCCAAAAAACATTTTATAAAAAAAATTAAATTTTTTTCGTATTAAATTTTATTATGAAAATTAAATATATGATCTTTGAAATTTTTTTTTATAAAATTAATAATTTTTTCCCATGATAATAAATTTTTTTGGAAATTAAATAAATCATGTTTATAGGGACGACAATGTCGTCCCTTTAAATAATGCCATGTCAGCACGTTGAATTTTCTTAGAAAAGTTCGTGCCACGTCAGCATTCTTTTAAATGAACGATTTTGTCGTCCCTTCAAATATGTCTGTTGTTTAAAGGGACAAAGCGGAAGGGACGGCTTTATAGGGACGACGTGTCGTCCCATTAAACAATTATTGGGACAAAAATGACTTTAAAGGGACGACAAAATGTCGTCCCTTCTAACCTGTTTTCTTGTAGTGTAAACTAGCAAGAATACTCTTTCTATCACGATGGCGATTTTTATCAAAAGCAAAAACAAGAATCAGATGGCTATACCTTGGTATCTCACTCCACAGTAGGTGAGAAATATGGCGACCTTGCGGCGCTTGCATCTCGGTTTTTCTGGATTGTGAAATCGTTTTCAGAAACAACTGCGACGGCGAAGTCATTGTCTTCGTCGTCGTCGGTAGTGGCGGGACGAGTTTTGAATTCTTTGCCGGAGTCACAAATCCGGCGGAAATGCTTTTTGCTTGAAAGGAAACCGAATCTCCTGGCCGGAATCTCCGTATCTCACCGGTGAGCATTCAGCTTGAGCTGTAGCAAATTTCTGGTAGATTTCTCTAATTTTCGTATTGAATTCGTGTTTTCTTCATGCAGGAAAATGATTCTTGCATGGACGGGTAAGTCGCCAACGATGTTTTTCCGGCTCCGGTCATTTTCTCCGATTAGATGAAATAAAAATCGATTGTGGGCCGAGACAGCTGGATGCTTTAGGAAGAAGATACCTCCGTTGCTTTCCTCTTTCATTCGCAGAAGAACAAGCTGGCAATATTCCACATCTCGATCTTCAGATCTCAAGAAGCGATAGGCAGACCGCAGACATAGTTGAATTGAAGAAATAATAGCGCCCCATTGTAATCTAAATGGAGATATTTTAGATCTAGAAGAACATCTGGTTGAAGACTTGGCCGGAAAACCAAAAAATGGTGGTTTTAGGCCGCCGGAAATCTCGGATCTGACCGGAAAAGTGACGAAAATGTCGATTTCCCGGTAACGGAGCCAACTGATAATGTCGAAAGTATCCGGGGTTGTTAGTGGTTGTTTGGTGGTGGATATCTGGCTATAAAAAGTGTATGAGAGTGGCGGCACGCGGTGGTGCTGTGGAATTCCGGCGGTGGTGCACGGTGGTGCTAATAAAAATAGAGAGAGTGGTAGAATTTGGCTTAGCCTTGTGTTTTATTCATTAAATTATGTATATCCCAAATGGGTTACAAGGGACCCTATTTATAGGGGAGTTACCGACTAAAGTTCGGTTTATTTACAGATAAGGACACAGTACATAATAGATATTATCTATATTAGCGAGCTCGTAGAAGGGCTAGGTGTTGCATGCAAGGTCGTTGGCGGACCCGATAACCGAAGGGATTCACGTACCGGCCCCTTAATCTTTCTTGGCGCCGCATGGGGCTAAGGGCTTAGAGCTAGTCCGTAGGCCCACGATCCCAAATTGGCCTGTGAGTTCGTGGACAATAACAGCCGGTGGCCTTATCCACTATTTTGGTGGCCAGACGGACCCGAATAAGGATCTATGGACCGTATTACGATTTAGGCCCATCAGCATGTTAAGTGACCCACTTGCAAATATCACAAAAAAAATGACTGAAAATGGACCGCAACTTGCACATCAGTTTATTTTTTAGTGGGAAAATGCATTTATAGTAGAAAAGCATAAAATAAAAAGAGGAAAAAATGTTGTAGTTGGTTTTTAGGGTAATGTAGAGGTTGATTATTGGAGTGACATTTTTTTCAGAGTGTTGAAAAAGTGTAACCGAAACGAAAAACGATGTGTTTTGAGGATGTAATTGGGGATGGTTATTGGAGTTGCCACCCTATTCCATCCTCCAAAACACATTTTGGGTGCCTTGATGTTACAATGACACATTTCTACACCCCCAATCTTGAAAAAAGGTTAGATCAACCTTCAAATTTAGAAGGCAAGTTAAGTGACCCCCAAGAAAAAGGTTGAAATTAGACTGCAACTTGCACACAATTTATTTTTTAGTGGGAAAATACATTTAGAGTAGAAAAACTTAAAATAAAAAGAGGAAAAAATGTTGTAGTTGGTTTTTAGGTGTGATGTAGATGTTGCTTATTGGAGTGAAATTTTTTAGAGTGTTGAAAAAGTGTAACCGAAACGAAAAACGATATGTTTTCAGGATGTAATTGGGAATGCTTATTGGAGTTGCCCTTAGTGTCCACAATGGTCACCCTATTCCATCTTCCAAAACATCTTTCGGGTGCCTTGATGCTACAATGGCGCCTTTCTACACCCCCAATCCTGAAAAAAAAAGTTAGATCAACCTTCAAATTTATAAGGCATGTTAAGCGACCCACTTGCAAATATCACAAAAAAAAAGACTGAAAATGGACCGCAAGTTGCACATCAATTTATTTTTTAGTTGGAAAATGCATTTATAGTAGAAAAACTTAAAATAAAAAGAGGAAAAAATTTGTGGTTGGTTTTTTAAAAAGAGGAAAAAATTTGTGGTTGGTTTTTAGGGGTGATGTAGAGGTTGCTTATTGGAGTAATTTTCTTTTAGAGTGTTGAAAAAGTGTAACCAAAACGAAAAACGATGTGTTTTGTATATGTAATTGGGGATGCTTAATTATTGGAGTTGCCACCCTATTCCATCCTCCAAAACATCTTTTGGATGCCTTGATGCTACAATGACACCTTTCTACACCCCAATCTTGAAAAAAAGTTTGATCAACCTTCAAATTTAGAAGGCTGTTAAGAGACCCCACTTGCAAATATCACAAAAAAAAAGACTGAAAATGGACTGTACCTTGCACATCAATTTATTTTTTAGTGGAAAAGTGCATTTATAGTAGAGAAACTTAAAATAAAAAGAGGAAAAAATGTTGTAGTTAGTTTTTAAGGGTGATGTAGACGTTGCTTATTGGAGTGAATTTTTTTTAGAGGGTTGAAAAAATGTAACCGAAACGAAAAACGATGTGTTTTGATGATGTAATTGGTGATGCTTATTGTAGTCACCCTATTCCATCCTCCAAAACATCTTTTGGGTGCCTTGATGCTACAATGACACCTTTCTACACCTTTAATCCTGAATAAAAGTTGGATCAACCTTCAAATTTAGAAGGCATGTTAAGTGACCCACTTGCAAATATCACCAAAAAAAAGACTGAAAATGGACCGCAACTTGCACATCAATTTATTTTTTAGTGGAAAAATGCATTTATAGTTGAAAAACTTAAAATAAAAAGAAGAAAAAATGTTGTAGTTGGTTTTTAGGGGTGATGTAGAGGTTGCTTATTGGAGTGAATTTTTTTTAGAGTATTGAAAAGTGTAACCGAAACGAAAAACGATGTGTTTTGAGGATGTAATTGGGGAAGCTTATTGTAGTCACCCTATTCCATCCTCCAAAACATATTTTGGGTGCCTTGATGCTACAATGGCACCTTTCTACACCTTTAATCTTGAAAAAAAGTTAGATCAACCTTCAAATTTAGAAGGCATGTTAAGTGACCCACTTGCAAATATCACAAAAAAAAGACTGAAAATGGACTGCAACGTGAACATCAATTTATTTTTTAGTGGGAAAATGCCTTTATAGTAGAAAAACTTAAAATAAAAAGAGGAAAAAAATGTTGTAGTTGGTTTTTAGGGGTGATGTAGAGGTTGCTTATTGAAGTGAAATTTTTTTAGAGTGTTGAAAAAATGTAACCAAAATGAAGATCGATTTGTTTTGATGATGTAATTGGAGATGCTTGTTGGAGTTGCCCAAGCATCCACAATGGATTCTTTACTGGACTCCTTAATAGACTATAGGGAGGAGCTTCATGCTTTAAGGCCACAATGGTTTCCCAAATGTGCTCTTTATCTCCAATTTTAGCTAGTTGCCTCCCCTATTATACATGGTCATTCCAGGTGAGCAGTACCTCTTATACAATAAATATAATCGTGTATTTCCTTTTGCTTTCTTTTCAGTTCGCGTGGTTCCCTCCATCGATTCCAATCTTCATCGATTTTTTTTTGTGTGTGTGTGATCAAAGAAATCGAAGTTATCCGTATTTTATAAACAAAAAAATCTTTGTATGAGTTGGATAATTTTAGATAGAGTGATGATACATGTACAACAGTTGTGTCACAATAATTAACACAACAAAATTTTGCATCATTAATCATATGGGGGAGTGGTTTAAAATGACAAAAAAGAGGGGGAAAATGAGAATCAGGACGGTGGAAATATAAATTAGGTGATAATGACAAATCCAATGTTCATAACCCCAAATCAACTTTTTGTTGCAGTGGAACTGACCTCAAATCAATTGTTTCACTATCATAGTGGAATAAGGACTTGTCATTTTTACCCGGAAAAAAATTCCACTGTCCTCTTTGCATATTTCTATGTTCAAATTGTCATTTTTAACAATAAACCCAAATCATAATGGGTCTGCATCACAATGAATAGATATTATATCATAATCAAGAGTGAAAATGTGTGTTCCGTCACTCGTTGATAAAAATACAAGAAATTTCAAATGATACTTTACTTTTTTCAAAATAACATAAGACATGTTTTATAAACGCATACGACATATTAAAATATCATTTAATAACAATAAAATATTTCATTTTAATTTATGAGGGAAAAAAAACGGAAAATACGTTGGTAGTTAAATTGGTTAGTTGAGATGAGAGAAAACAAATAATGAGGAATTGTATAGGGAGTGATTATTAGAATTGGTTGTTTTATACGGTGTTGAAAAAGTGAACTTGGAACGGAAAATAATATAACTAAGGAGCGCTATAGGGAGCCACCACTGTGGTGAGTCTTAGAGTGTTCATAATGGTCACCCTATTCCATCCCCCAAAACAACTTTTGGGTGCCTTGATGCTACAATGGCACCTTTCTACACCTTTAATCCTGAAAAAATTGTTTGATCAACCTTCAAATTTAGAAGACATGTTAAGTGACCCACGTGCAAATATCACCAAAAAAAAGACTACAAATGGACTGCAACTTGCACATCAATTTACTTTTTAGTGGGAAAATGCATTTATAATAGAAAAACTTAAAATAAAAATGAAAAAAATGTTGTAGTTGGTTTTTAGGGGTGTTGTAGATGTTGCTTATTGGAGTGAATTTTATTAGAGTGTTGAAAAAATGTAACCGAAACGAAAAACGATGTGTTTTGAGGATGTAATTGGGGATGCTTATTGTAGTCACCTTATTCCATCCTCCGAAACATCTTTTGGGTGCCTTGATGCTACAATGACACTTTTCTACACTTTTAATCCTGAAAAAAAGTTAGATCATCCTTCAAATCTTGAAGGCATGTTAAGTGACCCACTTGCAAATATAAAAAAAAAGATTGAAAATAGATCGCAACTTGCACATCAATTTATTTTTTAGTGGGAAAATGCATTTATAGTAGAAAAACTTAAAATAAAAAGAGGAAAAAATGTTGTAGTTGGTTTTTAGGGGTGATGTAGAGGTTGCTTATTGTAATGAAAGTTTTTTAGACTGTTGGAAAAGTGTAACTGAAACGAAAAACGATGTGTTTTGAGGATGTAATTGAGGATGCTTATTGTAGTCATGACCCTATTTCATCCTCCAAAACATCTTTTGGGTGCCTTGATGCTACAATGACACCTTTCTACACCTTTAATCCTGAAAAAAAGTTAGAACAACCTTCAAATTTAGAAGGCATGTTAAGTGACCCACTTGCAAATATCACCAATAAAAAAGACTGAAAATGGACGGCAACTTGCACATCAATTTATTTTCTAGTGAGAAAATGCATTTATAGTAGAAAAACATAAATTAAAAAGGGGAAAAAATGTTGTAGTTGGTTTTTAGGGGTGATGTAGAGGTTGCTTAATGGAGTGAAATTTTTTAGAGTGTTGAAAAAGTGTAACCGGAACGAAAAACGATTTGTTTTGAGGATGTAATTGGGGATGCTTATAGGAGTTGCCCTTAGAGTGTTCATAATGGTCACCCTATTCCATCCTCCAAAACATCTTTAGGGTGCTTTGATGCTACACATTTTTACACCCCCAATCCTGAAAAAAAAAAAAAAGATCAACTTTCAAATTTAGAAGGCATGTTAAGTGACCCACTTGCAAATATTACCAAAAAAACGACTGAAAATGGACTGCAACTTGCACATCAATTTATTTTTCAGTCGGAAAATGCATTTATAGTACAGAAACATAAAATAAAAAGAGGAAAAAATGCAGTAGTTGGCTTTTAGGAGTGATGTAGAGGTTGTTTATTGGAGTAAATTTTTTTTAGAGTGTTGAAAAAGTATAACCGAAATAAAAAAACGATATGTTTTGAGAATGTAATTGATGATGCTTATTAGAGTTGCCTTTAATTGTATAGGTAGATACGAAGAAGCAAAGGGAAATCAGATTTCCATGTTTTGATTTTTTTAAAACTAACAGTAAATGTTACAAAGAAAACCCCAAAAGTAATATCAAGTCGGCACCCAAAAATGAATAGTAATGGGGACTTGTGAGGGTTAATAATAAGCTTGGTCTTGATTTATGTATGAATTGTATGCACATTCTTTTTAAGTAAGTAAGATGCTTATGGCATGAGAATTATAACCACAAAGCTTAATTTTTTATTATGTGCTTTCTTTAAGAAAAAGATAAAATAAAATTATTCTTCACCATGAATCATGTCCAAGGAAAACTGCATCTGCAGGAGAATGAGTACCTGAAATGGACAAGTCCAAATATCTGCAATTTTATTGCTACCTTCACAAAATTTAAGTCTGTTTAAGGTTTTTCATACAGATTAAAAAAGTTGGTTAAATCGGTTATGAGTCATTAATTTTGATGAAAAATTCTAAAATAACTTTTGACTGTTATTAATTAATGCAAAATAGTGAAAAGTGAGTGGGTAATAATTAATGAGGGGTAAAATGAGAAAAATATACTCCATCCGTCCCAATTTGTTTGGGACATTTTGGAACTCACAATATTTAAGGAGATATCAATTAATGCGTTGTCTGGTCATTTAAAATTTGACTAATTTACCTTTTTATCCTTTCATATGTAGCATTATTTTCACAATATTTAAGGAGACATCAATTAATGAGTTGGGGTAATTCAGGCAATTAAAACAAAAACTTTAAGTCTATTTAGAGATATGAGACTTATTTTGGGACAACCAAAAAATGAATAAGTCTCAAACAAATTGGGACGGATGAAGTAATAAATGATGCATTGGTTATCTAAATCGACTTACATTATGAGACAAAACAAAAAAACTTAATAAACTTATATTTTAGGACGTAGGTAGAAATATTATAAGTAGGACCATTCTGGAAAAGCCTTTTCAAAATTTTTTTTTTCAATTTTAATAGAGAATCACAAGAATATCTTATTATTTATTTTTCCATTCATTGTGTATATTACGTTTTAATATTTAGGTGATACTAATTGATATGTAATTAATTCTAGAAGGCTACTTGATGTGAACGCCGTGCAAAGCACGGCAGGCCCAGCGTAAATTGTAACCAATGATAATACAAAAGAATTGGTATCGAATACGAAGACATATGATTTTTTTTTATGGCTTTTGTTACTGATGATGCTGGATCTCGTCTGTTAACAAATCCGGGTCGACTACTTTTGTGATAAAGATCTTAAACCCCGCTGAACCCCAAATCGTGTAAAAGAGGGGTAGGTTTTTTGTGTATTTTAGACTGAGCTCTCGAGTTATTTCTCTTGAGTTGCCTACGTATCCAACAATTAAATTGGAATCAAGTCTTTCGTAGTTCCTTAGGGTTGTTTATATAGGGGATGATTTATCCCTTTCCTTGTCCTGCCAGGAATTGCATCATAATTATCATTATTATTTCCCTAAGGATGTACACACCTAAATCCCTATGATTTAGGGATAATTATGGACATATTTAATGTCAATATCACAATATTTATGACTAAGGATTCTTTCCTCCTTTATCTCTAAGTTCCTATCATGTGGAATAACATCTGGGGTTGCTCTAAGCGTCCTGTGATGAGCCCCTAAGGCCATTATGGCCGAACTAGGCAGCTCCTCTTCACCAAGCCTTAGCCGACCTGCGGTGGCTGGAGGAGGAGCCTATGCCGATCTCCCACCTAGGGTCAGACACCTGCCCTGGTATATCTTTTGGGACTCTTGGCCCTTAATACCCCTTATTTAGGGGCTAATCATTTATTACATGTCCTGGTAGGATGACACATGGCGTAGTTCGGGTCGGCTATCATCATAAGCCCCCATATCTGCTCTTGCTTTTAGTTGGTCAGATCTGCTTTGTTTGGTGGTTCGCCCGAATTATCCGACCTCGCATTTTAAGTTTAAATAGCGGCAGCTGGCAAAATATTAAATAGACCATGATTACTTTTGCTGGAAACGAGGCGTCTTTCCCTCTTTCCCATAACTGACGTCGGTTATGCGTATGGGGGGGTTATAACATGTCTTTTCACATCACGCTTTCCCACTTCTCCACCCATGCTATCAAATCGAAGACTTCAACTCCCCCAGAGCTTTTGCGTTTTCACAAGTAAGCATTTCTTGTCTTCTCTAATTTCAGAGTTTACATTTCTCTTCTTCTTCTTTGTTTCTATTTTTCCCAGTTAATGAGGGCGAGAACTGCATCTAGTAGTTCAATTGAGAAGGAATTTGAATCCCAGTCTAAATCTGAAGTGGAAATTCTTCAACCTAGGGCTCAAATAGATACCCTGCCTTTAATCCGATGCCTGATCGTTGACAGACCTAAACCTAACCTTGGAAACGGCGCCAGAAAGCTGACGGACATTACCTAGGCTATACAGATCCTAACCGGCAGTGTACCGGGTCAAATTGTAGCTCTAGTCTGGTGAGTCAGGTCGTATTCCTCAGGGAAAACATGGTAATTCTTTTAAGTGGGGTTAAACACCAAGAAGCTATTATTAACTCGATCTAAGTCGCAGTTTTTACTTTTTCCTGGGTTAGATTATGTTAGTAGTTAGATTGTTAGAGTTAGATGTTAGTAATACAGTAAATAAATACAAATAGATATATAGATATATTTTTGGATCTAGCCAAGAATACTTTACTGAATCAATATCTTTTAGTAGAAATAAATGAGACAGATCTTCCTTTATTCAAGGTGTAAATTATATATGAATCGGTGTACTCCTAAGCTAGACAACTCCTCCTCACACGAGCGTATGAAATTGTCATATGTCAAATATCATCACCCAAGGTCCACAAGCGCCCCATGCTAATCTTAGTTAGTCCGAGCAGTACCGAGTACAAATCTACCCCCGGATAAAAGAGGTTATTCCGTTCGCCGACGGCCGATGTTATTCAAGAGGCTCCGGTTGTCAAGCGGATCGATTTAACACAAACGGTGTAGTTTCAATTAAATCGCTGATTTTAACATTATTAAGATCTCGAGTACAAAGTTAATAAGATTTGTTTTTCTAGGACAAATCGCCTCGGTAGGAAATAGGATTCCGTTAATCGACGGCCATTTTTACCTCCGGTTTTTCTATTTTTACTCATATCCCGACTTCTCTGGTCAAGACATCACCAAAGTTATATGTGGTATTCATCATGATTGATTACGTCATTCCGAATTTATTATCGATACGTTGAAAAATAGAAAAAGATTCATTATAATTGGTTTTAATCATGATTACCAGAGTCGATCATTCATTTTACCAAAAGATTAACTAATTCAGATTCATATCTTGGCTAGATATATTTTTAGTTTAACATAGTGATAGATATAATATATATATATAAACAACAAAAGTAATAACTTGATAAAATTACCCGTTAAGTGCAAATCAAAGCCGTATTCTCTAAAAATAACAACTTCTTCAATAACAACTTTCTCGGTAATTCTCTCGAGCATTACAACAGTACTACTTTTATTTATAAAACATATATACATACATAGACATATGTATATACGGGCCCGAAAATAAAATAAAACGAGAAAAGAGATGAAGAACGGAGATGAAGAAGAGGGGAATGGAAGAAATGGGAGGAGTTGGAGAAGAGAGATCTTGGCCAAGAGTGGCCAAGATGGGGCAAGGTTTTTTATGGATATGGGGAGGTATTTATAGGGGAGTTGAGGAGGTTGTAATGAGGAGGTGATATTTGAGGAGATATTTTTGGAGAATATGCTAAGTATATGCCAAGGAATATGCTAAGCATATGCCAAGTTTGTTACATGCATGTGGGAGGTATTGATGAGTTTGTTATGACTCATCATCATCATCATTAGTTAGCACATGGAGTATCATGCAACAAGTTGAGCCAAAAATATCCGGTTCGACCCGAGATATCAATCTGCTCGTAAAAATTCATAACTTGAGTTGTAGACCTTCGATTGACGTGATTCAAAATGCGTTGGAAAGCTCATTTAAATATCTACAACTTTAGTCAAGAACTATTCTCCATAAAATGCCTCTAATTCAGGTCAAATTTCCATCGAAAACAGGTTACGGTAGAAGCGCGTAGGAAAAATAATTTGATCCGTTGAACTCGTAAGCTTGTGGCATTTTCTTCTTTCCTCAAAATCCATCTTTAGGCTTCAAAACATGTCATTACGTGGAATCTTGGTCAATATATAATCCTGCAATGAACCACCAAAATACCAAACGAATCCGACATTTACACTCCGGTTACTAAACCGTACAAAACTAATAAAAACTTATAAAAATACGATAATTTATATAATAACTACTACTTATACATTTGAATAAAACTTAGTAATTTTGACTTGATTTGATACAATAATGCTCAAAATGGTATCAATATTGGGGTAAAATGTCGTAATAATGATCATAAATTTATCTCTCATCACATAGTGAATTTGAGCAGTTCACTGTAGAACCACAGCCTGTTAATCCCCTTAGACCCCGTGACTCTTTCGGATTTACTTCATTGAACCAGAAACTTAGAGCCCATATGAGTGCCAGGTTAGCAGTTGGTTGTTTCGGGGTTAGATCCAAACTTGCACAAGATGATATCCTGCACATCTATAACTGATACAACATCGATATGGACCAATACTCTCCCCAGCTGCCTGGTGGTGCACACTTATACGCCCATCAGCCCCCTGTGGGGTATTGTATTGTATACAAATAGCAGTTCGTCTGTGGACTTATGGTTCCATTCTGTCCGGCCTTCCTGGCCGTTCTGAGGCACTACCAACTGGGATCTGCCCAGATCGCCCCTAATGGAGTCTGGGCGATTGTCGGCTTTGTGATCTTCTATAGATTAATGGATACGGAGTTCACTGTAGACCTGTTTAGGACCTTCTATCAGCACAAAAAGGTCAGGAACCATAGCGGGTGGTATTACTTTCCACGCCGTACAGACAACCGAAGGGGCATCCCCATACTGTCTAAGGGGAAGAAAGACCGATTTATTTTTTATCCGCCACGACGGAAACCCTGAGCTGACCGGTTAGAATTACTTTCAACTTCCAGCTGATGTGTGCCCCACTGGGGTTAGCGAGATCTTGTTGGAAGATATTGCCGGATCGGGTATCTCATTGGATCATGAACAGTGGCCTCCCGAACTAATCGAGGCAGCTCGTCTGGCCGACTCCGGACCTGAGCCTTACGTGAGGCTTACTAGAGAGGAGTTTGACAATCGTAGGATCTCAGTCTTGCTGTTATTTCTCTAGCTTTTTATTCATTGCTTTTGCATTCTTCCTTATCTTACTAACATTGTTTGCCTTTTTCTTCTCAGTGGCTGACTTTGCAGAAATCTTTGATGACGCCTTTGAAGAGGAAGTTGTGCCTGAGCACAAAGAACATGTGGTGAATCCAGAGGCTCCTGGGACCGGTGGCGAACTGGATCCTAGTCTGGAAGCCAATCTTGAGGGTCCTCGTATTGAGGAGGGTCTTCAACAAGTCGAACCGGCTGCTACTGGGCAGCACACAGATTAGCAGGACGATGGCCTGATAATCTTGGATGGTTTTGAGTCCGCTATGGGAGGAAGACAGATTCAAGTGCGTTCCCGGTCTGGGCGGAAGAGGAGCAGGCCTGATCGGGGTGATCAGGATGTGTCTGGGGAGAGTTCCATTCCCCAAGCTGAGTGTATGTCAGATCTGCCAGACAAGGATCTGGCTGCTGTGGTGAGCTTCTCTTTGCTTTACTCTTTATTTTTTCCTTGTGTAACTACCTTCTGATGATACTCACTCCTGTATGGCTTTTTCAGGTTATCAAGGTTGGAAAGAAGTTTTGACCAGGCTCAACAGCTTCTGTTCCCAGAATAGATCTTTAGAGAAGCAGATCGCTGACCTTTCTGCCAGCCGCCAAAAGCACAAGGATGAGTCCCTGGCCAAAGACCAGCAGATCGCTGATCTGGAGAAGATCATGCATACTCAGTAGGCCGAGTTGCAAGAGCTATGAACTGCGGGTGCTGAGCGGGATGAGGCCTTGACCAAACTCCGAGATGATTATAAGGGACTTGAGGCCGTGATACCTGTGCGGATTTCCCAAGCTATTAATGACTACAAGAGCTCTGCTCACTTCACTGGGGCCGTAAAAGTTCTACTTAGCCCAATCTTAAGTCATGGGTACACCTAGGTGTGGACATGGCCAAGGAGCAGTGTCCTCAGCTGGTCATCGAGGATCTTCACATGGGGGGCTCCGCAAGCCTGGCGGTGATAAGGTCTATGAGGCTAGGCTTAAGGAGTTTTAGGCTGGTGAAGATCTGGCCAAGAAGTATGCTCACAGACCTGCTGCTCAGCAAGCCAGTGCGTCTTCTGCTCAGCCTTCCAGTATGCCTTCAGATCAGCCTTCTCAACAGGATCCTGTTGCTGACTCTTAGGCTTAGGCTCTTATTTTTGTTGAAAAATTTGTAATAATTTCTAACTTTTTATTATCTTTGTCTTTGACAATTCATGCCTTTTTAGGCATTTGTTTTGTAGTTACTTTATCTGGCTTTTAGCCTGTTATGGATTTCTTTTTTGGCTTTTGATTTAGCGTTTTGGTTTTCATTGGCCTTCAACAACTCAGGGTCCTTTGCCCCCTGAAGTACATCTTTTTACAAGCTACGCATTTTGAATGATGTACTTCAGTATAAGCTCGGGTCCTTTGCCCCCTAAAGTACATCTTTTTACAAGCTACACTTTTTGAATGATGTACTTCAGTATAAGCTCTGATCGTCTGTCCTGCAGACTTAGAAAGTTTGATTATTTCAGATTTTCTAATTTTATATCAGCTCTGATCGTCTACTTTGTAGTCTTTTTCGGTTTTACCCATTTATGAGTCTTACTTGCGGCTCGGTTCGTATGGTCTATCCTGCATACTAATTGAGTTTGTACTTTGCAAACTTTCTCTGAGTCCGACCTGTGGCTCAGTTCGTATGGTCTGTCCTGCAGACTAATTGTCCTTTGCAAACTTTCTCTGAGTCCGACCTGCTCTGGGCCAGATGATCTCGTCTCTGCAGACTAATTGAGTTTGTCCTTTGCAAACTTTAATCAATCATATGAGAATAATGCACATGCGCAAAATAAAATTTATTATAATAACTGATGTTTGAATACATCTTATTGAGACACAAAATTTAACTAAATAATGCACAAGTAAAGTCTGGAACCTGTCCTAGACATAAAACTTCCTTAGGTTGGCTGCATTCCAGCTGCGTGGTACGGTCATGCCGCTTGCATCAGCCAATTGATACGCTCCTTTCCCATGTACCTTGACCATCTTGTACGGGCATTCCTAGTTCGGGTCAAGTTTTCCTTGAGGTCCTTGGTTGCTAACATCGTTCTTTCTAAGTACCAGATCTCCCTTCTTGAAGTATGAGTGTTTAACTCGGGAGTTGTAGTATTGTGAGATGCGCTGTTTATATTTGGCCATTCTGATGAAGGCCACATTCTGAGCTTTTTCCAAGTCATCCTTTGAATGCATAAGCTCAGTTGTCTGCTGTTCTTCAGAATAGAGTTATGCTCGTGGAGATGGCAGGCCGATCTCGGCCAGAATTACGGCTTCACACCAATATGCTAAGTTGAACAGAGTTTCTTCTTTAACCGAGTTCGGTGTTGTTCTGTATGCCCATAAGATATTGGGCAAATGCTCGGTCCAGTTTTCTCCTTCTTCTTCTAGGCGTTTCTTTAGCCCAGTTTTGATCTGCCTGTTGGTCTGTTCGACCTGACCATTAGCTTGAGGGTGACCAACAGATGTAAAGTGTTGAGTTACGTGAAGTTCGGCACACCACTCCTTGATGATTCTGTCTTCCAATTGAGTCCCATTGTCTGAAATTAAAGTTTTCGGGATTCCATACCAATATACAATGTTCTTCCATAAAAATTTCTGTATCTGCTTTCCGGTTATGGTAGTCAGTGGTTCGGCTTCAACCCACTTGGTGAAATAATCCACTGCTAGTATCAAAAATTGGACGTTGCCAAGAGCTCGTAGAAGTAGTCCCACTAGGTATACCCCGTACTGATCGAAAGGCCATGGAGAAACCATAGGGATCATGTCTTGAGACGGCTGATGTGATAGATTATCATGCACCTGGCATGATTTACACTTTTCCACCAACTCTTTAGCATCTTCCAGCATGGTTGGCCAATAGTAGCCTAACATGCTACACTTTCTTGCTAGTGTCCGAGCTCCAGGATGATTCCCACAAATTCCTAAATGTATTTCTCAGAGGAGGTAATTTCCTACTTCACTTGTTGCACACTTAAGCCATGGTGCAATATACGACATGCGATAGAGGACGTTCTTGAACAAGGAGTACCGGGTCGATAGGAGTTTCACCCGTCTAGCCTGGACCTTGTCCTGAGGCAAGATGCTATATCTGAGATAGGACACAACGGGGTCCATCCATGTACTCTCTTGCCAGATCGGCTAAACATTCCTCTGATCGTAGCTCCTTTTTTTGAGGAGCTCCACCAATACCTTCATGTCTGATACGAAGTTTGACTCCAATTTTGATAATGCATCGGCTCTTCTATTCTCTGTTCGAGGTATTCGGTCAACCTGGACCTGTTGAAAATTTTCCAGCAGAGCTCGAGCCACTGTTAAGTAGTTCTTCATGGGCTCCTCCTTAGCCTCATATTCTCCATTTATATGATTTACAACGAGTTGTGAATCGCTTTATAACCACAGACTATCTACTCTGAGCTTGCTCGCTAACTTGAGCCCTGTAATTAGGGCTTCATACTCAGCTTCATTGTTAGTGGCTTGAAAACCAAACCTTAAAGCGTAGGGGAACTGTTATCCTTTTGGACTGACGAGCAGCAGACCTGCCCCTGCCCTTTTTTTGCTTTCTGCACCATCAACATATAGTTTCCACTTGCTTTCTTCTTGTTTCGGCTGATCGTCCTCTAAGCGAAGAACGATCCCTTCCGCCCGGAAGTCTGCCAAAGCTTGTGCCTTGAGGGCAGTTCTAGGACGAAAATCAATATCATACTATGCCATCTCGATGACCCATTTCGCCAACCTTCCTGAGGTTTCTGGTCGTCCTAAGATTTACCGTAACGGCTAGTCGGTGATCACCGTGATGGGGTGTGCCTGAAGTAGGGTCTCAATTCCTAGAGGCATGTACCAATGCTAATGCCAATTTTTCCGCATTTGAATATCTGACCTCCGGTCCATGGAGTGCTTTGCTTACAAAGAAAACCGGAATCTGCTGTCCGTCTTGCTCTTTTACCAATACCGCGCTGAGCGCTTCTTCATATACTGCCAAGTAAACGTACATGGGTTCTCCTTCCCGAAGAGCCGTCATCATAGGCAGTTTGGCTAGGTACATCTTTAGTTCTTCGAATGCCTTCTGACTTTCTTCATCCTACTGGAAAGGGCTTGCTCTTCTTAAGATTTTGAAAAATGGTAGGCACGCTGCAGGCTTTGATCCTGAGGGAAACCTGTTCAAAGCTGCTATTCGTCCCGTTAGCCGTTGTACTTCTTTGATATTTTTTGGCGGTGACATAGTCTTCAGCGCATCAATCTTATCTGGATTTGCTCTAATTTCGTATTTGGATATCATGTATACTAGGAATTTTCCTGATCTGACCCCGAATATGAATTTTTTGGGGTTAGGTTTCATCTGAGTTCTCCTCAAAACTTCTAATACTTCTCTAACATAATTTAGGTATTGATCAAGAGATCTGCTCTTGATTAGGAGGTCATCCACGTACACCTCCATACATCTCCCGATTTGTTCGGCAAAAATTATGTTTACAGCCATTTGGTATGTCGCTCCGGAATTCTTCAGGCCAAAGGGCATAGTGACGTAGCAGTACGTCCCAAACTCTGTTATGAAAGAAGTATTTTCTGCATCTTGAGGATCCATTGCGATCTGGCGATAACCTTTGTAAACATCTAGAAATGCAAACACTTCAAACCCCACTGTTGAGTCTACTAGACGATCAATCTTAGGCAAGGCATAACAATCTTTTGGACATGCTTTGTTGATATCAGTGAAGTCAACGCGACATCCTCCAACTCCCATCCAAAGCTTCTTGACCAAGATCGGGTTCGCTAACCATTCTCGGATAGACAACTTCTTTGATTATGTTGGCGCAGCAGTTTAGTTGGTCCTCTTGCTTGATCGCTGAAATGCACTCATAGGCAAAATGCCTTTTCTTTTGACGAACAAGCTTCCTATTCGGATCTATGTTCAACCTTTGAAATGCTAGATTTGAAGATAACCCTGGCATATCTTCTGCTCTCCATGCAAACATGTCTCTGAATTCATTTAAAAGGTTTATCAGAGACTCCTTATCCGAGGCTGGAATCCATGCCCCCACAGTATTGTTGAGTCCGCTTGTTCGTCCTATAGACGAACAGCCTCTGTGTGATCTTCATAACCAGTTCTCTTCATCTTCGGGAAGTAGCTCTTCAATGCTCACCTGCTGAACCATTATCTTCCCATTTACCATTGTTGTGTAACAACTCCTGGCTGTTTCCACGTCGCCTTTGATTTCTATGGACCCGTCCCCCATAGGGAATTTTATGCTAACATAAGCTGGTGAGATTACAGCTCGAAGATTTATAAGCGGTGGTCTTCACATGATTACATTGTTTTTTGAGGGTGATTTAACCACTACATAATCCACCATCAGGGTCCTGCCCTTGGCTCCATCTCCGAAAGTAGTAGGGAGTTTGATTACACCTAGTGGATGAAATGAGGGTCCGGCGAAGCCGAACATAGGAGCTGATACAGGGGTTAGATCTGTATCCCTCAACTTCATCTCTCTAAACACATTGTAATAGAGGACGTTCACAGCACTGCCTGTGTCCACACATATTCGCCTTGTCAGATTCTTGCTGATCACTTCCTCTATTACTAATCCTTCTTTGTTGATCACCAAAGGTTGAGAATCCCTGGGACCATAGGTCACTTCTCCCGACATTCTTTGTCATTTATTCGATTGATTAGGGGCAGTCGACCTGCTACTGCTTGTGACTTCAGTTCTGCTTGCGTTGTTCGGCCCCTCTGAGATCGTGTTGACTGTGTTCATAGGGCGGTTATCCAGCTGACAATCAGGGTCTGGTGAGTGGTCTCTTCTTCTTCAAAACTCATCTCTGATCTCTGTCGTTGTAATTTCTATGCCTGAACTCACGTCGGCCATGCGGTTCAGCCAGATGAGACCGATATACGACCTCATCCAGCTTTCCTTCCATCACCACTGCATCAATATCTCTGATCAGATCCCGACATTATTCAGAATCATGACCAACATCTTTGTGGTACTTGCAGAATTTGTTAGGGTCCCTCTTTTCTCGGGTCCTTCTCATCGGTGGGGGGACCTTAGCTATCCCTTTTCTCTCCATAATTGTGAGGACCTGCTCGTGAGATCTGTTCAGATGGATGAAGTCTCTGTCCTACAGAGCTCCTTTCTTGCCCAACCGAACAGAGACTAGTGCAGTTACTCTATCCCAAACTAACTTCCTTTTCTTGTCGGATTTATCTTCAGACTTGCCTTTCTTTCCTTCACCTCTTTCCATCTCTCTCTTGAGCCTGTTTTCTTCTTCTCCCTGACAATGTTTATAGGCCACATCCAAACACTTCTCCATTGTCTGAGGGAGTTTAATGTTCAACGTAGCGTGCAGCCATCCCTCTCGCAGACCTGCCATGAAAGAGGCGACCAACAGTCTATCATCTGCATCCGCACCTGTCCAGACTCTTCGTTAAAGCGCTTTATAAGTGTAGGACGGACTCATCAGGTTTCTGCTTCAGAGTTAGGAGGTGAGTCTGATTTCTCTGGAATGGACGAGTTGCGATGAAAGCATGAACGAACTTCCGTGTTAAGGTCCCAAAGTCGGAGATCGACCTGGGAGGAATCTTGTTGAACCACTCTCTGGCTCTTCCTGTTAGCGGTGCGGGGAAAGCTTTGCACTTCATCTCGTCCACAGCGTTGTACAAGTTCATAGACGAGATGTACTGATGCATGTGATCGTAAGGGTCTTTAGACCCATCATAAGAATCAATTTTATGAATCTTAAACGCCGCTGGTTGAGGATAGTTGTCGATGTACTCGGTGAAGGCGGCGAGCGAGAGCGCTCGCCTCGATCGTCTTCCGAGCGTAACGCCCCGCTTTAGCCTTAGCCGTGTTATTAGTGTTTTGGGCATTCCTTTTCACCGTATTGAGGCTAGACTCAGCATCCTGCTTCTTATAAGTTTCCTGAGGGAGAGTTGTTTCTGAGACCACTGGAAGATCTCTCCTCTTCAGTGTTTCTTCAAAGATAACCTTGATGGTAGAGTTATCCATGTTTTTCAAGACTTCGACCAACGCCTGGTTGGCTGGATCCTGAAGGGCCGGATCAGGCTGATGAGTCTGATCCTCAGCAATATTTGCGACTTTTTTCTGAGCAGCCGTAGATTGACCTTCTCCTTGGGTGGTAGCAGCCGCTTCACCCTATTGAGTCGGATCTGCGGGATCTGCAGTTTTCTTGCCGGTATTTTTCGACGGCATGATTAATCACAAGAATTCTAGGGTTAATTTGATCGCTTTATCAGAAAAGGGCCCTCCTTCTAGCGCCAATTGACGATTTGGATCTAAATCATTAACAAATCCGGTCGACTACTTTTGTGATAAAGATCTTAAAACCCGCTGAACCCTAAATCGTGAAAAAGAGGGGTAGGTGTTTTGTGTATTTTAGACTGAGTTCTCGAGTTATTTCTCTTGAGTTGCCTACGTATCCAACAATTGAATTGGAATCAAGTCTTTCGTAGTTTATTTGGGTTGTTTGTTTATATAGGGGATGATTTATCCCTTTCCTTGTCCTGCCAGGAATTGCATCGTAATTATCATTATTATTTCCCTAAGGATTTACACGCCTAAATCCCTATGATTTAGGGATAATTATGGACATATTTAATGTCAATATCAAGGTATTTATGACTAAGGATTATTTCCTCCTTTATCTCTAAGTTCCCATCGTGTGGGGTTGCTCTAAGCGTCCCGCGCTGATCCCCCAAGGCCATATGGCCGAACTAGGCAATTCCTCTTCACCAAGCCTTAGCCGACCTGCGGTGGCTGGAGGAGGAGCGTATGCCGATCTCCCACCTAGGGTCAGGGACCTGCCCTGGTATTTCTTTTTGGACTCTTGGCCCATAATACCCCTCATTTAGGGGCTAATCATTTATTACATGTCCTGGTAAGATGATACGTGGCGTAGTTCGAATCGGCTATCATCGGTTACATTGTAAATGTATTGTTTATTGTAAGCAAGGAACATGTTGAAAGCGATTTTTAGAGGAAAAAACATTGTGAACCACAACCAAATAAGTAACTTGAAACAAGAAAGTAGCACTAATTAATCTAGAATGATATATCTACTTAATTTCCTCTACATAAAAGGTATATGAAATGGTTTAATCCATGGGAAAAATCTCTTACTGATGCTTTTAGTAACAACAATATGGCACCATTTTCTTTTGCTAGCTAATGTTGCAACACATAAGATTAATCCATTGGAAAAATCTCTTACTTATGCTTTTACATCATAACATATCATTAGAATTCAAAAGCACATGAGAAGTAATGAATGTGATACGCAATCCAAATTCAAAACATTAGATTAAATTTACTGATATGATTTTAGTATGATTCAGCCCTTTTTGTTCAGTATGAAACCTAATTCTGCTTATGTATATGCTACACTTGTCAAGCCATAACTACAAGTATCTTATTTAATTATGAAACTACAACAAAATGATAACCTTGCAGTAACAACAATATGGACGTTGTAACACACCAGATGAACACCGTAGCCAAAAACCAATAAAAAGATCATCAAAAGCCAACGCAACAAACTTATACGAAGAAAAATACATGAATGAATACATAACACATACATTGACACAAAATGAGAGTCCATAAAGAAATAACATTCTTGTTCCACAAAAAATGCAAAAAAAGTCGAAGATTATTCACCTCTTATCCTCAACATACAGTTGACTAAAGCAGTAAACTGAGCATCAACACAAACACAATCACTTTGGCCATAAGAGAATACAAAAGGGTGGAGGATTATTTCACCTCATACAATCAAGCAAGTTTATGTTTTGTAAACATCAGACATGTCAAGATCATATATATAAAACTTTACAAAGTGGAGTACAAATGGATCACATCATGAGAAAAATGAAATTTTTTTAAGCATAGTAGCTTCTTCCGATTGAATGTTCTGGAAAAAAAATTGTATAAGGAATACATTAACTATTAAGAGGCAGGAAAAGATCACCATACTAATTTATATCACAGATCCAAACCAAAACTCACAAGTCCAAACCAAGTTTTCTTAAATCACATAACCAAAAAGAAATTAAAGAATAGAATGAACTGTACTTTGTAAAGTAACTAATCTTTTATAACTGGAATGAAATGTGATGATTTAAGGAAAAGGAAACAAGGAATGAACTGTATTTGTTAAAAGTGCATCAACTTACTCAATACACAAGACAAAACCAGTAATTCCAACAAACAGAGCAGAACAAAAAGAGGATGAAGTACATTCCCAACATGAATAAATAGACTGTAATGCCCCCAGACCCCGGGCCTGGTAGCGCTAAATGAGTCAAATATGTCCGGTCAACTGCTTAGACCGCCGTCCTCGCTTGGTCTAAAAGGGCTAACCCGGGTTGACAAGACCTTTATGTCTCACACTTATATGGGGGTGAGCATTCTCTTATTTTACCGATGTGGGACTTTACATTCTCCCTCCCTTATAAGGGACTGGCGTCCTCGCCAGGACGGCCGAGACAGTTCCCGGATCGTCCCTACCAGAGGTAACTAGAGGCCATCCTTACACCGTCTTCTTGTACGGTGCAGCGCATAGTTCCGTCTGATAGTCGGCTCTGAATACTATTTTGTAACGCCCCCAGACCCCATGCCTGGTAGCGCTAAATGAGTCATAAATGTCCGGTCAACTGCTTAGACAGCCGTCCTCGCTTGGTCTAAAAGGAATAACCCGACTTGACAAGACCTTTATGTCTCACACTTATATGGGGGTGAGCATTCTCTTATTTTACCGATGTGGGACTTTACAACATACTTACATAAATAAAGAGAACAGAGTAATACAGAACCCAAATCCATAAATTTCAACTAATAACACATCAAAGAAACGGAGAAACAATGACATTTACAGCAGGAAATAAATATGCTTCTACACATAATAAATAAGCAATACAGGGAATAGAGGAAATTACCTGCAAAAGCAGTTTTGACTGGTTGCTTTAACAGAGAGAATCTGAAGAGTGTAAAACGGAGTTTGGTGACTATAAGGACAAAAAATAACCTTGTTTATAAAGACATCAAGGGAAACGATTATGAACTGAAAAAACGAAAAATTAATGCTATTAACCATTTAAAAACCTTCAATCAAATATTCATCGTGTAAAAAACATCAATCAAATATTCACCGTGTAAAAGCTTTCGATCGTCACTTTTACACCATTTCTCTTTGTATTTTGTCTTGGTATCAGAGCTTGTCTGATCCACACCACTACTTTTCCTTTTTTTATTTTTCGGCTTCCACACAGCGACTTTCCCTCCTTCCATGGCCACCGAACAGCTATCAAACCTCACCGCCATTAACCCTGGCCTGCAAACTTCACTCAAATTAAACTCATCCAATTTTCCTTGGAAGCTTCAAATCCACTCTCTTCTTATAGGATACAACCTTGAAGGGTATGTTGATGGATCTAATTGCCCACTAGCCACCATTGATGCAAAACAGAATCCAAAACATGACTTGTGGAAAAGTCAGGACAGTTTGATATTGAGTGCTATTGTTGGTTCAATCTCTCCCGACAATGTTTCGATCATCTCCCATGTCAGATCCTTCTATGAGGCATGGGAAGTACTAGCAAATACCTATGCCGAACCGTCATGAGGATGTATCCGGCACTCATGGCAAATATCCGAAATATCCTCATGGGCTCCCAACCCGTTTACGCTTTTCTCAACACCACTAAAAGAAAAGCTGATAAGCTGGCGGCGCTTAATTGGTGCTTCAATCGACCCAGAAAACCTAACTCACATTGTTCTTGAGAATTTAGGGCCTGAATTTTCTGATCCATCACGAGCCGTACAGGCTCAAGATTCGACGATCACCTTTGAAGAGCTTCACGAGAAGTGATTGAGCTTTGAAGCTGCTCAAGTTGCTGCCCAAACTCCTCTGCAGTATTTCCAACCGATGGCTTACGTCGATGTCCTTCCTGCACAACATGGTCTTTGACCTCAACAACAGGAAATCCGGTATCCACCATGGCTCAACCCAGCTCAGCCTTGGCACAATTCACCCTGCAGGCCAACTGCTGCCAGGCCAAATTGGAATTCCAACTCACTGGCCGGTGCTGCTTCCGGTCCCCCAGTCCAACACCGACCCCATCTTGGCACATGCCAGTTTTGTGCCATCAAAGGCTACTCGAACAAAAAATGTGCAAATCTATCTTTTTATGATACTAATATTTCTAGTTTGTCTCAACAGGGATTCGCACCATGTAAACCACGTCCCCAGGATAATACTACCAATACTATTTCTGAACCGTGCCTTTTAGATACACGGGCCTCGCATCACGTTCCTGCCGACTTGGCCAATCTCTCATTCCATTCCCCTTATACCGGCACGGATGACCTAATGCTTTGAGATGGTACCATATTGCCTATTACCAATATTGGTTCTATTTCCTTTCCCCACCCTCCACTACTTTCCAATTGCATGATGTTTTGTGTGTGCCTGACATTAAAAAAAATCTTATTTCTATTTATAAATTTTGTACCTTTAATAACTGTGATGTTGAATTCTTACCCACTTCTTTTCGTGTGAAGGACCTCAGGACCAACAAATGCCTCCTCTAGGGGGATGCTATAGACGGTGTCTATGTCTGGCCCAAACCACTCATCCTAACCTTTGCCAATGTCACAGCTACCAAGGACATCCGGCATCAACGTCTGGGTCACCCCGCAACCCCTATTTTTCAGTTTATTATTTCCTGCAATAATTTTTCATTCTCTCATTCAAGTTTTTAAACCATTGTGAGGCTTGTTTTTCCAATATATGTCATAAATTACCGTTTCATGTATCCACTGTGCACTCCACACGCCTACTAGAAATTATTTTTAGCGATGTTTGGACTTCCACCCATTTATCTGTCGAAGGCTCCCGTTATTACGTTATTTTTGTGAACCATTTCACAAAATATATATGGTTTTATCTCTAAATCATAAATTTGACATGTCGTCAATTTTCCCAAAATTCAAACTAATTGTTGAAAACTACTATTCCACCAAAATTAAAATACTTTACTTTGATAATGGTCGTGAATATATTCGTCTTGCACTTTTTGTCTGATTCAGGTATCACACATCTCATCACCCTGCCACACACCTCTAAACATAATGGTTACTCTAAAAGACGACACTTACACATCGTTGAAACTAGCCTCACCTTACAGTCCCATGCCTCCCTATCTATCGAGTATTGGCCATATGCCTTTAAATTGTTGTCAACCTCATCAACAGAATGCCCACCCCTACCCTAATTATGAACTCACCATATGAAAAACTTTTTGGGTCCCCCATAATTACACCAAAATCCATACCTTCGGGTGTCTATGTTATCCATGGCTTCGTCCTTTTAAGTATGATAAATTCGACTCTCGTTCCAAACCATGTATTTTCTAAGGATACTCTCTTACTCTGAGTCTCGAATCGTAAAATGTGTTGAAAATATCTTTCCCGTCGCTCACAGCTCGAACACACCTCCTCACCCTCCCAATACTGGTGAATGGACCGATTCCCTCGCCCTTCCCATACTCCCATAGACTCTACGTCCTCCTCTTCCCTGGCCTATCCTTCGTCCGCATCCTCCCACCCGAACCCATCCAAACCCCAACACCTACTCAACTCGCCTTTCCCACCAACTCACCCGACCCTCCACTAGCAAACCACCCCATGGCTACCAGATCTAAGCATGGAATTTGTAAGCCGGTTCAAAAACTCAATCTCCATATGTCAATCTCTGCTGAAGTTGAACCCCACAATGTTAAACAAGCTCTTAATAATCCTACATATTTGGTTGCCATGCATGATGAATATGATGCGTTAATTCGTAATAATACTTGGGACCTTGTCCCACTTGATCCTACGTATAATGTTGTTGCATGCAAATGGATTTTTAGGATCAAACACAATGTTGATGGCTCAATTGATCGACATAAAGGTCGGTTCCTGGCCAAGGACTTCACTCAGTGCCCGGGTATTGATTACTATGATACATTTAGCCTGGTCGCCAAGCCCACAACAGTTCACATTTTAATTACCCTTGCTCTTGTTCATGGTTGGCCCCTCAGCCAACTAGATGTTAACAATGCCTTCTTACATGGTAATCTCGCTGAAACTGTTTATATGGCCCAACCACAAGGGTTCCTTGATCCGCGTCACCCGTCCCACGTCTGCCGCCTCAAAAAGTCCATTTACGGATTAAAGCAGGATTCCCGCGCTTTGTTGAAATAGTGTCCTAAACCCAATCAGGTTTGACCGGATCCGACCGGGTCTGGTCAATTACAGTCTATTTAGTTCATGTACTATTATTAGAGTTGTGCACGAGCCGGGCCGAACCGAATACTTAATATTTAAATTTGATCTCGTTTATGAAAAGAACATGTTTGTGTTCTTTCGTGTTAGGAACATTTTATTATGTTTTGATGATGGCCATACTAGCTGTTATAGCAAGCCTGAAATAAGTTAGAAATTCTCTGTATAAGTCTTTACTTAGAGTCTGACATATTGTATAAGTTAAGTTAGACAAGTATTGTACTAGTTGGTAGGACGGCAAAGAAAAGCAGACATTCGGCGAAGTGAGGCCAGCCAAGCACCAGCAGAGAAGTAGTGAAGACTTAATGGTATGACATATAACCAAGGAAGTCTGTGATGACCTTGGATAAGTCTAAGTATAATTCAAGTGATGAAATTCAATGTTCAAATATGGTGTACACTGATCTCACCCAAGTCAATGATCAGTGAAGTACAAAGATTCTCCTTAAAACTGAAGTAATGAAGGAAACAGTGAATCGGTAGAGTAAACTGACTTTCGGCAAAGTGAAAGCAATAACGGTGAAGGAAGATCTAAACGGAAAAGTCAGATGGATCACTCGACCGGTCAAAGAAAGGCAAAGTAATCCTTATCAGAACGGAATTGAAAAATGATGAAGATTCAGAGGATCATGCATTTAATGTACAATCAATAGAGGATCAATCAAGGACGGATTTTCTGCTACACATTTGAAGGAAAAATTCGATCACTGAAATCAAGGAGGATAAAATTAAGGGGGAATCAAGAATAAAATCAAGGATTATTCCCCTCATAAATATAGCCAACGGACGGAATTTCAAATCAAGGACACTCAAGGCTATAAATAGAAGGCATTGACAGACAGATAAAACAACGATTAAGAAAAGCAAAAAGGAAGCGGAAACTCTGTCAATTTGAAAAGCCTTCTCTCTGAACTTACAAGGATTTATCTAGAGATCAACTCAGACATCAGAACTACAATTCATATTTATCACTAAGATTGATCAATCAAGTTTGTGAATCTCATTCACAATAAACTGAAGCAACTAAATCAGAAGTCATCTGAGAAGGAGTTGTGCTTGTGATAGCTGCTGAAGGATTTGATCTCAAGGAGCAGTGAAAGAGACTGAATCACTGAAGCTATTGCAGTCAATGAGTGATAGTCTTGTAGATTGTGAAGCTTGGGAAGCCAAGGACAATCATACTATTGTATCTGTAAAAACAATAGTGAACTCCTCCAATCATCACAGGAGAAGAGTGGACTAAGGGATTACACCACCCTGAAACTATAAGCCTTGTGTCAATTTACTTTACGCAATTTACTTTTATTGCATTCATTTAAATTGCCACATCATAATCTATATCTATGATTGTCCAAACTACTTTGAAACAACATAGTAGTAAAGGGACTTATCCGCCGCCCAAAAGCTTTTAAATACAAGAAAAGTTTTGAAACTCCACTATAGTCATTAAACCCCCCCTCTCGACTATAGTTTTACCCTTCTCTGGGACCAACAATTCGTTAATTAAACAAACATAAAATCATGTTCGGGTTCGGCTCGGTTATAGAAGTGTAATATTCGAGCTCGGCTCGTTTCGCTCGTATAGTAATAATTTTCCTTCTCTAATATCAGTAAACGAGCCGAGCCAAACCAAACACATGTTGCTTGAATTCGAGCTCGTGATAGTTTGTAGTATATTTTTCTTTTCAACTTTCAACAGGTGAAATGTATATACATGATATATCGCTCGCGAACTTAATCGAGCGCTTGCGAGCTTGGCTCGTGTTCGTTCGTTAATAAAACAAGCTTGATTATTAGTTTGAGCTCGATTTGTTATCTCTCACAAACAAACGATCACGAGCTTTACCGAGCCGAACATGAGCTTGTTCGCAAACAGCTCGGTTCGTTTGCAGCACTAACTATTATTATTATGAATAATAAAAAAGCACTACTGTTATTATATATTGTGTTTATTTAATGAAGCAATTTATTATTGCATATATATGATAACATCCTTAGTATTATACTGTGACAGAGAAACCATGATAGTGATTATGGTTGATGAGATCTCGAATCACTTTAATAAGTTTGTTACTTAAATGTCTTTAGTCGTATTTACTATATATTAAATAGGACATTAATAGTACGGCTAGACTAGCACGTATTGGATGTCTTCTATCTTATGAAGATAGGGGTAGATCCCGTCAATCGTAGTGTATGGACACTTGGACTGTACGTGGACGTGTATTAGAGATTGCGTATGTTAGACTGACCCACTTACTTTATTAAGTGTCGCAGTATGTGGCGGTTGTGTAATTATCCTAAGACCGGAGTCCTCATGACATCACGGTGTAGATTGTCATACTTTGATTCTAATGAGGTTTCCCCTATTCACGGGGCGATAATGTGGTAGTGCTTGGGTGTGATATTGAAGCATGCGTAGGATTCATGTTGCTCGTCCGGAAATCGCTTATCCTAATGGTAGGCGTAAATATCTGAAAAGGGCCATTTTATAAGGAATGTCTAGCTCCCGTGAATCTTTGCAAAGTGGGAGTAAATAAGTTACTTCGAGAGAGAATGATATCCAGATTATAAGCTACGGCCGTTTATGTATTGACACTCGAGATACGACTGTATGGATATTATGACAGCGATATGATTCTATTTACACAGTAACCATTTCACATGAAATGTAGTAATCATTGCATTTGATACTTCCAATGATTGGGGGTCATGACGTGTTGGTAGACGCTCTTCATGATCATTAGGTATGCAGGGCATTTTAGTGAATGTTCTTTATGTCTACGGCCAACATATTCGGAAGCCTATCGGGTCACACATAAGAACATCTAGTCGGATTAAATACGGTTATAGTGATAACCAAATAAGGAAACTTTTTTTATCTCAACTATAAAGTGTTATAGTGATGAATTGATATTGTGGTATTTATTTATTATGACTAAATATAATACAAAATATTAATTATGTTGATTAATTATATATATGAGGCGAAATTTATATATGTATTAGATACACATGGATTTTGCAATTTAATTAATAGATTATTTAATATAAGATATTAAATTAAAAGAGATAGATCTGGAAAAAGTATTTCTTTATTTTATTAGGAAAATGTTTTCCTTCTCCCGATTCCAAGCAGGAAGCTTCTCCCAATCAGATTGGGGCACAAGTCACACTATTTATATGGTGAGGGTGTCAACCTTTTTTGTACCATCACAATTAGAAGAGTTCTAATTTACTAGAAAATAAAAGAGCTTCCTATAGAGAGTTTTGAGAGAGAGAGAGAGAGAGAGAGAGAGAGAGAAAATGTTGGTCCAGCAACTGAGTTTTCCTGGTAGCAATCCAATGCGGGATTCCGGTGGGAAGTTCGTGTGGATATCGGTAGAGGCCGAACGCTTGGGCGGCTCTGCGCACTATACTCTTTTGAGGACGAAAAACTTCGATCTTTTAGATCAATCAAGGTATATTCTTTGTCTACTACTTCTATGTTTATTGTTTAAACGAAGTCGGTCCTGGGAAAAGGAAATCAAATTTTAAATTCCGCTGCGTAAACGTCTTGATTTCCTAACATGCTTGGTATCAGGAGTTATGTCAATTTCTTTTTCGATATGGCTTTTTGAACTCTCAGTCCGATGCATCCCTTTTTATTTATGCGCAACCCACGTTTACTCTATATATTTTTGTCTATGTTGATGATCTGGTTATTATAGGAAGCACCCCCACTGCAGTTAAACAGATTATCTCCACTTTATCTGCTCGATTCTCGGTCAAGGATATTGGTGATCTTCATTTTTTTCTAGGCGTCGAGGTTACCCCTAACACATATGGTCTCCTTTTATCTTAGCGTCGCTACATTTACGACATCCTTTCGAAGGCCAATATGCTTGAAGCTAAACCGTGATCGACTCCCAAGTGAACTGATATATCCTCTCTAGCCCAAGACACAGGTGGCCCTCTCCCCGGCCCTTCTATCTACCGGTCCCTCATTGGTAACCTTCAGTATCTGCACTTTACTCGACTGGATGTGTCCTTCGCGATCAACAAATTGGCTCAGTTTATGAATGCCCCCACCAGTATGCAATGGTCCTTTTCCAAGCGTTTTTCACGTTATTTGGTGGGTACCATTGGCCTTGGTCTCCAGCTCTATCGGGATTCCTCTCTTACTTTACATCTATGATGCACCGACACTTCAATATGGTTGCCGTGTGCCGTGTCCGACACAAGACACGACACGACACGCTCTGACACGCTCCGACACCGTGTCCGACACATGTCGGCTGATTAAATTAATATTATTTAAAATTTAAATATCCGACACGCTTACGACACACTGCCGACACTCCTCGACACTCCTGAACCCTATTTTTAATTTTTTTTCTTTATTTAATTTTTTTTAATGGAAACGTTAAAATACACGATTTTCATTTCTATAATAGTTAAATAAATAATACGCCGTATCAAGTTAATATGTTTTTTTGTTGATACGCAATCATTTTTACAAATTGTAATATTTTGAATGTCAATCGCAATTTCTTTTGCCACCGTATAAAGGTCGAATATCTAATCTAGATATTCATAGAGTTTATGTAATATCTATATTATTTTGCCTTTTTTTTTTTCATATGTTTACAAATATTTTTTTGATAAATTGAATTTTATTTACATTATATATATATAAATATGTGTGTGTGTGTGTGTATATATATATATATATATATACACACACACACACACACATTATATATATATATATATATATATATATATATATATATATATATATATATATATATATATATATATATATAATGTGTCGGTAGCGTGTGTCGTGTTCTTAAATTTTGGAATTAGCCGTATCGCTGTATGCTGTATGTCGTGTCATGCGACGTGTCCGTGTCTGTGCAACATAGATTTGCATGCTTTATCAGATGTTGATTGGGACGGATATCGAAGCAATTATTCATCTACGGGTGCTAATGTTGTCTATATTGGCCGTAATCTCATATGTTGGAGTACAAAGAGACAAAAATATGCTGCACGCTCCTCTACTGAAGCCTAGTATAAGTTTGTCGGCTGTGTCTGCTAAGCTCCTAGGGAATAAACTAATAAATAGGTCAACCGTCACCTCTAAGCTCGACAGTCTCAGTGCAAAATGCCATCAGACTGCTGATGAACTCAATTGGATCTCCTTTGTTCTAAACGATTTGGGTCATTCTTCATCTACCCCTCCGATGATTTATTGTGATAATATTGGGGCCACGTATCTCAGTGCAAAGCCGGTTTTTCACTTTCGCATGAAACACGTAGATATTGACTTTCACTTTTCGGGAACTGGTTCAAGGCAGAAAACTCTGTGTCATGTCTCGTCTCACGATCAGCTTGCGGACCTTCTTACTAACCACTGGAGAAAGGTGTTTTTCAATCATTGTTGGTCAGGCTTGGTCTCACCATCCGAACTATGATAATGAACAAGAGGAACATAAGGAGAAGCCAAACCATTACATTATCATCATTATCCCACAGAGTACGCTAGTTAAAATATAATTCCCTTTGAAGTCGTACAGGGTCAGGAAGGGAGTCAATAAAGGGAAATGATTACTTAGAATTGAACATCACGATTAAGAAAAAAATCATGGGTAGTAAGGTCATAAAACATCGATCCCTTTTTGCCAAATGGATAGCCAACAAAGATGCATTTGCAGGACCACGAATCAAACTTATCTTTTATAAGAAGCCGATTGGCCGCATAGCACAAGCAACTAAAAAATCGAATCGTATCTTAAGAGGGAGGGCGACCAAAGAGACATTCATAAGGCGTTTTTCTGGACAAAACAAAGGTAGGTGTCAAATTTATCAAATGCACAACGGTGAGAACACTTTCACCCCAAAAATACTTGGGCAACTTAGCTTGAAAACGCAAATCATGAGCTACATTAAGAGTATGACGATACTTAGTGCTGGTCCCTTGAAAATGCTTTGGTTAAGTTTAGAGGGGGGGTGAATAAACTTAACACTTAAAACTTTTGGAGTTAACAAACTCAAAGAAGGTCGAGAGCTCTGGCCGATCGCTCGATAGTCCGTGACCACTCGGTAGTCTGGCGATTGTTGATGTAGCTGAATTTGTTGCAGCGGAATATATTTAGTTTAAGCCTTATTACTTGTTGTTAAAAGAATGATACTAGGTATTGGATACTCAGTAGTATAAGTGTGTGATTCAGTTGCTAGTTTCAGTAGGTTGATGTGATCAATATACTAAATAACATAAAGTAAATGCAGAAAGTAAGTAGGCAAGATTTATAGTGGTTCCGGGTGGTGTAATCTGTCGAGTCCACTCTTCTCTGTGATGTTGGAGGAAATTCACTAGAGATCCTTGAGGTTGCGAAAGCAAAAATCCTTAAGTTTGTTTGTCCCTTCACCAATGACTATGGCTTCACAAACCGAACACTTGAAACAGTAGGATTCTTTGCTCCAAAGTATTCCACTGGTCCTTGAAGGGTAGGATTGCCTCTTCACCAGCTCCACCACACACACAACAGTTCTTGACACCCAAAAGATGCTTCTCTGTCTTCAGCAGGATTCGTGTAAAAGAAAGATTGAATCAAGTAAATGATTCAGTTGTTAGCAGCTTGATCAGGATGAAATGATCAGCAGCTTGATGTCTTCAAGTGTGTATACTTGATGTAACTTGATAGCAAGTTACGCTTGAAGATATTTCTTGATCAGTCAGTTAAAGCTCAGTGTATGTCAGCAGGGTGATTTTCTTGAATTAACTTGATAGCTTCGTATGGATCATAAGCTCATCTATTTTTCATTTTCATCACTCGTATCTGAATCAGGAGTCTTCTATTTATAGATGAGAAACCTGTGACTTATGTTTGAATTTCAAACATAGCCGTTTCAGACTTGTCTCCATCTTGACTTGCTTTTTGTCTCTGTTTCATAGATGACTTTGTCGATCGACTTTTTGTCGATTTGATTTGTCCACCCTTTGACTTGTATCCATTGGATAAAGTTCTGAATATTTCCAACGTTCCTTTTATCTTGACCATTGATTTGTTGACAAAATCAAGGCTTGTAATCCATCCTTATCCTTTTAATCTCCCAATGTAACCTTTGATTAAATCGAGAATTATACTCAACAAATATTCAAGTATGTCACCATTGATGTACATATCTGTCAATAAGAGTTTAAGTCTGTTGTGTTTTAATAACACTTCAGCTGACTTCTTCTCATCTAACTTTTTATTGTGAAGTTAGAGTACACCATTTTGAGCATAACTAAGTTCCAGTCACCACTTAACATATGGAACTTAGACCTTGTATTATTAAAGATATATGTAATCAGTTTAGGTCATCACAGACTTCCCTAAAAGTCGATTCCATATCCTTGACTTTAAATACTAAGTTTGATCCCTTAGCCTTCAATAAGCGAGTTTGAACCATCACTTTTTCCTTCAAAGAGGTCCCTAGTAAGTCTACTGACCTAGACACTCTACTGACCTAGACAGATCTGCTGATAAAGTCAGCTGACCTACTTACAGTGCTTGTTTGATAAAAAATATACAAAGATCAAACTCTAATAAACCTATATATTTGATCTAGACATATTTTTGTCATTGCTCTATAACAGCTAGTCTGGTACTCATCATTAAAACTTGAAATATGTCCAACACTTGGTTCAACCCGACCATTTTGTTGGGCAGTATCAACACAAGAGGTGTGCAAAATGCCTTTATCCACAAAAAATGGGCGTAAACTGAGAAACTCTTGTCCGTTGTCACTATGCAAAATTTTAATCTTTTTATTGAATTGTGTTTTTACCATGGTATAAAAATCACAATTAATTGACCAACCTCATGCTTTCCAACCATTAAATAAAACCAAGTAGAACAAGAATAATCATTCACAATAGTACGGAAGAAACAAGCATTACAACTAGATAAAACCTTATTGGGTCCCCAAATGTCACAATGAATTAAATCAAAAATAGCATCATCTTTATTCGAACTTAACGGAAAAGAGTTTCGAGGTTGTTTACTCATGTAACACACTTGATGAGTCAAAAACACAACCTTTATTTAAAAGACCACTAATAACCAAACCAGGTAAAGAAGAGACAAAGAAGCGTCGAAGGATGATCCAAACGCCGATGCCATAAAAACCTGGAACTAATAACCGCCTCTGTATTTGCCTGAAAATCATGAGCATAAACCGGCCGGAATAGATAGACCCCATTAAAATGCACCCCACTCCAATCACGTTCCTCGAGATATGGTCATGTATAACACATAGCTCGTTAGTAAATATAACACTACAGGCAGACCCGTCCCTGGGCATAGGCCAACAATGCCACAACTTAGGGCCTCCGAAAAATGATAGAAAAAAATTAGTGTCCTGGTTTTTGCTTTTGATCCAATGAGTTTATTAGTCTAAAAACGTGACATATATTTTAAAAACCGTTTAATTTTTTTCCGAAATATCCTGTTTTGATAAATTGGTTAAGGGCATCTAAACACTTGTGGACGGCCCTGACTACAGGGTTGAATGTCAATTAAATGTGACACATATAACACATATCGGAAATTCAAGACCTCCCAAAGAAGTGTTTTTATCACAAACAGTTAGGGAAGGGGGAGAATTGCGTTTAGTTTTTTGGGAAGGAGGTTAGTTGCTTTTTGTAGCTAGTTTTTATACTAGTTAACGTAAGCCGTGCAAGTCACGGCGGACCCAACATAAATCGTTACCAACGATAATATCAAAGAATAGATCCCCAACGTGAAATAAATCGCGTAAGCTTAAACCGTAATAAATTCAAGATACAAGACAAAGAGAGCAAGTGAAATATATCACATTCTCTCCAAGAGGTAGCTCTTTCTTAGAGACGTGAAGATTGTGAATCACCTCTCTTCCAGCCCTATCAGTAGTTTCCATCTACAAAATAAACTACAATATGATGTATCGGAGAACAATGTCATAAAGTCGATCACTTTAGCTTCGACTTTACGCAATGAAACATTATAGAAAAACAATAAGCGAACCATAACTACACGGTCAAATCTCCCGAGACGCCTTAGCTTCCAGATCATTAATATGCTTGAGAATGTGTTTCGCTCATTTTATATACGACATTTCTCTTTCTTATCATTAATGAATACGTTATTGATCTCGTGTTCATTCATTTGGTAGAAAAAAAACACGTGTCAAACTGTCTGAAGAATATAAAAAGTGATTTGGTATTCCAACGTCAATTTTAGTGACGTTCGTACTGCAAATGACCGTCGATTCCACCGACGTTATGTTGTTCAAATTAATAAAAATATTTAATGTGGTGTCCACATGGTTTTATTCAATTGTAGTGTCGAAATCGAAAATTTTCGGTTGAATGAAATTTAAAAGTGAATCTACACTGTCAGTTGGAGGTACTAAAAATGAACCGTATCGGAATATACACTTTGTTGTGTATAATATTCAATTTTTGTGTCGAAATCGAATCGAGAAATCGAAAAATTTCGGTTGATTGAATTTTAAAGCCTCCTTCGGTTTATATATAACGATAACCGAAATTCTGGTTTTTACCGAAGAGAAAAAAAAACGAAAAAAAAACCCTGCTGTTTAAAATTTTAAATTTTTTTTTGGGCCACGTGTCAGCCCAGGAGGCTGCCACGTGGCCTCTTGTGGGCAAACCCCCTTAGCACTTAATAGATATACTAGGGTGGTTAGAGCCGTGCAAGGCACGGCTGCCCATTGAGCCATTATATTTAAAGGTTTAAAAGTCATGGAATATGAAATTGGTAATTTTTGGTTTATGGTATAATGTATTGATATAAGGAATCATAAACATTATAATGATATTATAGGACGTATGACATAGACATAAATGAGCATATTAATAACATAGCGAGGGATTTATATTACAAGGACCTTGGAGTGCTTTACAAAACCTGTTACAAAATGCATACCAAAACATGCATCTTCCAGAAGCATGAGATGACCAGCTTGTACATTTGAATGTTACCGGGTGAAAATCAAAAGTCGGGAACATAATTAACCGGTGCAAGAGTTTTAGGTTTCATATTATAAAGCCATTAGCTATGTTGCACCCAAAAGCTAATGGTTCTAATATGTAAACCAACCCTTGCCCGAAACAAAAGCACAAAAGGTTATAGCACATTTATTATTACCAAGGTTGCATATAGCTGGATCATTTACGATCTCGGGGATCATATGTTTTCAGTCTCCTTCCCTTTAACCTTCTTCCCTGGGCTTTCATGAATTCCAGAACCTGTGGATGATGTGTTTCCAGCATCAGCTGAACTTGGAGAAGGTGGGGGCAAGACTGCATCAAGCTTATCATTAGACACATCAGTGAATAAAAGAGTTCTCTTGGGACTGGAAGAGGCTGCAGAACTTGTCCCTACAATTCCAGCTGCATTGCCAATTTCCTCAATAGTCAACTTTGTGTTGGGGCTGAAAAATTGCGTCTCTGTTCCATCAATCTGAGAGGCAGGAGCTGATGAGTCGACATGGGGTGAAGAAGAGCCAGCTTCAATAATTTTAGGGGTCTTTGATGATGCAATTTCTTCTTCAGTATACAGTTTCACAATAGGGTAGCTTGTTTCTGCATTTCCTCGGAATGTTTTCTCAAGCTGCTTCACAAAGCAGATTACAGGCTTCTTGTTGATCCTTCTTTCAATTTCATCGTTCAAGGGAGCATTCTACGGAAGGGATATAAAATCACATGTATAAATGATGTAAAGTGAAGGTAGAAAGATAAGGGGAAAAGGGAAACAAAGTGAACGGTCTGTTTTCCAGAAGCATGCAGTAGCAAATCACAAGGAACATGTTATGAATGGACAATAGTAACCTGAAAAAAGATGCTAACCCTAGCAGCTGCTTGTTGAATTTCTGCCCCTGTGAACTTGGTTAGCTTCTCCGCATCCGGAGAAAACAGCGTTGCTGTTAGGGTACCGGTTTCATCATTAAGGAAAACACCAATGTGGCAGCTGCATTTGATGAATGGAAAATGTTAGTGGTAGGCATGAAGTTCTTATAGTAACAGTTGGGTAAAGTAAATACCGGGGTTGAATTTGTGTTGATTTGTTGCAGCCTGTACATGTGGTATTCCAGCCTATTGGTGCCTCAAAGCTCTTACCACAGTTATGGCAAGTAGGATACCAAAGCTTTTCTTATGCAGGAAGCAGATGTATAGTGGTTGAGACCCAACCAACCTTAACCTATTACATGTATAATGGGGAGAATAACTATAAGTAAATGGTTTAGAAGCAATCGACAATAGTTAGCCTATTCATGTACATACCAAAGCTTGATTTAATTCGAAGTCTCTCACTGGGACAATGATTTCGTTGCTTGGTGGAGGAAGAAGCCTGCTAATGTCCAAGTAAGCTTCTGCATCCACAAGCTTTTTTATTTCTTCAGCATTTCTGGTGCACCTGTTTAGCAGAGAAAACCAAGATGGCAAAAGTAAGCAAACCAAAGACCGTTTAAATTACTGGATTATTCAGATAATTATTTATAGTATTCAAAAAGGAATAGCAATATACCAAGCATGCAATGGGTCAGCCTCTGGATAAGGTGGGTCATGAAGGAAGAAGGAATTCTTCTTGGTTGTTATAGATAGACCTTCAGCAAATATAAAGAGTCAGCTGTGCTACAACATCAAATAATTTTTCTTCAGGTTCAATATTCAGCGGTGGAAAGGGAAAAATACCATGATGTGTAGTGATTTTCACGTTTACACCAGCAATGATCGTTATTGTGGAAATCTTGAAGAAATCTTTGTACTCTCGTTGTCCAATACGTCGATCCACAAGCGTAATGTCATCATTCTTTTCCTTTGGTAAAAGGAAACAGAATGAGTATATATCACATGGAAAATGTGAAAGCATTGATCATACATGCATCAAAAGGTTTATAAGTTAATACTTACTCATTGTTGATTACAATGTAATCCCAAACAGAATCGTTTGTAGCATCTGTAAGGTGTAGTGCCCGAAAGACAATTGTATAATTGTTTTGGGACGTAATTAATAATTCATCTTATTATATGCATGTATGCTTATAATTAAGACACTCATGAAAACCCTAAGTACCTCGTTTATGTAATCACATAACTCGGTGTATGGCTATACACAAGAGGATTGAGTTAGTGAGATGTACTTAAAATTAACTTAGTCCGTAGCGTTTATTAATGAGTATGGGTCTCATGATTAATTTGCTATTAATGCGCCCGAACACTTTAGGTGTGACAAGATTATCCGGATTGTCGGTAATAGGGTACCTAGTGGGGCATTTATATATGATGATAATCATATAGAAATTTGGACCGATTTGATTTGAGTTCTCGATATAATTCCGTAATCGAGAAGTCTTATCGAATCGCAAGATGATCATGTATGGATTAATCTTAATCGAGGTGATCTGAGGCATTTAATCGCGTAGTAGACTAGGGTAGAGTTTGATGTGTTAGTAAGGATCACTTGAAGTATGTGGTCCAACACTTCTCGTTGGCTCTATTCGGAATGAGTGAGTAGTCCGTGCTATCACAGATATGGAATCCATTCCTTCCTCGGGAAGTAGAGAGACGATTCACTTATTTGTTGACCCTGAAAGCGATCGATCGGCCGAGTTCATATTATATTGAATATGAACTAATTGATCACTAGGGGTTAATGGTAAATAAGGATAATATGTTTCGAGAAGGGTTTACGGAAATATCCCGACTCAAGTGAGCAAATCTATGGAGGATTTATCCGTATGTAATGATTATATTAGTGGACGCTTTCGACTCATAAATTGAGTGTAAGTTATCTGTATTCGATAGAGTTCAGTTTCGGGTTTATGGTGGTGTAATCCCGGAATTAATAGGTTGGATATAATTATTCTGTCTGAAGAATAATTTTATCTAATTTATTGTAGCTACTGAATATGGGTCCATTGTCCCCGACGTGGCTCCTAATATAGCATAATTGGATTTCTCGTCGTTGCATCTCAATTATAATTAAATAGTTGGATTGAGCTATTTAATTTGATATGTGGATTAATTGTTTAGTTGGACTAAATAATTAAATACACGGAAAAGACATTTTTCGTGGACTCGGCCCAAAATTAGTGTGTTGAGCCTTTTTTGACTCAATTGGTCAAATATCAAAAGATGCGTGACCTTTTTTTTTTTTTTTTTGCGGTATTGAAGATGAAACACCCCTGCATGCTCTTCGTGATTGTCCTTGGACTACCCAAGTGTGGATGTTATTGATACCTAGAGATCAATGGAGTCACTTCTTTGGCACAAGCAGTACAGATATATGGATAGCAGAGAATCTGGCCACTAAAGGCTCTAAAGATGCGTGACCTTATTTGATTAAGGTTGGTGGCGCATTTTTGTTATATTATTTAATTATTAAGAAATTAGTTTTCTTGGATAATTATTTAATGTGTGATTTATCTTTTATTTGTTAAATGATAATTCATGGAATATTAGATAATAATATGATTTATTCTAATTTGTTTGGGATAATCATTTTATTTATCTTTTATTTGGAAAAGGATTATTATAATTGATTTTGTATTAATTATTTAATCCTTGGAGGTTAAGTTTTACTCTCCTATATAAAGAGAGTTCTTTCAAGCCTTTTAAAAACACACTATTCACGTCACTATTCACAAGAGAAATTGGCTGAAAATTTCGGCCTCTATTCTTAGGGTTCAAGTTGGAAAAATCTTCGGGATTTTTCCGGTAGCATATCAAGGAGGTCCGGCGGCGGGAAACACCATCCACCTGGTGTTGCTGGGAGACACACGTTGGAAGGCTGTGGCTTCTCAAAATACGTGTTCTTGGAAATCTATCGTTCTTGGAGTTAAGCACCATAAAAAGGTAGATTCCTAAACCCCCTTGTAGGTTTAGATCTTTTATTTATGTATTTTGTTTCGTTTAGATCTAGATCTGATGCATTCCGCTGCGTAATCGGGTCAATCTATGATTGATCCGACGATATTTCATCTAACAAGTGGTATCGGAGCCTTTGATCTAACGATCAAAGTATATGAATTTTAGATCTTGGAGTGGAAAAGCATGTTTTAGATGTTTTATTTCGTTTTTTTTTGGTAAAATTCGAATTTAATCATGATTGTATGCTTGTGATTGTTGTGGTTGAAGAGATGGATTGGGGTTGGTATTGTTTACCCGTTAGATCTATTGTAAACTCATATAAATTTGTTTATATGAGTATAGGAAATTTTGTAATTTTAATTTCCTAAAAGTAGATCTGTTTTGTTGCTGTTCCGTTTTTTATTTATTCCTGGAGTTTGAGCCGTTGAAACGACAATCCTTCCGGTCAGAATGAAGAATAAAAGTTGAAGAACATGCCCTCAAAATTTTGTGACGATCGGAGTCGATCTCGATGTCCGATCGCTGCTATAAAGTTGCTGCTGTAACAGAAAAGCACAGCAGGCATTAAAACCCTAGTTGTGAGTTCGTCAAATTTCTGGAAGAGATTGGACCGTTGAAACGAAGATCCGACCGTTCAGATCGACTATCATGGAGTTATGAACATGCCCTAAAAATTTAAGGTCGATCGAGATTTGTCTTGATGCCCGATCGTCCCCAGGAAGACACTGTTGCGCCGCAGTTATAAACAGATGCAGCAGTTAGATCTGCGGATTTCTGTAGAAAATTGGACCATTGAAACGAAGATCCAACCGTTCAGATTGAAGTAGGCGGAGTGAAGAACAGATCCATAAAGTTTCATGACAATCAAGGTTCGTTTGGATTTCCGATCATCGATAATACGCAGCAGCAGCAGATTAGAAAATAGTAAACCCTAGTTAGTTTGTTTTTTTTTTTTTTTTTTTTAATAGGTTAGATACGGGGGTACCAACGATCCATCTCGGTGTTTATTTTTTCCGTTATTTTTTCGTGTATGATCGAAAATTGTATGATATAACCGGAAAATTACCATGACATGCATCATATCATGATTCCACTCCAATGCATACATGTAGCTAGTTTATTTCGAATAAATTAGGCATGTATAACTCGAATAATTAGTATGAATGCTTATTAATTTAATATGTGGTAGTTAAATAATAAGTAGCTAATTATAAAAACCGAGGACCCGGTTTTTGTCAATCGTTACGATTTTAGTGATGGATTCTCGGTGAATCCCACTTGGATAAATCGTTGAGCTTTTTGGTGATGGCTTCTCAGTGAACCCACCTTAAACAAAAACGAGATTACGCTTTGGGTGACAACTTAGAAATCGGAGAATCTTAGTACATGGGTTCGGAAATGGTCTAACCATGGTTGGGCGAGTTCAACCGAGCTTCGGCTCAATCGACTCCCCTCCACGTGTGATGTACGTTACAGCAGTTCGATAGGACTTAGCATAGCCGATAAGCCTTCGGGCTAAACGGGGCTTCTCCTGCCGGATTGGCCTGAACTGTCACATATGTTCCAACGAATAAGACGGCGTAGGCTTGCCTACATAACCGACCCTATTCGGAGTACTTTGATTTATTGTTTCTTATTGTCAAGGCCAAAACCGTAATTAGTAAACCCACCACTTTTTCAAAATATTGAGTGGGAGCGGGGAAGGCGACAGCCAACCCCACGGCCTCTACTATAGATGCAAGCACGTGAGAGAATGGTGACGCTCGTGCGCTTTGATTTCGGCCCTTCGGATGGTGTTCACCGCTATCAAAATTCAAGGCTTGGTCTCCGAAAGGATAGGATTTCGGTACTCGTCCGGTCATCGACTTTGTCCCTCGTAGGCATACTGGGCGCACTCGATCCGATATAGTAGGTCACACTCTTTATGGATATTTTCGAAATATCTAGGCTAGAAAAAGGAAGGTAATCAATGATTAAGGTCCGGATGTCTGATTCCCGTGAGATGTTCGATTCTCGAAGCTTAATCATTGAGAGAGATTGTCTCAGTTTGACCATCATAGTGCTGATATCGACCCTCTCGGACAGTACTATGCGAGGTTAAATCCTTGGAATGGTAGGATAAACTTTTATAGTTTATAATTCCTAAAATAAAAATCTAGTAGTGAAAATTTATTTTTTGAATTTAAATTTCTGTCATATTTTTTTTTACAATTAAATCTCTAGGTTACTAAACTGTTAGTAATAGGACTTCATTAAAAATGTGGAGAGTAACAAGTACGTTGTAAATTATCAAACAATGCATTTACTTTTTCGGAAGAGATTTATTCTCTTGAGCCTTTAAAAACTTAAGTGACATAGTATAGGTATGTCACGGGTGTCACTCGTGTTGAATGAGAGACGACCATACTTAGTTTACAAAAGATGACATAGGACTATCATATAAAATTCATTCAGTGATTTTAAAAGTGTAATTACACGACAAATTTCTAAATTGAAAATTTGGAAAATCATATACATAAGGCATAGCTAGTTAGACGGTATTTGGAACCGATAAACTAGTGGGAGCCTTAGCCTTATGATTTGTTGTTTTTCTGAATCAATAGAAATGTGTAATAGACTGCACAAGAGTTTCTCCATTTATTGGAAAAACAAGAATAAAGCGTTACTAGTTAGACAGTATTTGGAATTGATAAACTAGTGGGAGCTTAGTTCTGGAGATTTTATAATCTTTGAAACATCATGAACACAAAGATTGCTAGTTAGGCAAGATTTGGAACTGATAAACTAGTGGGAGCTTAGTTCTAGGTGATGTTCTAATCTTTGATACAAAGTATTGCTGGTTAGACGGTATTTGGAACCGATAAACTAGTGGGAGCTTTGGTCTTATGATTTGTCGATTAGAAAAATCGATAGTCCAATCAAGTAACACTAAACATCCCACAATTCAAGAGTAGTGACTACTCAAACGAAATGCTAGTTCAAGACTGTTTCCATTTAAGGAAAGTCGAGAATGGGAAAGAATGTTTATACGTGTCAGTCATCCAAACTAAGTAGTTTTAAGGCTAAACCGAAAAATTAATGAATTGGAAATTAGAGGATAAGGAAAGTGATTTCGGATCACTGACCAATGCATCCTTAGCAATTTTCTCGAAAGCTAAGTTCTTTGGAAGAACTAGGTAGCTTTGCATTAAACGATAAACAAAATACACAACGGGCAGTTATTTCAGATAGACTAGTGGGAGTGATATAAGGAAATGAATCTCGGATTCAATTCTTGAGTATCACAGAAAATTCATTTTCTGTTTTCGGATTCGTTGGAACGAGCGTATTCATTTTCAATAGGATAATTTGTTGGTCTTATTGACGATAAATATAACATTCGTAGCACGAACCTCAGACTCGGACTTTTGTTTGATAAAGTCAGAACCACTAAGCATTGCTGAAAAGGTATTAGTAACGCGTCTTAAAACAATATAAACGCAAATGGTTTACGTATTTCGATAAACGCTTCTTTCGATTCTATTAATTAGTGCACATTCCCTAAAGACAAGATCTCAAGAGGCGGCTTAGGGTGATTCCTATCTCCGAGTCAAAGGAACCTGTCTCAAAGGAACAATGCCTAAGTTTCCTTTCAATCGGGAAAGGGTAATAGATTTAAAGAAGTTACATAGCCTATTCATATCGACCTTCGGGGTCATATGAAAGATACAAGCTAGTGGGAGCTTCTGAGTAGTGACATGTTGTCTGATAACTACTCGAAACTCCGTAAGTTTATCCAAAATATTTGGAGGAAATCTCGATTTCACGAGATAGAGTATTCCATACTCGTAAATAGGTTATTGCATAGTCTTGGGATGATGCTCGGCCCGCCTCCCAAGTGAAATGTTTTCACTAAGGGATACACCACAAATTTGCCTTATATAGTTATTGATGTGCTACGATACGCTGCTGAACTCATTTAAGATATTGGTTGCAAAATAACGGTTGTAATAAAAAACCGAGAAGTCTACCTAAAAGATGCCTACGCATTTGTGGATACGGAGTGAATTCGGTTCACCCCAATTCCGTAAATATAGACATTTAGCATTTAGTGCTTGAAGGTAGGACTGGCAATTTTGCATACACGTTCAGGACGTGAAATATCTTAATGCATTGAGTAAAGGTTGGTTATAAAACTCATAAAATCAGAGAATGACGGTTATACTGTCAAACTCGGTCTGATAGAGTCTATAAATAACAACCTTGGATCTTGAAGTATATGTACTCAAGATGTTACTAACTGATTTGTTCAGTCCACATCCAACACCGGCAGTTGGTGACAACACTAATAAAAACTACTAAACTAGATCAGTATATCGATCCACCCAAAATGCAGTGGGAGTATGGTTTGTCCATTACTCATTGCAGGACCTTACGGTCTATAAGGCGATTGATGACCTATAATCCTTTGTGGGTGTGTAGGATCCTCGATCATAGAGGTTGGTTAAAAGCCATAACCACGTGAATGGAGTATGATACTCCATTGCTGTTGAGACTCTTGTAGAACCACACGAGTATCTCAGCCCAAAGTGGGAGTAATTGGAACTACACGGAGAAGAGTCGAATGAATAGGAAAGTTTAACTTTCAATAGCAAAGCCGAGTAATTTAGGGGTGATTCCTAAAAGGTAGAGAGTTAACTGGACCGTGATCTCTCTTATCACTCGATCTTGCTTGATTTCGTCGAGAGCGGGAAATGGGGTGATTCCTAAGACTTTCTTGCCGAACAACGGAATCTGAATTCATTCAGAACCGAAGGGTTTTAGCTAAGAACAAATAACGGATTTGTTACAAAGCATAAAATAGGGGTGATTCCCTAAGACCTTTTTGCGAGACTAACGGTATCTTAATTTATTCAGAAAGAACCTTTGGCAGGAAGCCTGCCATAGCTTATATCCTTTGGGGATTAAAGAAAACCTCTAGGTCATTTCAAAGTAATATATTTTAATATGTGGACTTGACCAGAATGTTGATAAGTCTTTTGTAGACTTGGCATCAATATTAGTAAAGTAGTATGTAGATTAGTGTTTGTGAACGGTAACACTGAAACAATTGGAAACAACATGGGTGTGTTATCCAAGTCGAGTCGACATGCCATCGGGATTCATTCTAAAGGATTTGATTCGCTCAAATCCGCAAGAATCGATCATTGGCAATCCCATCCATTCACCTGGTTAAGATATTCTTGCATTTATGCAACATTCAACGATGTAGTCTACCCCTACCTCTCGGGAATGGTTATCTAAACTCGAGGATGAATACTGAAATGGGATGTTTAGTGAATCCTCAAGTATCTTCGGGAGAATGAGGAATAATATGCTAGTATATTCAGGTGCAAACTAGAATATAAGTGATGACACTGATTCTGACTTTAGGTCAGATGAAGGATGATCGTTAAGTCGATTTCGTCCTCGGTGTTGAATCAAAGGCATATTGATATCGTACCACCGGATTAGATGGAAAAGCGACGTTTCGATCCCAAAGATTGACTCAAGCCGACATCCTACCTAATCAGTGTACCAAGTCACATGGTATTCGGATTCTGAGTACGCGCCGGGTCACTGACCTACCCTGCGGAGGCATACTCCGGTCGTGCTTGGAAGGATGAATTACTAAGATGCGCTTGGAGGGTACATATTTGAGGGATTCGTCTCACTTGTTTTGAGCAAGTGGGAGAATGTTGTAGATATAGATAAATAAGGGTGTGCTCTAAAACAATTAATCCACTTGCCTTTCGTGCAAGTGGGAGATTGTAAGTGTAGTGCCGAAAGACAATTGTATAATTGTTTTAGGACAGAATTAATAATTCATCTTATTATATGCATGTATGCTTATAATTAAGACACTCTTGAAAACCCTAAGTACCTCGTTTATGTAATCACATAACTTTCGGTGTATGGCTATACACAAGAGGATTGAGTTAGTGAGATGTACTTAAAATTAACTTAGTCCGTAGCGTTTATTAACTGAGTATGGGTCTCATGATTAATTTGCTATTAATGCATGAGAACACTTTAGGTGTGTGACAAAGTATTATCCGGTTTATCGGTAATAGGGTACCTAGTGGGGCATTTATATATGATGATAATCATATAGAAATTTGGACCGATTTGATTTGAGTTCTCGATATAATTCCATAATCGAGAAGTCTTATCGAATCGCAAGATGATCATGTATGGATTAATCTTAATCTCGAGGTGATCGCTGCACGCATCGCGTAGTCTCAGGGTAGAGTTTGATGTGTTAGTAAGGATCACTTGAAGTATGTGGTCCAACACTTCTCGTTGGCTCTATCTCGGAATGAGTGAGTAGTACGTGCTATCACGAATATGGAATCCATTCCTTCCTCGGGAAGTAGAGAGACGATTCTTTATTTGTTGACCCTAGAAAGCGATCGATCGGCCGAGTTCATATTATATTGAATATGAACTAATTGATCACTAGGGGTTAATGGTAAATAAGGATAATATGTTTTGAGAAGGGTTTACGGAAATATCCCGACTAAAGTGAGCGATCTATGGAGGATTTATCCGTATGTAATGATTATATTAGTGGGACGCTTTCGACTCATAAATTGAGTGTAAGTTATACGTATTCGATAGAGTTCGGTTTGGGTTTATGGTGGTGTAATCCCGGAATTAATAGGTTGGATATAATTATTCATGCGAAGAATAATTTTATCTAATTTATTAGAAGCTATCTGAATATGGGTCCATGGTCCCCGACGTGGCATTCTCTAATATAGCATAATTGGATTTCTCGTCGTTGCATCTCAATTATAATTAAATAGTTGGATTGGGCTATTTAATTTGATATGTGGATTAATTGTTTAGTTGGACTAAATAATTAAATACACGGAAAAGACATTTTTCGTGGACTCGGCCCAAAATTAGTGTGTTGACCTTTTTTGACTCAATTGGTCAAATATCAAAAGATGCGTGACCTTATTTGATTAAGGTTGGTGGCGCATTTTTGTTATATTATTTAATTATTAAGAAATTAGTTTTCTTGGATAATTATTTAATGTGTGATTTATCTTTTATTTGTTAAATGATAATTCATGGAATATTAGATAATAATATGATTTATTCTAATTTGTTTGGGATAATCATTTTATTTATCTTTTATTTGGAAAAGGATTATTATAATTGATTTTGTATTAATTATTTAATCCTTGGAGGTTAAGTTTTACTCTCCTATATAAAGAGAGTTCTTCCAAGCCTTTTAAAAACACACTATTCACGTCACTATTCACAAGAGAAATTGGCTGAAAATTTGGCCTCTATTCTGTAGGGTTCAAGTTGGAAAAATCTTGGGATTTTTCCGTAGCATATCAAGGAGGTCCGGCGGGAAACACCATCCACCTGGTGTTCTTTGGGAGACACACGTTGGAAGGCCGTGGCTTCTCAAAATACGTGTTCTTGGAGATCTATCGTTCTTGGAGTTAAGCACCATAAAAAGGTAGATTCCTAAACCCCCTTGTAGGTTTAGATCTTTTATTTATGTATTTTGTTTCGTTTAGATCTAGATCTGATGCATTCCGCTGCGTAATCGGGTCAATCTATGATTGATCCGACGATATTACATCTAACAGCATCACGAATCAGATTTGAAGACACAACCAATGCCCTAAATGCTGTGGGAAAAATGAGAATCAGTAAAGAGAAATAAAGTAAGGAACAATGAACAGAAATCTGTATTTGTTAAATCATGCTCACTCAATGGAGAGACCAAGAGCCTGAAGGGGAACATAAAGGGAAAAAACTGTAGAATTTTTACTTACCAACGGGAGTCTCAGAGTCAGCATACTTGTACATGTCCTCAAACTTTATAAAGTTGAATTGACATGGCAAGTCAGCAGGAATAGGTTCGTTGAAGGCGTCCACTGGAGTCCTACCATACAGAGTCCAAGTGTAGGCATAATCTCCCACCTGATATCTTGGATCTGCATCCCTAACCCCAGCATTGGATATGAAGTACCTTTTATATGGCTGCAGTATCCGGCTAAACTTTGCAACCGCTCAGTCATAGGTCACTGCACCTATCAGTGTTCCCTAGAATGATGGGGAAAAGAACATTTTTAGTAAGCATGCGAAGATAGTTGAAAAAACCATGCATATTCAGATTTGTAGACTGATGCGCGGGAACCCAAAAAAACCGTACACATCAGAATAAGGCATTTTTTTGCACCTATAGAAATTAATTCTGCTAACACATGTTTCAAAAACATGATGTAAGGCATCAAACAGTTTTATATGTATTAAATATCAAAAATTTCAAGTCATTATGAGAAGCCAGTACCCTAAAGTTTTTTTCACTACTGTGTGATTAACCAAAAACAAAATGTTTAGAAAGAAACATGATGCGTCATTGTTACTCATTCAATTCAACCAAGATATTATAGCATATATAGGTTGCCTTAAAAACAAGATGTTGACCTATACAACCCAGAAGGAGGAAAAACCAGATACAATTTAGTAGTAGGGGCAAAGATGGGAACCAGACATGAAGCCAGACGAAAAGTACAAAACAATGGAGAACAATAAGCATTTTAACTGTAAGCACTTTAACTCTATAAAAAAGCCTAAAGATCAACTACAGAGACTGTTGGAAACTGCTAAATTCCCGTGGTTTATTCATAATCGGAATGATTAAAACACTGCATTGCAGGAAAATAGCTACATACCTTCATGTCAGAGAAGAGAAAGTTTTTATAGTCAGAGCCATTCTGAGAGATCTTTTGCTTGGATTTATATAGGCACTGAACTAAGACAGTCCAATCATTGGAGCCAGCGGTAATCTGAAGCGCTTCAGAAAGCGGGCGGTTGTTGTGCTGTTTTAATGTCATAGAAGAAAGGAAGCTGTATCATTGTTCGCTATCATGGCATAATAACAAAGTGCAAGCATGAAACACTAAAATTCATCATCAATAGGCGAGTGTTTATTTATTGCTATATCAGAAAAATGTTGTGGCTAGTTCATTAATATTTCTTTGTACACAATATTTTTTGTTGTGTTTGTTTTTTCACCCTTAAAAAAGGTAGGGGCAATAAACACTTTAACAGAACATGAGGTTTTTGCACGTGATAAGGCCACATAAAGCTGCCCGTGCGAGAATACGGGCTCTTTCAGATACACACCTACATAATCTAAAGTCTGACCCTGTGATTTATTTATTGTCATTGCAAAACATAGCCTAATTGGAAACTGTACTCTTTTGTAAGGTATTGGTGTAAATTCTCCATTGGTAGGGCTCAATGGGATTCTATGTATAAAAAGCAGGTTTACTGAGCATGGTCCCTATTGCTATTTCTCGCATGTATCACATTTTTATCGAAATTTGTTTGCAAATTAGGCGTGTACCATTACATAATCCTTCAGATGGGTCTAGATTCCTCGGCAAAATTATTGGTGCATTAGGCTTCAGAATTAATTTGTGCGGTGGTAACCCATTAGGAGTCAAACTATTTAGCATATCCTCATAATGGCCCTGGTCATCTGGATTCAATGTTTGATCAAAGCTTATATATTCAGTCTCAACCCCTGGAAATTGCTGAATCAGCTGTTCATTAATCTCATCTACGAATACATTTTTTGTTGTAAGGATGGCCTTGTTAATATAACAATTTTCATGATCATTAGATGCTTCAAAACCCAGGAACACTTTATTAATAAGCAGGTCTAAACCATCGTCAGTTTTTTGGTGTTCTATAACAATATCAGGAGGTAAGTCTACAGTTTGACTCTCATGGTTTTGATGCTGGCCTTCACCGATTTGCAGTAAAAATCTAGTGAAAGTAGGATCAAGACGCGCACGCATGTTGTGAATAAGTTTAAGCTTGGTTAACCTAGGCCATAAATCTGATCGTATTAAGCATGCATCAATTGTTTCAGACTTAGTGCCTTGTTGGACAACTGGTAGAATTTGTCTAAAATCACCACCCAACACAACAACTTTACCCCCAAATACTTGTGCGCTATTCATAAGGTCTTTTAATAAGTCATCAAGAGCTTCTATTGCAATTCTCTTAGACATTGGAGCCTCGTCCCATATAATTAATTTAGATTCTCTAATCATCTGTGCCAAGGAAGTTTGTTTACTTATTCTACATGTAGATCCTGGTTCAAGGTCTATGGGTATCTTAAATCTAGAATGAGCGGTTCTGCCTCCCGGTAATAGTGAGGCCGCTATACCGGATGTAGCAGTTGCTAATGCAATATGTCCTTTGACACGGACATCGACAAACAGCATGCATCACGAGAAGTTTTTTCTGTCCCACTGGGACCATCAATGAAGAAACATTACGGTCTATTTTTGTATATGGTGTAGTAATTTTTCCAAAAAGGCTCTCCGCTCTAAATTAAACAACTTTACGGAATTTATATCAGCTTCAGAAACAATGATATTCTGCTCACACCTAAGTTCTTTTGTTGAATCCTCAAATTTATTTCTATTCATACCAGCTGGTATTAGGTTAAACGAGCCTATGTCTTTACCCATTGATTGCAAGAAAGTATTAATTTGTTGTAATACGATTTGTTTAATTTTGTCTTTAGATAAATGTGGCTGTTTTGCTATGTCTTCTGACATAGGGACCTCAAATTGTTCCCAAAGCTTTAAAGGGTCTTTTGGGGAACAATAAACCAATAGTGTGGCAAATAAACGGCGAAGTTCATAGGGCATATGATACATGGCTGCTTCATGTAGGCAATTTTCTTGGCTACTATCTTCTTCTAAAAAGCCACGAGCCAAAGCTGAATCATGATATGACTCAAAAACCTGACCCCGGAAATGTTTTAAGTCGTCAAAAGACGTAGGACCTCTTACCTTTGACAAGAGCAACTTTAAGTAGTAGCGTTCACCCTCAATTGGATTCTGATACAATACGCCCTCTTTGGATTGCCTCTACTCCGTACCTTCCACCTTTTCCTATCGGTTTCCCAAACAAAAGAATCGGGAATTCCCCCATAAGTGTGTTTCTTTTGTTTGGCATGTGGATTTATTCTATTCATAAGGAAGAATTACAGTAAGCATAGTTTTTTATTCAATGGATTATTTAGTACATTATCTAGCTTGTGCTTGTGATTAAAATTTATAAATTGGTAGTTTTCCAAGTGCACTTGCATGGTGAATAACAATTTGGTTTCATATCACCCAAAGAGAACTGAAGATTCGCCATGAAGCCTCTCAAAGGAGATATCCATCAGGCGGATTGGTATTGTTCGATTTCATTTATTTACGAGTTAGAGGACTGGTGCGATATGTTAAAAGCAAGATTCTATCACTTCCTTTACATATGTATTTATATATGTATTTAATCGCTTTCTGAAGAGAACAAATCTCAACATTAATATGGCGGTCATATTTTGCAAGTAAATAGGGGTTGTATGGGACAACCCATCGTTGTCTAACCATGCATTCTTAACTTTCACCCGGACACCATTATTTTCCCTTTTATAAATTGGAGTGCGAATCTGAGCTTACCATGGTTTTGGGACGAAAAATTCTTTGGATATGAGTTCTACATAAGCTCTGTTTTTTCATGCAAACATTTGTGGGGTTTAATGAACCACATGGCCCATGAAGCATGTGCTTAACAACCAATTTATACAAATGCGGATGAAGCTTTTCATCGGGCAACTCATTGAAACCAAATTTTATCAAATTCTTGAGCCGATATATTTTATAATGCGGCTTTAGAATGAGTAGAAAATGAGCATGTGGTAAACCTCTCTTTTGAAATTCGATAACATATGTGTAGGCGACAACTTTACCAAAGATATTTTTTTGAAAAGGTCTATTTTTATTTCTTCAAGTTTTGCTCTAAATATTCTAGCTACTAAATCGGGGACGATTTTGAGCTTCTTCACCTTTATTTAGAACTTCTTTAATTTCTGGCCAATTAGAATTACATGTCATGGTCAAAAATATATCAGGCTTGCCAAACTTACGCACCAACGACATTGCATCTAAGTATTTTTTCCTCATATGCCTAGGGCCACGGTAAGCGATGCTGAGCAAAAGCAGTCCTTTGGCCAATTTTGGCGAGATCGTTTTCGCGCCATATTACAAACATCAACTATTCCTTGCAAGAATTCTGCGCTGATGTTCTTTTGTTGCGCTCTAAAATAGTCTAACCTTTGAGTTTCAAGTTTTACAAACATGTCTACAACGTCATCTTTGGAAAAGCCTACCAAAGCGTGTAAGAGGTATGATTCATCATTCATCTAACTTTGGAACTTATAACATGATAATACTCTCTTATCGAAACATAGTTAGGATCATTAGCAACAATAGAATTCAAGGCTTCATTTTCTTGGTCTAGCAATTCTTGTGCCTTCATCAAGACATTACATGGGTCAAGCAACATAGTATTTTTGTCATCTCTTTTCGTTTACGTGAGTTATTTCTCAACCCACGCCCCACGTATTCCTTGATGCCACCCTAGTGGCCATATGGAAACATTAAAGGATCTTGAAGAGGATCATAGCAAGCGGAAGTAATATTGTATTGGATGTGAATGGCCACTTATGAGTGTAGACTTTAATGCTTCGTTGTTGATTATCTGTGCCATCAACTAATATCCCAGCAACTTGGGGGACAGTTGGCTTATTATAGATTCTTTGATCAATTTTAGGGTTGCAAAATAGCACAACATCTAGCTCAGCAAGGTTAGGTGTCTTGCGTAAATCTCTAAAGAACCTTGCGTAAGGATTTTCAACAAGGACTGTTAAGATTTTCTCAAGGGTCATTTCATAAAGCCGGGGGCATTTAGCTAATCTGTTTGACAACTCATATTCAGTGTCATGAAAGTAGAACTGCAAGTTGTTGCATTTATCACCTGTACCTATAAGATCATCCATGAAATGGTACACCTGACCTTGAACACGAAAAGTATAGATTCCTTTATTACGACATGCTAACTGCTTATCATATTTCGCACCGAAGGATGTAAAAGCCAGATGATTATTGTATGTTCTGATTGATGCTCTAAAGTTAATGGATGCTTCTGTTTTTTCAGTGAGCAGATCTACAAGGGGTGAGGGCAATTTGGTTGTAGACAAAGCAACATCACCTGATGAACAACAGAAATTTTCTGTCTCATGCACTATTTTCTTAGCTAAGCAGTATCTACAGAGAGGCATTGCCTGGAGCTTATCTGCTGTCTCAACAACAATGTCAAGTAGCTCTCTACCAACCTTAGCTGCTGAAGGTTTTTCCTTTCTACGAGTGCGGGTGGCATGCAATTTTCTATAGGCCCTAAGGTGGAACTAACACTGGAATTGGAGGCGATTAAAAGCGGGCGATCGGCTAATTAGTGCAGTGCAGTGCTTTGTCCCAAACCATGGGTGAAAAAAGCGAGAATCTGGTGAAACAAACATGTCCCTGGTAAAGCATGTTTTGGTTTTTGGGACGTGGACGAACCTAAGAGTTGCTGAGATGGTGTTTTACTCACTTCACATGACATAAATATTGGTTGGTCAGGACAACCAGCTAGAAGTTGTTTTTTTCCCATGCCTCTTTTCATTTTCTTTTCATTCCATCTAATAATCGCTAAGCGCCTATACTCTTTTTTAGCATGTTCAAAGTTGCCAGTTGTTTGGGTGGAAATTTTATTTGGTTTCTTTTTTGCTTTCCAGCGCAAAATATCCAGTTTTCTATATTTTTTGGCTTCTACACTTGCAGAAACAAGAGAACCCGGTACTAACCGGACCACAGGTGACACATGGCCCTTTTTCCTAGGCATTTTTTTTATGGTTTATTATACACAATAACCAAGAACAATATAGAACCTAAAGACCTTATATTACCCTATAAAATAAGAACAAAATTCAAGCAGGCAACTATTTCAAGGAACAACCTAACTGAATCTGCTTATTGCTTAATACATAATCCAAGAAAAGGTATACAAACCGGGCTAGAAGTTATGCAGTAATACTACAATCAAAACTAAAGCGATACACAAATGAGAAATGCTTGAATGAACATACGAGCAGAGCGACCATTAGGTGAACAAGGCAACAGAGCAATATATTTTTCTATGCTTCTTTGACCTCCAATCCTGTCACAACCATGTAATGGACACCGTAACAAAAAGTCAGAGAAAGCACAATGGACAAGAAGGGATAAAGCTATACCACCAAAGAGACATAGACTGTAGCAAGCATAGGGGAAAAATGAGCACAAGCTGGGACACATTGTAACACACTACATGACAGTGCAGGTGATAAAGACCATAAATCCTAGACCACACACCCAAAGCTGTATACAAACAAAAGTTGGATCCGTATCGATGAATCTGAAGCATTCTTTTATGTGGAGAACAACATTAAACCCGCAAAGCAAGAAGGAAAATTCTTCATTTAAGTTCCATCCAATTACTAAAGGCAGAAAACACTCTACACAACATGATATTGAAGCCTATAAATTGCATAAATGGCACACCCCAAGCCAGAAAGTATACAGCCAAGGGAAAATACTCTTCATATGATCATCCTGGAGCCTTTCTGCAGGTTAAAAATAACATTGCACCCACAGAGGATGCACAACAATCCTTATCTTAAGATGTATGAAGCTGATCAAAACCCCTTAAAAAAATTAAGAAAGTAAGAACATGCAAGACACTCTTTATGGTAGGCTTAAGCTCCCAGAAGTAATAGGTCCGAAAAAAAACAGCATATGCATATAACGTCAAATTCCGTGAATCTTAAATGTTCTTGTAAATAAGGCGAAACTATGCAAACCGTAAGACAACAATATGTATCAATGACTACAGCTATATTCTGTACATAGACCAAAACAAATGGAAAAAGGATACATTTAGTATTTGTTGTAGCTATAAAAATAAGGGAAACAATAAAGAGCTAAGGACAAAGGAACCAAGCTATCACTAACTCTAGATCATTCATAAAAAGCCATACACTGGAACATGCATTAATTGAAGAAATAAATGCAGTGAATTTCGGTAGGTAAAAGAGAGGGAATGAGAAGGACCTTAACTTGCAGTGAGTTTATGAGAAGCTTTGAGGGATATTTAAAGCCATTAACAGTTGTTAAAACAGTGTGAAGACTATTAGACTAAATTATTAGTAAACACTGGACAATAGAATTCAAATATGTAACAATACCTGCTCATATAGATCTGAGGTACAAACCCATGCCAGCATAGACAATAGCAGGTGTAATTTCTCCCAACTCTGGTACGATTCCACTGTTTAAGGTGTAATCTCTTCCAACTTTGGTACAAACCCACTGTTTAAGGTGTAAGCTCTTCCAATTTGGGTACAGTTCCACTGTTCAACAGAGATCTTTCATCAGCCAGAAATATTTTTTGTACGGCGTCACTATCATTTTTTGCCTCAAACAACATGAACCGGCTCATGCAAGACCAAACCGCCCTAAATTCCACCGGATATAGCATCAGCCCACCAGATAATGTGTAAAAAAATCCTCTGCTTCCTTCCCGTTTCCAGCAGCATCGGTGGAATGGAACCCTCTGCAGGCCGCATTTTTTAATTATTCAGAAAATGGAAAAGTAACCTAACCAATAAATTAATGGATTTTTTTGTAGAAACGGAAGAAGATATCGTGCAATGTCACTGTATTTTTGTTTAAAGGGACACATGGCACACCCAAACTTAAGCTAAAATATCCACGTGCCCCAAAAACCCCCATTTGTGTTGTGTTTCATACAACATTAATAATATATTTACCTCTAACAAATAATAAGCGTTTGTTTCGGTATATAAAACGAGCGGCATAAATCAATGTTGGACTAAAGTTATATTTGGAAAATAAACATTAAATAATGCATTAATAATATAATGTAATATAATGTAATAATAGCATGTAATGTAATATAATGTAATAATGCACGTAATGTTGCTATATATATTTTCTACCACAATGCATATTATAAAATCCTATAGTAATGCATATTTTTTGATGTAGCCACACATGATTGAAGAATAGATTTAGTTATTCATTGGCAACCACTTGTTACGACAGAAGAACCACTTGTTACGACAGAAACGTTGAGTAAAATAAACAAAGGCTACACGTAGAAGAAATATTTAAAAATCACTCGGCTTTTACGCCGTCGTAAATTACAAAAACATGCATACAGTGAATATTTAAGCTATTCTTTATATTTTAATCACAAAGCAAAACAATTTTTTCCCACTTAAGCAAATCCTTTTTCCCCGTGAAAGGACGAAAATTTTAAAAGCGGAAGGGAAAAAAACGCTAACAAGAAAGAATAGCATTTTAAGAAAAAACTATCAACACATAAACCACCGAGCATGTAAATTTTAAACCCGGGAAACACACAGGCACGAACCGGTAAACTATCTACACATAAACACGAAAACTAATAGATAGACGTTTAATGGTTTATACCGACGTAGACCCACAATATAAAATATACATACGTAAAAGGATAGGATAATAAACGTGACGTAGACCCACAATATAAAATATACATACGTAAAAGGATAGGATAATAAACGTGCGGAGGGCGACCAAAAAATCGACGACTCTCCCGAAAAGCGACATAGACATACAGTAAAGATATGATATATATATATATATATATGTCCGACGTAGACCCACAATATAAAATATATACACACAAAAGGATAGGATAATAAATGTACGGAGGGCCAAAAAAGAATCGATGACTCACCTAAAAACTACCATAGGCATACAGTATAAAATATCTATACGCAAAACAAAAGAATCGATGACTCACCAAAAAACTACCATAGGCATACAGTATAAAATATCTATACGCAAAAGAATATGATATATATATATATATATATATATATATATATAAAGGGGGCCGAAAATAAATCAGGAAGGGTTTTTTTTTTTTTTTTTACAAATGGAAAAGAAAAGAAAATAAATAAAATAAAGAAGGGATGAACTTTTGGCAAAAATAAAGTGTGTTTATCAATTAGATGACAAATGGCAACCCCATATTTTCCCAAAATGGCCTACGTGGCCACACCCCAAGAGATTTCCCTTCCTTTTTATAGATAAGTAGATATAAGATATAATACACGATATGATTTTTTACACACACACACATATATATATATATATATATATATATATATATATATATAAAAAATAAAAATGAAACAGAGAATTTCTCTTGCTTTTCAAAGAGAAAGAAGATATATACCACAATCGTACACGTTTAAGCGGTGCATGCCATGTGTCTATTCCTCCGTAATGCATTTTGTACTTTATTTGTGTCAGTCTATGTGAAAATTTAGCCTAAAAAAAAGTAGAAGAAATTTAGAAAAATGTCAAAGAATTGGTTGAAAGAGGGAATGAAGAAAGGAAGACAACTGTTTGGGAAAGTAGAACCAAATAAACAAGATTTCCCTATCCTTAAAGGCTACCCTGCTGCTCAAGACTTTGCAAAAGAAACAGTCGGGTCGGATCATCATCTTAAACAGAAGATGAAAGCTTTGAAGAAGGAGTTTAAGATTTATCGATGGAGCCCCGATGAACCCACCAAGAAACCCTATCTCCATTCTTTTTATGTTGACTTATCTACATGTGGCCCTATGGTACGGTACATACATACTTTCCTTCTCTTTTTTTTCTCTAATTTCGTTTAATTACTATTTTTTTTAGTTTGGGAATTAAATAATGTTAATAAATGTAAAATGTTAATAATGTTAATAAGGGATTAAGTTCAAGTATAACAGATGCATGTTTTGCCCCAGAGACATATATTAGTGGTAAACAGAGATGCGTAAACGAGCCGTACCCAAATAAGTATAAGATGTTTGACTCTGAATTACTATGCAGTTGTAAAAAAACACGCATATTAAGGATATGAATTAATATTTTAATTTGAATGTCAAAATAACTAAAATAAAACTCTTAGTCTATAATTAATAAAATATTATATTTATTCTCTCGCTCATTAATAAATAAGGATAGATGTATTTAAAAGCATGAATTTGGGCTGCGATTGAAAATGTAATCGTCTCAGTTATTTTGAAACAAATCTTTTTTACAACTGTCTCAGTTAACGGAACGGAGGGAGTAGAATTTGTTTAGTATACGAACAACGCGAAATAAGTTTTGTGGATGAGTTATGTCAGTTAACATTTGTGTTCACGAACAAGAACATTAGAACATATACAAGCATTCGTGAGCTAGCTCATGTTTATTCAACAATAATATGTTTGAATTTGATTCGTTTGGCTTAACAAAAAAACACGACCTTAATTGTGTGGCTCGAATCCGGAAGACTATGTTCGTTAACAACTGTTGTGGTAAAAGAGTAAGGATGTTGCGGTGACACCCATGTTTTTTAGCTTGTTTGTGAAAGTTGGATACCTTATATAGATTTGTCTCTGAAAACAAATATAGACACTCATTACAAATTGGATCATTGAGTCGTAATAATTGATTTACATTCTCCATTACAATGCCCGCCTAAGCTTGAGGCTCCAATTTTTTCTTATCAAAGACATTATTTTTCAGTCACAATAAAAGACATTATTGTTGAATATATTGACATAGACACAAGTGAGTACTAGTCACAATATGAACAATCTCTTACCCCCTTCATAATTTATTTCCCTATGGTTTTTGTTTTTTGAAAACAAAATATATGCTTATTACTTTTGTCCCTAGTAAGACTCGATCCATACTAAGACTCGAACCCAAATACTCGGTTAAGAGTAGCGCACAATGATTAAACTAGACAATGCCTCATTGGCCCATGGTTAAATTCAATTGAAATAAACAACTATTTTGGTTAATATGTATAATTTTATATATACTTTTCTCAAACACAATAATGTTGAAACATAGACGAGAAACTTGCAGTTTAAGAAAGATAAAACAGAAGCAATGCAATCATAAAGTATGGCGGAAATTGATAAAACACAGAAACAAAGAGAACACAGTGATTTAACGTGGTATCTGGCGTTGTACCGACTACTCCACAGACAGAAAAAGAGATATTTTATTATGCACAAAGTTACAAGGTATTTCACACACTTGTGAAATTAACACTCTTGAAAGACACACTCTTGCATTGATTACAACATTGGTATTTATAGGCATAAATCTCAAACCTTACCCGCCAAAGATCTTTGTCGGAATTGTCATAAATACCCAGATGTGTACCCCAGCTCCAGCTGTTATCCACCAGATGAAACTCAGTTCAAAACTGACTCTCCCAGACTTGTAATCAACTGTTCAGAAATAGAACTCAGCTATACTTAGCAAAACTCAGCAGACCAAAACTGACTGCCGACTTCAGAAAAAACTCAGTTGCATTTCATCAAACTGACTTTCACAGAACTGAATATACTTAACTATAACTGACCATCATTCTCAGTCTCAGTTTTACAGATTATGTCCACCAGTTTATTCATCAGTTTAGAGGTCAAGTCACCAAAAACTGACAAATCTCCACCTTGACTTGAACTCTCATTCATAGTCGATCAGATTGCATAACAATATGTACTTGTACCAAATGCATTCGTCAATGCCAGGATGTACAGTGCCAGACTTCTCCTCAGAATCCACACAGTAGATTTGCCCTCAACTGAGTATCCAGAATTCAGTTTATAAACTTTGAATATTCTGCAAGTCCAGACACAACTAAAACTTGCTCTGCTAAACTGGTTTAGTGAACATATCAGCATGATTCTCGTTGGTGCTGATCTTCTTCACTACAACCCTCTTCTCATTTCTCAGAAAATGATACCTCACATCAATATGTTTTGTTCTCTCATGATGAACCTGATCCTTAGCTAGACAAATTGCACTCAAAGCATCACAAGTAAATCTCAGTTGATCTTAATGTAGCCCCAAATCAACGACTAGTCCCTTCAACCAGATACCTCTCCTACCGCTTGATAAGAAGAGCCATATACTCGGCTTGGTGAGTTGATAAAGACAATGTTTCTGAAGAGTTGCTTTCCAGCTGACAACTAAATTCCCCAATGTGAAAACATAACCAGTCATTGATTTTCTGCTGTCCACATCACCTGCATAATCAGCATGACAGTACCCTGTGATCAGTTCTTGAGTATCACCTCCATAAATGAGATCAACATCAGTTGTACCTCTAAGGTACCTGAACATACTTTTTACAGTTTTCCAGTGTTCCTTTCCATGTTGAGCCATAAACTGCGCCGACAACACTGACCGCCTAAGCCAGATCAGGCCTAGTGCACACCATGGCATACATCAGACTACCAACTGCACTAGCATAGGGAACTCTTGACATGTATTCCTTCTCCTCTGTTGATTGTGAAGCTAAAACTGACAAATGAACATTTGATACCATAGAAGTATCTATTAGCTTAGCAGCTGACATGCCAAACTTTGACAAAATCTTCTGTATATAGCCCTGTTGAGATAAAGACAGTTTCTTCTGAATTCTATCTCTCTAGATCTCCATCCCCAAAATTTTCTTGGCTGCACCTAAATCTTTCATTTCAAACTCAGCACTGAGAAGGTCTTTCAGATACTGAACATCAGACTTTTTTCTTGCAGCTATTAGCATGTCATCCACATATAACACAAGATAGATGTATAATCCATCTTCCAACTGACTGTTGTAAACACAGCAATCATAAGGACTTCTGTTGTAACCCAACTAGATCATGTAATTGTCAAACTTTTTATACCACTGTCTAGGAGTTTGTATCAGTCCATACAAGGACTTCTTCAACTTACACACAAGATTTTCCTTACCAGGAACTTGAAAACCCTCTAGCTGAGTCATGTATATCTCTTTGTCTACTTCACATGTAGAAAAGTTATCATCACATCTAACTGCTCAAGTTCTAAGTCCTGTTGTGCCACAATTGCTAGTAACACTCTGATTGAAGTATGTCTGATTACTGCTGAGAATATCTCATCAAAGTCCAGCCCTTCTTTCTGACTGAACCCTTTTGCACCCAAACGTGCTTTATACATAACTCCTTCTGCCTTAGTTATCCCTTCCTTCTTCTAGAAGATCCATTTGCATGTAACAACTCTCATATCAGCTGGATGTTTAACTAGATCCCAAGTATGATTCTTCAGTAATGACTCCATTTCATCTCTCATGGCAGGAAGCCATTGAGATGCTTGAGTAACATGTGTCTTTGTTTCCTGTAAGTAGAAAGTTTAAAACCATCCACTTCTTCTGCAACTTGAAGTGTATATCCAATCATATCATCAAACCCATACCTCTTAGGAGGTACCCCAACATTGGATCTTCTAGCACTGCGGACAGCTATACTCTGCTGACCCACGTTCTCAGTTTGATGCTCAACTGAAATTTGCTCGATTGGATCGGCTTGGACTCGATTACGGTTCGATAACGATCGGATGAGAACTGATTTGGATGAGTTGATTGTTGCATTCCAATTGACTCCACCTGAAGCTACACCTTACTGTCAGTTTTCTCAGTTTCAATACTGGTTTCAGTTTCAGTTATCTTTCCCACTGATGAACTGAGCATTGATTTTTCATCGAAAACTATATCTCTGTTGAGAATAACTCTATTTTCTGCTGATGACCAAATTCTGTACCCCTTTACTCCATCACCATACCCCACAAACACTCATTTCTTGGCTTTTGGTTTTAGTTTCCCTTCACTGACATGATAGTAAATTGTTCTTCCAAATACCCTTAGATATGAGTAGTCAGCAGACTTGCCTGACCACATCTCAACTGGTGTTTTGAGACTGATCCCTGTGTGAGGACTTCTGTTGATTAATTAGCAAGCTGTGCTTACAGCCTCTGCCCAAATCTCCTTGACAACCCAGCATGAGAGAGCATGCATCTTGCTCTCTCTGAAGAGTTTGATTCATTCTTTCAGCTACACCATTTTGCTGAGAAGTATTCTTGACTATATGATGTCTGGCAATACCCTCATTTCTGCACAACACATCAAACTCATTCCAGCAGAATTCCAAACGATTATTTGTACGAAGCCTTTTGATCTTCTTCCCCAACTAATTTTCAACTAGAGCCTTCCATTGCATGAAGCTCTTGAATGCCTCACTCTTGTGTTTCATCATCACCACCCAAGTCATCCTTGAATAGTCATATATGAATGACACAAAATATCTGTGACCACCCAATGACTCCACCTTTGATTACAATCAGAGTGAATGTAATCAAGTGATGACTTTATGTTGTGTACCCCTTTTGAGAACTTGCTCCTATGAAGCTTTCCAAACACACAATGCTCACAAAAGTCCAGATGCTTGACCTTACACTCTCCAAGAAGATCTTTCTGAGAAAGAACCTGCATCCCATTTTCACACATGTGACCAAGTCTTATGTGCCACAGTTTTGTAAGATGTGACTGATGAATCTCAGCTGAAGCCACAGCAGCAGAACCAGCGACAACTAACCCTTGTAATATATACAGAGTCTCTTTCTTGACTCCCTTGAGAACCTCACCTGAGTTTTTGTAGACACTCAGTTTTCCACTTTCCCCCTTAAAACTTTATCCCCTGCTGTCCAAAGAACTGAGAGATACCAAGTTTTTGGTCATTTGTGAAACATGTCTAACTTCACTCAGTTTGCAGAATCTTCCATCCTTTGTCCTCAGCTGAACTGAGCCAATCCCAACTACCTTACAGACCTTGATGTTTGCCATAGATATATGACCATCATCTATTTTCTGATAACTTGAGAACCACTCTCTGTGAGGACAAATATGAAAGGATGCCCTAGAGTCCGAATCCACACTTCGGTTTGATGTGTCGACTCTCCCGCCACTTGGACCATGTCCTCATCTCGAGTCGTGCTCATTTGCCATAGCCGTGCCAAAGCATTCTCATGTTGTTTCTTCCTCTTTGGACAATTGGACTTTCAATGTCTCGCTGCCCTACAATAATTGAAACCATCTATGGATTTAAGGCCTTTGGACCTTGTCTTCTTGTAATTTTTCTTCCTAGATCGACCATGCTCTTTTCCACTATCACATCGACTATCAATCGAGCGGCTGATTGTCTACCCCCTAGCTACCTTATGTCTCGGCTCTCACTGGCATGTAAAGCTGATGAGCGTTTATTTCACCAAACAAATTTATAAGATACTCAAGACAACGGTGACTAAACAAGCTCTCTAACCGGCAGTGTACCGGGTCGATTGCGAGTAAAGCTACAGGAGTCCGAGGTCGATCCCACAGAGAAGATGTGCTTGTAAGTACCAAAGTGAACTTATTGCTTAGTCTAGGCAAACAAGTTGTTGGAATGTTTGTACACTTTAATTAAACTAAAGTAAATTAAACTAACAAGTCTAAAGGGAGAAAGGGACATAGCCGAACCATGATCAAAATGACTAATTTCAACCCCGAGGATAGACAAAACCGGGAGTGTGCAATATAACAAACGAGCTCTTGCATTCAATTTCACGGGTGCGAACTCCTAAACCCGGTGCTAGCGTCTGAACAACTCTCTTCTAACACCTTATGCCATGTTAAGGTGCGAACAAATCTCTCTCACAAGTCATGTTTTGCACTCGAGCCGCTTAAACGTATAAACGAGTAACCTCACGATGAGCTCGGTTTAACAACTAAACCGAGACTACACTGGCGACCTTAGAACCCTTTTCCCACACCCCTCTCTCTGAACAACTCTCAAGAGTGGTGTGTGTGATGTTTGACCTAGGTGATCAATCTAGCCCAAATCCGTTATAACAAGTTCTAAGACGTGAAACGAGCAAGATTAAACAACAAAAAGCACTACCCACTCCCAATTTCATCACCCAAAGGGTGATTTCACCAAATATCACATAGTTTGGCTATGGGGAGAAATTAGCTACACATTATACAATCTAAACAACAAACAATGAAGGAAAACATAGCAATAACAACAAAAGAACAAGCAAACATACTTACTTGATTGAGATTTAAAAGAGAGAAAATTCGTGCTCCAAATGATCAAATTTTTGCCAAACTAAATGTTACAAATCGAAGATATAAGTTAGAGAATGAAAGAGAGGATCGAAAGATGATTCTAATGATATATAGCACTAATTCTAACTCCTAAGGATGAAGAAAATCGCCCAAAATGACCTAAAACTACTCTATCTTGTGGTCGCTCTCTTTTTTCTGATTACTCGTGTGTTTTATAGGTCAAAATCTGCAGAAAACGACCCCAAACGCACGTTTGAAGTGTTCCCAAACGTGCGTTTCATCCTCTTCAACTCTGTATTCGAAAAACAGTCCCAAACGCACGTTTGAAAGGTCTAAACGTGCGTTTGAAATGCTGCTGTTTTCTACTGCAGTAAAACCATGATATCTTCGCGTGTAGAACTCCGATTTGAGTGATTCAAAATGCGTTGGAAATATCTTTCAATTGTCTACAACTTTCATGAAGAAACCATGACCAGAAAATGCCTCCATCATAGGTCAAAATGCTGCTGAACAGAACATAGGGGTTGAGATACTAAAACTTCTCCCCCCTTTTCTTCATCTTTCTTCTTCTTTGGCTCATTCTTGCACCTTGATCACACTTATCATCATAAATCTTTGCCTTTCGGGTTCTCTTGACACCTATACCCTACAATCTCATGAACGAACAAGACACACAAACGATTTCGGAGGGTAAAAGTGCTCGGAATGAGGTTAATATCAATAAAAAGAGGTAGTAAACCATCAAAGTGACGGATTTACTCCCCGTGCTAATAATTCACGATATTGCCCTTAAAACGGTCTAAATCACCAAGAAACATGCTAAAAGTGGGATAAACGGGGGTAAAAGATGCACCGGAATCATGTAAAGTTGACTCCCATCAACCACCCCACACTTAGCCTTTGCTCGTCCTCGAGTAAAATAGGCTTTTTAAAACAAACCAAGGGATTCAACTTTATGATGTAGGTGCTACTACTCACACTCTCGAGGTGGCCCCAAAGTAAGAAACACGAACATAAACACATTGGTACAACATTATCAAGAAAATGGAGTGTGTGTGGTGCCAAGCTAAAACCAAATGCTCAAAATGATTGTCGGGGCTTGAATCCCAACCAAAAGTCTACCAACCGTTTCATAATCACGAGCCTCTCCACTAATCTAGTTTACTAAGTTTGGACACGATCGGGCCGGACTTGAGCGGTTATAACGTTAGGCTAGGGGTGATTTCGGTTAGTCGAAAGGGGTATTTGGGAACTCGAGAGAAAAGAATACGAGTGAACCTAATCAACCAAGTACCAACTTATCTTTATCATGCAAACCACCCAAAACTCCTTTTTGATCAACTTTGACATTTTGGGAACCATAGGTTACCAGTGCACCCGAACTCATTGCCAAACTCGACTATGTTTCAAGTGTCGTGAGGTGAGTTCAAGCACACTAGCACCTATCTCACTATCCCAACTCTAACATCATAAAAATTTATCATTGAGCTCCTTACTTTGACTCCACGCCTTTATTTCTATATACATCCATTGTTCGTGTTTTTTTTTTTTTTTTTTTTTTTTGAGAAGATAGAAGAAGAGATTTTCTTTTCTTTTGGCACTGAACACCAAGCCTACATACGTTCCTCAACACCTTATAGCTCAAAACGAGAAACAACAACCCAATCAAAAACATCATCTCCCCCACCCCACACTTGCCAAGTGTGGTCTAACAAAGGATTAAGTTCACTCGTAGGGTATAAAATGAAGGAAATGTGACCATAAATAAGGTTCAAGGGTAGGTTTCTGACTAAGTGACAAAACGGCTATAAGCGAATGGTGGTCGACCATTCTACCAATTTGAGATGGGAAACGAAGGGAAAATGTTCGGCTTAGGCTTATTTGGCCAAGGTAGGGTCAAAAAGAACGCCAGAACCGTCATCCCGTGTCCTACTTAGGTGAACCTATGACATTTCGCCTCGAGACTAGTGATATGAGAGGTGGTAGCAATCAAATTGTGCACAAAGTGTAGCTTTCGTGAAATTAATAAGACTCCATTCTCAAGATAATATCAAACCACAATGTACATGTTCGGGATCCCGACTAAGGTGATCACCACTCAAATGTGAAAATAACATATACAACACGGTGTTAAGACCCTTGAAAAATTTTAAAAATTACCCAAAAATCAACTCGAGCCCGGTATAGGCCAAGTATACCACATTTATAGCACATTTAACAACGAAAACAAGAAAACAGCTAAGTCTCCCACCCTACACTTAAACGAAACACTGTCCTCAGTGTGTGAGAGATAAAAAGAGTAAAAAGACTTAGCTGTTTGACCAAAACCCGGCAGAAAGGCGCACTTTAGCCCATGTGACATCTTCTAGTAAGCTCCATCTCGAATACCTGAACACCATGTAGACAGAAAACAAGGCAAACACATGCACGGGAAAAAATCCACGTGCCAAAAGATGGTGATAGATACGAGATATATAAAAATAGAAGCCATGCCACAATCAAGGTATCAAAGCATATCAACCATACTAGACGGGAAGTGCACTGGATGTAAAGATTATCAAAAGAAACACAGAGCATCCACGCATAAAATAAGGCCACAGAGGCTCACGTAAAAACATCCCCGTCTATGTACAAAGGCCAGAACCAAAAGGAAATTCTCATCCCACACTCTCTTTTAAGCAAAACTCTCCCCTCTTACAACCAAAAACTACTTCAAAAACATAATTATTACCAAAAAGGTGGGTTGCCTCCCACAAAGCGCCTTTGTTTTACGTCGTTGGCTCGACCAAGTGGCACCAAAACGGACTCAACCCATAAAGGACTCAAACCAACTCAAGACAACATTTTTAATTCAATCAAAAATCACTAAAAACCATCAACCGAAATCCGAACTCAAGAATATCAACAATTCAAGGAGAATGAGCATAGCAAGCATAGGGAAAACGAGTTCACTAGAACTTACCGCACATGGCTCTTGGGAATCCCCCTTTCGTTGAAATCCGCCATCATCCTCTTCTTGAAATTATCATCCCATGGTAGTTGTTCCTTTCATAAATCTTGTGAGCTTCATCTACCGGGAGTAAAGAGTGTAGTAGTCCGGGACCGGTATGCTAATCACCTCCAACTCTTCCGGTAGCTCCACCACGGATGTCATACCAAGCTCATGAGATTTCATCACACACTCCAAAATTGCATCATCATACACTTCAATCGGGAGTGATGGTGAAATGGGCGATCCGTCTTCTCTTCAAACTCGTAATCCGGTTCTTCAAAAATGTGCTCAAATCTATCATACACTCCTCCGAGTCATCGTCTTGCATTTCTCGGGAGGATGTGTAATAGACAAACATTGCACCTCTTCCATCTCTTCTTCATCCCAAAACGAGCTACTTTCATCACCAAAGATTTCATGTTGAGTCTTAACAATGGTTGGTTCCACCATACATTCCACCAAGGCATCATCAATGTTCACATCGGGAAGTGAGGGTGTAATCGGAAGAACGTGAAACCTACCATAATCAAGCTCCACAGAGGACCCTCTATTGACATGGGCGATCCCAACTCAATCTCTAGCTCGGGAAACGCTACATCAAGATAAAAATCATCATCCTCTCTCTCCGCTTTCCTTGAATGAGCCTCTTCTCGCTCTTTTCCCACGGCTTCTAGCTCCTTTCTTGTTTCTTCTTCTTCTTTCTCAAACCTCCTCTTTTCATCTAGTTGCACTACTCGATCTTCAAGATTTTGCAAGGATTCCTCTTGTTGGTCCAACAATTTCTCATGATATGCATCTTCAATCTTTTCCCCTACCGACTTCATCTCACTCGGCTTCTTGCGTCTTGGCCCTCTTCTTGTCTCGGAATCATAAAGTCTTGAAGTTTCCGCAATCCGTTCAATTTGGTCAAACGCTTGATCAGGTTGTAACATCATTATATCACCACCGCTTGAAGCATGAAGTCGGTTTTGCATATCTTGATCAAGTCCCCGCAAGAAACAATGGACTTGGTCCCCAAGAGTGACTCCATGTCCGGGACATTGCGCGCAACAAGGTCTTATACCGTTCCCATGCTTCGAGTAGTGACTCGCCTTCGTAAGCATCAAAGGTCATGATTGCCTCTTTCAAATCAAAAACTTTCCCGGTGGATAGTATTTATGCAAAAATGTGCGCACCACCTCGGTCCAAGTGTGTAGGAGTCATGCCTTAAGCGAGTCATACCACGCCTTGCTTGGTCTTTTAGAGTGAATGGGAACAAAAGTAGCTTGATTGCCTCTTCACTAACACCTTCCATCCTTATAGTCCGACACACTAGAGATAATGATCTAGGAAGAAATAAGGATTTTCGATTTCCATCCCTCTAAAGGTTGAGTTGTCCCTAATCATATTGATAATATTTTGCCCAATACTCATAGTGTTGGCGGTGATCGGGGGCAACCTTATCGGACTATGCCCCACCAAATCGGGCCGTGGCATGACCAAATCTCTACAAGTCCGCACATCTCCTTGATTCGGTGCCGGATTGGGAGTTTGCATATGAGCTTGCATTAATGCTTGAAATTGCTCTTGTACTTGATTCATGAGCCAATTCATAGCATTCAGTCCATCGGTGGCATTGCTCCACCTTGTCCTTTCCATTGACGTTTTGCTCCTTTTGAACATTGTTACATAAGGATTGGTCTTGAGCTCGATTAGTAACTCCTTGACCTCCCCGATAGAAGGGTGTTCCACAAAAACATGGCCTCCACGACCAACTTGATTAGTGTCTTGGTCCATTTCCGCTTGTTCGGACTCAAACCTTCAAATCTAGCAATCAAATTCCCAACTAGAAGGCCCCTTCCTCTTTGTTTAGCAAAGGTCTCCATTCTAGCAATGTAAGGTTCAAGCGGTTCTCAAAAACTCCGGGCAATGCACTACAAAACACCAAACAACAAGAAAACAATAAAATAAAACCTAGGCCCAAGCCTTCGGTTCACTTGCAAGATATCACAAATAGCACACATCTTCCCCGGCAACGGCGCCATTTTGATGAGCGTTTATTTCACCAAACAAATTTATAAGATACTCAAGACAACGGTGACTAAACAAGCTCTCTAACCGGCAAGTGTACCGGTCGATTCATGTAGTAAAGCTACGAGGAGTTCGAGGTCGATCCCACAGAGAAGATGTGCTTGTAAGTACCAAAGTGAACTTATTGCTTAGTCTAGGCAAACAAGTTGTTGGAATGTTTGTACACTTCAATTAAACTAAAGTAAATTAAACTAACAAGTCTAAAGGGAGAAAGGGACATAGCCGAACCATGATCAAAATGACTAATTTCAACCCCGAGGATAGACAAAACGGGAGTGTGCAATATAACAAACGAGCTCTTGCATTCAATTTCACGGGTGCGAACTCCTAAACCCGGTGCTAAGCGTCTGAACAACTCTCTTCTAACACCTTATGCCATGTTAAGGTCTGAACAACTCTATCCTCACAAGTCATGTTTTGCACTCGACCCGCTTAAACGTATAAACGAGTAACCTCACGATGAGCTCGGTTTAACAACTAAACCGAGACTACATCGCGATCCTAGAACCCTTTTCCCACACCCCTCTCTCGAACAACTCTCAAGAGTGGTGTGTGTGATGTTTGACCTAGGTGATCAATCTAGCCCAAACCGTTATAACAAGTTCTAAGACGTGAAACGAGCAAGATTAAACAACAAAAAGCACTACCCACTCCCAATTTCATCACCCAAAGGGTGATTTCACCAAATATCACATAGTTTGGCTATGGGGAGAAATTAGCTACACATTATACAATCTAAACAACAAACAATGAAGGAAAACATAGCAATACCAACAAAAGAACAAGCAAACATACTTACTTGATTGAGATTTAAAAGAGAGAAAATTCGTGCTCCAAAAGATCAAATTTTTGCCAAACTAAATGTTACAAATCGAAGATATAAGTTAGAGAATGAAAGAGAGGATCGAAAGACGATTCTAATGATATATAGCACTAATTCTAACTCCTAAGGATGAAGAAAATCGCCCAAAATGACCTAAAACTACTCCTATGCGCGGCTGCTCTCTTTTTTCCTGTTCTGGTGTGTTTTTATAGGTCAAAATCTGCAGAAAACGACCCCAAACGCACGTTTGAAGTGTTCCCAAACGTGCGTTTCATCCTCTTCAACTCTGTATTCGAAAAACAGTCCCAAACGCACGTTTGAAAGGTCCAAACGTGCGTTTGAAATGCTGCTGTTTTCTGCTGCAGTAAAACCATGATATCTTCGCGTGTAGAACTCCGATTTGAGTGATTCAAAATGCGTTGGAAAGATCTTTCAATTGTCTACAACTTTCATGAAGAAACCATGACCAGAAAATGCCTCCATCATAGGTCAAAATGCTGCTGAACAGAACATAGGGGTTGAGATACTAAAACTTCTCCCCCTTTTCTTCATCTTTCTTCTTCTTTGGCTCATTCTTGCACCTTGATCACACTTATCATCATAAATCTTTGCCTTTCGGGTTCTCTTGACACCTATACCCTACAATCTCATGAACGAACAAGACACACAAACGATTCTGGAGGGTAAAAGTGCTCGGAATGAGGTTAATATCAATAAAAAGAGGTAGTAAACCATCAAAGTGACGGATTTACTCCCTGTGCTAATAATTCACGATATTGCCCCTAAAACGGTCTAAATCACCAAGAAACATGCTAAAAGTGGGATAAACGGGGGTAAAAGATGCACCGGAATCATGTAAAGTTGACTCCCATCAAAAGCTGACCTTACATCCTCTAAAGCAATTGTATCCTTCCCAACTATGAAGGATCGCACAAAGTTCTTATAGGAAGTCGATAATGAAACCAGCAAAATCAAAGCCGCATCTTCATCCTCAATCTTTACATCAATATTCCTGAGATCAAGTAATATTGTGTTTAACTGATCAAGGTGATCTATCAGCTAAACCTCCTCATGCATCCTCAGGCTGAATAGCCTCTGCTTCAACAGCAACTTTATGATCAATGACTTAGTCATATACAGGCTTTCAAGCTTTAACCATAACTTGGCAGCGGTGTCTTCCTCAACAACTTTTATGATAACATCATCAGAATAGCACAACGTGATCGTTGAATGTGTTTTCTCCTTCAGACTGGCATAATCTGCAGAACTGGCATATGTCTCTATCAGATAAAGGAGTCCACAATCCTTGTTGCTTTAACAAGGCCCGCATCTTGATTTGCCACAAACTGAAATTGTTTCTCCCTGTAAATTTATCAATCTTTACGTTCATTGCCGACATCCTTCTAATTAAAGAACAACCTTTTGATCACAAAATCCTAGCACCGGTCACCGGTCTTGGTGAAGATAAACTCTGTTCAACCTGCAACTCTCTGAATCTTGAACCTGATGCTCCGATACCAGTTTGTTGAAACACAGACGAGAAGCTTGCAGTTTAAGAAAGATAAAACATAAGCAATGCAAACATAAAGTATGGCGGAAATTGATACAACACATAAACAAAGAGAACACAGTGATTTAACATGGTTTCCAGCGTTGTGCCGACTTCTCCATGGACAGAAAATGAGATATTTTATTAAGCACAAAGTTACAAGGTATTTCACAGACTTGTGAAATTAACACTCTTGAAAGACACACTTTTTCATTGATTACAACATTGGTATTTATAGGCACAAATCCCAAACCCTAACCGCCAAAGATCTTTGTCGGAATTGTCATAAATACCCCAAATGTGGACCCCAGCTCCAGTTGTTATCCACTAGATGAAACTACTGCTCAAAATCGACTCTCCTGGACTGTAATCAATCGCCGTAAGTAGAACTCAACTATACTAAAACTGACCATCATTCTTAGTCTCAGTTGTACAGATTAGTTCCACCAGTTTATTCATCAGTTTAGAGGTCAAGTCACCAAAAACTGACAAATATTTCATTTATTCGATATGCTTTCCAACTATAAAATATCTTAATCAATGGAGTAATGATACATCTATTACGTATGAATTACATGTTTATTAAGAACTTTTATCATCATTTGATTATAATAAACTGTGCCCAGGACATTTCCTAGTGGTAAAAGGCATGGGAGCTTTAAAAAGGCAGCTGGACTTTAAGCTGGAGTGTGGAGATTCAAACCCTCTAAAGGTGTTCGGACCCCGTAAATGGAGGACTTCTTTCGGTTCTTTGGTATAATAGCAAGACCATGACTATGAGCCAATAGGTTACCACGATTAACATTTTTTCTCATTTATGAGACATTAGAGTAGGGACCCTCATGGTTAGGAATTAGCCATTTCATATCAATCGATTGACTCATACAATCGTAATGTCTAATTTGTAGAGCTGCGTTGACCGTAATTTATTATTGTATAGTCATTCTTTGTACTAATCTTTGTAAACAACCATTTCAAAATACTTGTGTATATAGGTTTTGGACGCATTGCGAGAAGAAAAAATCGAAGATGATTCAAGTTTGAGCTATAGAAGGTCATGTAGGAGGGCATATGTGGATCATGTGCCATGAACATTGATGGTACTAACAACGTGGCATGCCTCAAACCTATCGATACAAATACAAATGTGGCTACAACCATAACTCCTCTTCCACATATGTATGTTATCAAAGATTTGGTGGTTGATATGACCAATTTCTACAATCAATACAAGTGAGTTTATTTACAAGCATGTCATTTTTCTACAATCAATATCACTTACACATGCATATATACTGTTAAAGTGTGCAAGATGTTAATTATCTACCTCCCCATCAGCTTAAGTTTTGGGAAAGATGATAGTTTAACATGGTATCAGAGCCAGAGGTCATGGATCAAACCTTGTTGTCAACATTATTTTCCCCATTTATATCGTGCAAGTGTTTGAAGAGATATCCCACACTTGAGGGGGCGTGTTGAAGTCTTTAGGATTGTGCAAGGGTTGGGAGAGATGACCCACACTTGAGGGGCATATTAAAGTGTGTAAGATGTAAATTATCTACCTCTCCATCAGCTTAAGCTTTTGGGAGATGGTAATTCAACATATACTTATCGTTGTTTTTGTCGGTATATGAAGAAGAGTAGAAATAATCATATCCACTTATTGTCTATTAAAATTTCACGTGACACGTACAACGATTAAGTGATCAATCTCGTTTATTTATAAGTAGAAGTGGTTTGTGAAAATCGGATTGTTGCAGGTCAATTGAACCGTGGTTAAAAACGAAAATGTCACCAAAAGATGTAAGAGAGTATAGGCAAAGTCCAGTGGAAAGAGCAAGACTAGACGGACTTTACGAGTGCATTCTATGTGCTTGTTGTAGTGCTTCTTGTCCTTCCTATTGGTGGAATCGGAGGAGTTTCTTGGACCGGCTTCATTGCTCCATGCTTATCATTTGGATTTACGACGGTGATCGATCATGCAAAATCTCACCGTCATATCATGACTATATATATAATATGAAACCCCTTATTTTATGCTACGTAATCACCGAGCCCTACACAATCATATCATAAACCCTAATTAATGTCACTTATTTTATATTGCATAATATTTTGAAAACCCTAATTTAATTTTATGTAATTACTTGAAAAGCTTTCACTTTTGCAATCGCGGCGACTACAAAGAAAGAGACTGCAAGCATTGACGGAGAATGAGAAAATTTTGTACCGATGCCGGACTATAAAGAATTGCAAATCGACATGCCCAAAGAGCTTGAATCCTCGCAAATGCCATTCACAAGATGAAGGCGAGACATCTACTTGCTCACACCAGTTGAACAATATGAAGGTCCCGACTCTAAAATGTTGGAGGTTTAACGATACTTCATACTTACCACTTCTAAGCAAAGTTCATGTCTTGATGTTTAATAAAATAAAATGTAATCGTGGATTTAAAGAAGTTGCCGGCGTTTTGGTTGGCGGATCTTTATTGAATAAAACAAGACAACTTAAAACTATACTGCAGGGCTATCTTCAAGTCTCTAGCCGTCTTAATCGCTTTTGATATGAAAATTAGGGATGGCAATCTCGCCCAACCCGACCCTGCCCTACCCGTTACCCTACCCGTTCGGGTATGATTTTCAACTACCCATTCGGGTAATGGGTCGGGTATGGGTAAAATTTCTATACCCGTTCGGGTATCGGGTCGGTATCGGGTATAGCATAAAACCCAACCCTACCCGTCCCGACCCATTCCTCGACCCGCACCTACCCTACCCGTTGCTTTTTCTTTGAGGTTAGTAGAAATTAGAAAAGAACTAAACCTAACGTTATCGTTAGTAGAAAAGAAGCGATAAAAAACTAAAAACATTAGTTCCTAATAGGACATTCATTTGCAAAATGTCTTAACTTGTACTTAAAATCAAATTCCTTTTGTACTTAAAAAAGTTATTTATACATGTTCATGTACCCGCATACCTACCCGTTACCCGTTGGGGGGTGGGTATGGGGATTTTATTTATACCCGCTCGGGTATGGGTCGGGTATGGGTAAAAAAAATTATGAGTGGGTATGGGTCGGGTGGAGCTAAACCCGTCCCCTACCCGACCCATTGCCATCCCTAATGAAAATCACTATCGGAGGCGGCATGTTGTAGCGGTAGTCTTCATTGCGTCAAGCCGTCAATACCAAATGCCCCTAACTAGTTCTCGAAAAAGAAACATCTAAAACTCAATGTTATCCTTCTTGTACATGTCTATACCAAGACACTTATCAAGCAGGGATGAACCCAGAATGGAGGAGGGGGTGCATGGCCACCACTCAAATTTCGGTGTGAAATACTAGTATACCTCTCCAATATTATTAAAAATCTGTGTATGTATATACTTTCGAACATTTTTAATAAAATTCTCCTTGCAACTCAATTGAAATGGTGTCCAAGTATTGAACTTACAGTCAAGTGCTCAAATCCCTACTGCTTCATATTTTTTTTTATCCTTTTTTTGTTTGTTTTTTATTTCCCATTTCTAAATTTATGTTTTATTTCTCCCTTTCTAGTGTTTGATATTTATTTTTTTTCTTTTCTTATTAACATTTAAGAATGTTTCAAGAAAAAATTTCGTTATATTTAAGTTAAATTCGGCCCCCACTGAAAAAAAGTTATGGGTCCGTCACTGTTATCAATCCAATGCGGGATGCCGTGAATGTTGACAAAAGTGCTCCACCACCGATGATGTATCACTTACTTTCATAAAGTTTTCACCGAGTTGCAATCCGTTATCGCATGCTAATGGTTTCTCTAAAACTCCGCAAGTCGCACATGTGATGTCATTAATGATATTCCTGGAACAAAGTACAGCTGCTACAGGAAGGGCACCAAAGGAGGACGTTGCCTTGAATGGCCCCCTTAATGCCCCAAATAAACTTACAGATTGTGGGTGTCGCCGCATGATAATAAGAGGTTGTTTGAACGGACGTAAATCTTTGTGATGAGAAGTTACTCAAGATTTGGGGTTTCAAACAACTCTTCCATCATCATTGAACTCAATAGTCGGGGTTTCAAATAGTTCCATCATCATTGAACTGGAAAGTGTCTCGAAATTTATCAACAACAAAGCATATATAATGCCATCTATAGGAACAATTAGGTTTCGGCCAAAGGGGATCCATATTTAGATTTTAGGTGTTGCACCCATAACTTATCCTCGTCTTTAATTAAATAACATGTCAATTTAGCCGATAAGTTGATGTTCATATACCGAGCTTGGCTGATCCAGTCAACTACTCAAACCATCGTCCTCGCTTGGTCTAAACAGGCTAACCCGAGTTGACAAGATATTTATGCCTCACACTTATAATGAGGTGATGTTTCTCTCACCTTAGCTAAGATCGAGTCCATCATCATTGACTTGTTAATGACAGCGTGTAGATGTTGTGTCTGATTTGCTATTGAATTTTCCATGTTCGTGATACCAATAAGAGGGGCATAGGGTTTATCAGTAATAACTATAAATGAGAAAATTTGTTTTGGCAATGTACGATTCTTTAGACAAAAGAAGATTATGTAAACACTTACTCGAGATCTCACTTATCAGATTCCATGATGGAAGACACAAATTTTTTTGAAGAATTTCATTGTTCCCATCGCTTCTTACTTAATGCTTAGGTCTGAATTTTACAATGGAGCTCGTCATGAAAGTTGTTCTATGTTTTTCGTGTTCTTTATATAGACATCCGAGGGCGGGGGGCCATTCCCTTAACACGTATTGATGATAATTTGACTCCAACAGAAATTGAACAAAAAGCTACCGATTTGGCCTATTTCTTGCGTGTACCAATTGAAATATTTTGATAACAGCTGGTAGATTCCCGCTTATCAGGAGATAAAAACATAAAAATCTCCTCTTGCAGAAGGAATTTCTTCAGTGCAAGGTAGAGGATTCGAAATGTGTAATCTGGTGAGGGTTAAAGGGACTCCTCCCCTTCCCCGACTCATGCCACGTGAACTACCTTAATTACTCGTGGTTCAATTCTATATGCTTGTTAAACGACTGGGTTCGATCCATGTTGAGAGATACTATGAAATTGTTGCTACAACGTTTCCACAGGAGTGTTTTTCATTTTTGTTCTTTATGGGTATAAGAAACATAACAACTTTGTATTATTTAATTAAATCGAGGGTAAAAGTGAAAAAAATAATTATAAATGATGTATCGGTTTAGTATTACATATGAACATCACATAAACACCATTCTTAATGATCTTAATCATATTATAAAACCATTATCATGCTAGCTGATGCTGCCAGAAAATGGACCTACCTACGTGGCACCTTTTCAGTGGCTCAACACTCGAGCAAAGGAGAGAGAAACGACACCGAGTGACCCGGTGTTCGGTTAGAAGCAGCCTAGCCGGGTCACTCCATCCCTCTTGGATCGACCTAGTACCGACCTCCGATCCTCGAGACCAGTCCGATTCGGCCCCGACTGCGCGGGTCGGCCAACACTGTATTTCTAACCTACGCTTTGACCAACCTTATCGGTTGGGCTAAGTCCCTCTCGGACCTATTATTCTACACACAAGACCCCGAGCTCACGACACTGGTTATTTTCCCGACCTCCGTAGGTCGGTCCAACGATCCGCTCGGGCCATCTAAGTCGGCCGTGAGTCACCCCTAATCATATTCCCGCGTTTATTATAAATGATAACTACGGAAGAATCCACGAGCCATAAAGGCTCCAATCTTTATCACTTAAATACAAATATTCGAATACCGTAATTATCTCCAACAATCAAGGAGATCAAATAATCCTTATCCTTTCCTTAGGGAACACGGCAATCCAAGCCCAACAAGGACAAGGCCCACGCAGCCTTATGGCATAGCTCTTTTCTATATAAATCATCCCTAAGGAACTACGGAGACTTGATTCCAATTCACGCATTGGATACGTAGGCAGCTTGAGAAACAACATCTCAAGTGCAGTCTAAACCACCACCAAAACACCCCCTCTTTTACTATTTTCTAGATCGAAGGAGCATCCTTTGGTTATCATCAAGAGAAAGAACCCTAGAAGTTTACCCCGACGATTTTTGGATCGTCACTAACCATGAAATCATTAGTTTAAACATTTTACACATGCTGAATTCAGAAACCACATATTGACTCAAAATTTCATACATTCTCTTTCAGTATATACTATATATATACAATAAAAATCACAGCATATATAGACTCTGCAGTCCCAGTGCATGTACCGGAGAACTTTTGAAGGCTCTTAGTCTAGCATGCACTTTAGATCATGTTTCATAGGTAATAAAAATGGATATTCGGTTTTCCAACAATATAGGATGTTTGAACTTAAGATTATGAACACTGACCCGGCCAAATGGAGCAACCGGAACCGGCGGTTTTAAACAGTGCCGGTTTGGAAAACCTTCCAACCGGCGGTTGGGGGTAAAAAAAACGGCGGTTGCCGGTTTGTGCTAGTTCACGGTTTACCCGGTTTGCTCCCGGTTCAGATCACGGTTCAGATCACGGTTCCGGCCACGGTTTTAAAATTTCATAAATTTTTTTCTTCTTTTGATTTTCATATAATACTTATTATTTTCACTACAATAACAAATTATTATTCTTTTCACTATAATTACTAATATGAATGTAATATATATTTTTTTAAAAATAGTTTTCTATTCGGTTTTAAAAATAATATTAATATTGTGTTATTTTATTTATATGTAAATAATGTTATTTTAAAAAATTGTGTTATTTTTTCAACGCTTGACGGTAATTCGATTGCTTTATGTATTTTTATATGTAATCGTATTTGAAGATTAACACATATAAAATCAAAGTCAACGTAGTTTCTTATCATTATTTTTTAGTCTTTTATAGTTTGTTGTAAAGGTTTTTATATTAATTTTTATTATTGTTTTTTTTAAAGTCTTTTATAGTTTTTTTTATAATTTTTTTGAGTCGGTTTTAAGTATACGTTGATTATAAATGTTGTTTTATTAAATATTAGGTGAGACCGTGAGATATATTGTGTTGTTTTTCTTATATGTAAATTGTGTTATTTTTTCAACGCTTGATAATCAAAGAAATGAGTAGTAGATGTAAGAAATGAGTAGAAGATGTAAGAAATGAGAGAAGATTGATGTAGGATTTTTGAAATGGAATGGGGTAGTATATATATAGGAATTTTTTGGGGTGTTTGGGAGAAAGAAAAAAAATAAATAAATAAAATAGCCGTTGCAAATTTGCCGGTTCCGGTTCCGGCCGGTTTCACCCGGTTCCGGCCAGTCCGGTTCCAACTGGCGGTTCCGGTCCGGTTTCGGTTCCAAAAATCCCAAACCGGCACCCAACCGGCGGTTCCACAACCCGCCGGTTCACAAACCTGCGGTTCTAGTTCCAACCGGCGGTTCTAGTTCCAACCGGCGGTTCCGGTTTGTATTGGCCAGGTCTATGAACACATACAAGACCATGAAAATCTGGAAGAATGTGAGTTTCTGAACGAAGTGCAAATGAGAAAAGTGAAAAGAAATGATGTCAGAACTTGTTTTTATGGGTTCTCGAACGAAGTGTTACATCAAAAAACCAAATGGAACTGCTGGAAGTTGCTATAACCGAAGGGAGGAGTATGTTTGTTTCGAAATCCACCTGGTTACGACGAGTGACACAACCTAAATTTACACAATTAATTATCATAAGTTTATATTATAATCAATGAGTAAATACATATTTATGATGGTGTAAAAAAATATTGCCACTGCGTTTTGGCTGTCGGTAGCATTTTTAAAAGTGACATGCTGACATATGGAACAATGAATTAATCGAAAGAGACTCTTAATCTGGAAGTAATCGAAAGAGACTCTTAATCTGGAAGTAATCGAAAGAGACTCTATATTTTAGAATTTTCGTCTGTCTTGTAATTTTTCTAGATGGTAAGTTTGTTATGAATGAATGGAATGAAATAAACTCATTTCATTACCGCGTTTGAAATGTAAAATAACGGAATAAAAGAAAATTAAGGTTGGTGAGATGGATAAAGTAGGGTATGGTGCATAAAGTATGATATGGTGGAAAATGTGGAAAATGTGGAGTTGGCTAGGGTGGGGTGGGGTGGGTTAGCCCTACCCCACCACCCAGTTTACTCCACCACACACTCAACCTTTCTATACCCACACTTCATTCCCTACCACTCGCCTTATCAATCATCTCAACACACCTCGTTACCCGCACTACCTCAACCTACTCTACCACCCCCTACCCATCCCTCCTCACCCTACCCTACAACACATTTTCCCTACCCTACGTTACCTTACCCCACCTCTACCTTTCATACCACAATCTACCTAACCACACCCTATCTAACTATACACCACCTCACCTCACCCCATCCACCACCCCACCCTACCTTACCATACACAACACCCTACCATCCCACACCTCGCCTCACCCTACATTATGACACATCACCGCACCTTACTTCTCTACACACCCTACTCTACCTTACCCTACCACCCCAACCTACATCTTCACTCTCCTACCTAACCCTATATATCACACCCTACCCTAACTCACCCCACTCTACCCTACCCTACCCTACTTACCCTACCTTATCTCACCCTATCCCTACCCTACCCACCACACTATCTTACATTACCCTACTCACCCTGCCTTATCCCATCTTATCCTACCGTACCACCTACTCCACTTCACCCACCCCACCTCACCACCCACCCAACCCCACCTTCATCTTACCCACCACCAATGTATTTTGTCGATTTTTATTTCATTTAATCCGATTTCGAAAGAATGGAAATAATCATTTTTTATTCTATTGGAATAAAAATAAAATTTTGTTTCATTTCATTATCTGATAAACATACAAAAACATTGGAATTGAATGAAAAATCAATGTATACGTAACAAACCTTCCATAAGTATTGAGGACCAGTAATATTTCCTTTTTATGTATGTTATGGAATTGGCGCTAAAAAATTTCATTAATGAATTTTTATTTTTTTTTTTCCACGTAAAAGAGAGGTAAGCAGAAATTTCTCCACTTTTAACGGTTAAGCCCATTTTTATAATTTCTGAATCATTGATAATCACTATTTCCATCTAAAAAAAGACAACTACTATTTCCCAGGAATTCTAAAAATAGACTACTGCTACTTCCCAGGAAATGATGGATTAAGGAAATGATGGACAATTTTTTCTAATTCTTTCTCTTTTTTTTTTCATTTCTACATTTGATATCTTTCAATTTCAAACAACAAAGAGAAGAACAAGAAAGAAAAAAAAGGGGTCAAACCATTTCAATTTTTCTTAATTTCCCACCAAAAGATTTTACATTTTCTACTGATTTTAATCCACAAAGCCATTGACATAATTAATTCAAAAATTGACACCTCCCAAAAAAAGAAAAAAAAAAAAACTTATTCATGGGAATTCAACATTCATTCTTCCATTTCAAGAAATATTCTTGATAATTATAGTTAGTATTAATTCTCTTTTGTTTTGTTCAAAGGGCATATGTCTGATGATATGGGGGATAATAACCCAGAGAAAAAATCAGGTTGTGGCCTATTAAGTGTATTTTTTGGACGTAGACCCCCAAGACAAACTTCTCTTGATCCAATTTCAATTCCAACAGCAAATATAAATGGTATTACAAAAGCTCAAAACACCCCGAATTCGAAACGGCGGAAAAACGGCTCGAATGAAGCGTTTCTTGATGAAGAAACAGATCAAAATCAAAACTTGCAGCTGAAACAAACGGATAGGATCATCGCGAGGCCCGGACCGAACCATGCCCGGTCCCCTCCTCCAGCAAATCTAGTATATAATCAACAACAAAATGTTCCTGTTGGATTTAACAATCAAAACCAGGTAGCAAGAAGTGCGCCGCCCGGTCAAAGTTATGGCGGTTTAGGGAAAAAAATGGCACAAGGTGCGGTCGGTTTATCGGGTGAGCTTGATAGTATGATCCAAGATCATCAGAGATCAAAAGGCGCGGCTTCATTGGTCCGAGCTTCGTCCGGGAATGTGATGTTGCATGGCAATTTAGGAAATTTAAGGCAAGGTGGAGGCGGAAACGGGAATTCGAATTTGAATTCGACTACGGTTCTTGATTACCTACCAAGAACCGCAAGAGAAGAGCCAATGCCGGCTAAGGCGGCAGAGGTGAAGGTTATAAGCAATGAAAAGACACGAAAACCGGAGTCTTTATGCCGTGCGCTTTCCACGAGGATGGATCCCGAGGAGTTGAAAATCCTCGGGAACGAAGATTATAAGAATGGAAGGTTTGCAGAAGCTTTGGCTTTGTATGAAGCAGCGATTTCTATTGATCCTAATAAAGCTTCTTACCGAAGCAACAAATCCGCTGCGTTAACAGCTTTAGGACACCTTCTTGAGGCTGTTTTCGAATGCAGAGAAGCAATACGAATCGAACCTCATTATCAACGAGCCCATAACCGTCTCGCCACTCTTTATTTGAGGTACAAATCTTCAAAAAATTCTCTACATTCTCAATGTTCAAAACTTCTTGTTATGTGTGTGTGTGTACTTTCGCGTGCCAGATTGGGAGAAGCGGAAAAGGCAATGTACCATTACAAACACGCGGGAGCAGAAGCTGATCCCGACGTGTTAACCAAGGCTAAAAACCTTCAATCCCATTTAAACAAATGCACCGAGGCGAAAATGCAAAGGGATTGGAACAACCTCTTGAAAGAAGCCTGTTTTGCTATATCAGCCGGTGCTGATTCTGCTCCACAGGTTAGCTAGCCTTCGGTTTTTCAAACGCAACTCCGTAAAAAGATATCCCTTTTCTCTATTCCACGCATACATACACTTAAACGGTGTATTACCGGCCTAACATGCCGTGTTGTTTTGGTTTTGATTGATGAAGATATTCGCTTTAAAAGCCGAAGCTTTGTTAAAGCTTCAAAGACTTCAAGAAGCTGAAGAATGTTTAAAGAACAGCCCTAAATTCGAGGATGATTCTTGTACGAAATTCTTTGGACCGATCGGTTTTTCAACCATGTTAGTCATCCGGGCTCAAGTTGATATAGTTGCTGGCAGGTTGGTATATATATATATATACATATATATACACGATCAAAAACAGAAAAACCGAACATTCAACGTCTAATCGGTGTTTGACAGGTTTGATGAAGCGGTAGCAGCAGCTCAACTAGCTACGAAGTTAGACTTGAACAACAAGGAAGCAAACATGTTAGTACTACGAAGACACGAGCAGTGGCAGCAGCTAGATCAAACGGAAACGAGCATTTCAAGGCAGGGAGATATTCAGAAGCATGTAATGCGTACGGGGAAGGACTAAGCCATGATCCTACAAACGCGGTTTTGTTGTGTAATCGAGCTGCCTGTCGTTCGAAACTAAGCCAATACGAAAAGGCACTCGAAGACTGCAACGCCGCACTTAGGGTTCGACCGTCTTATAACAAGGCCAGGTTAAGGAGAGCTGATTGCTACTTTAAGGTATAGTAATAATCCACAACAACAAAACTTACTGTAATAACACGAGCGTTTTAACGCGTATATTGACATATTCTGATTGTAAAATTATTTTTACAGTTGCATAAATGGGAAGCTTGTATACAAGATTGCGAGGTACTACGAAAAGATTCACCGGAAGACGAGGAGGTGAACAAGATGCTAAAAGAAGCACAAGCAGAGCTCAGGAGTAATAACTGATTATTGCTACTATATATACAACATCAAAGACTTGAAGAAAATGTGCTAAATTACCATAATGCCAAAGTGATGAGCTTAAAAGAAAATGGCAATATGGGGAAAAATGATGAGGACAGAGTGCCTCTTTTAGCTAGTGAAAAGGAGAAGAAGGTGAAAATGATGGCAGCTTTAGGGGGGGAGGGGGACATATTACATTACATTGTTTATCTACTTAAAGGGATACTTTTTAGGACAAAAGGGGAAATGTACAGTTGGTTTTCTTTTGTAATATTTTGTGAAAATGTTTGGAAAGAAAAAGGTTTAAGAATATTGTGACAGTTTAAATTTTCATTCCCCACCCTCCCCCTCCCCCTCCCCTCCCCCTTCCCCTTTTTCTTATTTCCTATGTTTGCAATACTCAGGCTGAGTCCCTATGATTTTCTATCAATGTTATTTATTTTACATTATCTTTAAGATACAGAACATGTTTGGTATAGAGAAAAACAAAAAAAAGGAATAGTGGTGAAAATAGACATAAGAAAAAAAAGAATTGATTAAAAAAAAGAAAGAAAACAAAGATTTTTTTTATAAAAAAAGCCTTTTTTTTTTTTTTTTTTGAAAAATAATCTTTTCTTTTCACAAATAACATTTCTCAGAGAGAGAGAGTAAAAATCTGATAAAAGAATGCATTTTTTAGAAAACTTGAGAAATTGAAAAAAGAATTATTTTCTCAATGTAACCAAACATGACAATGGTGTAAAAAGAATACAAAACATTTTTTTTCTGTAAGTCTTTTCTTGGTATCAAACATGCCCTAAATATTCTCCATCACTTTTATTCAATTTAAATGACATTTATACAGACTAGAATGCAACAAATCTTTTATTCAAAGAGAAAAGGTTTACAATTTGATCATCTGTGACTCTGTGTTAAATACACTATATGTAACACACAAGTTAATAAATTATGTATTTTTAAACATCATATTAGACATAATGCTACATTATAGATGGATCTAAAGAGCTCAACTCGGTTTACTATAAAACCACCGTTGCACCATAATTCTCCTCTACCAAATGTCGCTTAACCAAATATAACGCCCACCCGAACATAAAGAGCAAATATCGGGTACAAGTCGACCATGCTTTGAAACGTACACTTCAAGATATAAACGTACATTTTGAGACATGAAGCCTCTTAATTATTACATACAAATGTACATAAGGCTAAAAAAATAGGCTTGGAAAATTAACCTCTGTATATAAGGTTTTTTTTTATTTTTTATTTTTATATATAAGGTTTCCTATTGTTGCACCACATGCTTTAATGTTGGGTTTAAATTTCGACTTTTCAAACGTCGTTCTATTATTCAACCATATGCTGTAATGTTGGGTTTGAATTTCGACTTTTCAAACGTAGATCTAATTATTCAACCATATGTTAAATTTGACCTTACAGAGGTTGAAAATATACCTTCAATTATGTTGATTTTAAATTTGATTTTTTAAAAATCAAATGCAACAGCGATACCATGAAAATTCTTACCAAATAGTTTGTCACTATGAAAAATGTATCATTGCAAATCATAAATATTGTGATGATTATTCATAATATCCCCATTGAAAGTAAATAAATAAAAGTGAAATGATAAATATGTGATATGACACATACGTATACAACTTTCACACCTCAGCATTTATTATTCAAGCAGATTGACGAAAATAAGAAAATGAAAAATCCCAAAAATAAAATAAAATAAAATTACATCACAGAAACAAAAGAAGAAGAAGAAGACGAATCAGAGCCGTCGATCATAAGATCTTTACCAGAACAAACGTTCCTGATTGCAGTAAGCTCATAAGGCGATGTGTCCGTAGCCAACCATTGCTCTACTTCAAATTCCTGCTGGCTACACCCCTTGTGGACCCCAGTACTAGTCACCTCCACATAGTTAACGTACCATCCATGGTGCGGGCCGGATCCATTGGAAGTCAGATTCAATGCGCATATCGGCCCAGTTAAACACGGGCCTCGTCCACTGAATATATCCAAGTTACCTCTCTCGAAGTAGTTGTAACCTGGGCCCATAAGCCCACCCCATGTTTCCAGATTCTTGATTCTTATACCATAGCCATCTCCGTCGTAGAAGGTCACCGTGACGTTCGAATCCGTACCCGCTCTTAGGATCGAACCCGTTCGTACGTAAACCGTATATACACAATCTGGATCCTGTAGAATCAGATTTTTAGTTTTTTACATTGTAATTACGGAAGAAGAACAAAAAAAATCAAAGATTTAAGATGTAGAATAATGGAGAGAAGAAATTAATTAAACTTACTGCGGATTTGGAAATGGAAATGGCGAATAAAGAGAAGAGGACGAGGAGAGTGAAAAGGAGGGGATTGAATGGGGATCCCGCCATGGCTTCTCGAGCTCTCCTTCTTGCTTTTGTCGTGTGACCAGATCAGATCCTGGAGAGAGCCTCCTGATTGGGGGTGGGCTGGCTTTCAAGGAGATAGTGGAAGGGTTGAAATTGTGTGGTAGTTTGACATGGACAGATATATCTATATAATAATCTATAATTGGTGCATTGATCAATTATTGTTGGTTTATAAATTAAAAAAATGGACTTTTTAGAATGTTTTCGTGGATAAATGATATCCATTTTTTCCGAGCGTAAGTAAATAAATGGATATTATAAATGTTAATTAAGTTATTTGTTACTCTTATCCAAAAAAAAAAAGTTATTCCCTTCGTTCTAATTTATTTGAAGCAGTTGTCAAAACCACGCATATTAAAGATGTAAGTTAATGCATTAACTTTCATAATGAAATTACTAGAATGTCTTTGGATATAATTAATGTGTCCTTGTTTTTATATCTCTCTTACATGAACAAATAAGCAGTAAATCAAGAAAATTCAATAAATGTCAGATTGGAAATCAGATCGCTTCACATAAAATTAAGAATATTTAAGAACTCGCCGCCAATTATTATAGAACGGATGGAGTATTTGTTATTATGAAAATTTTAAAGTATGCCCAATTATTATCATTTTTATTCTATCCTTATTTATTTATTAATATGTGAGATACTAAAATAAAAATACTACATCCGTACCAAAATATAATTCAATTGGACTTTTTCACATAGATGAAAGTTGTTTAAATTAGTTATATGTCATTAATTTTAATTTAAAAAAAATCTAAAATGGCTTTTGACCATGAAATAATGAAAAGTGTGAGAATGTATAATAAGTGAGTGGTGAAAGGAGCAAAATGTAATAAATATTTTATTAGTTTTCTAAATTAACTTACATCATGAGACAAAATCCAAAAACCTAAATTAAATTACATTTTGGGACGGCGTATTACTCATTAATGTAATTTAATTTACTCTCACCGTTTCAAAATAACTGATGCAGTTGTCAAACACACGCATATTAAGGATTTGAGTAATGTTTTAATTTGAATCTCAAAATGACTAAAAAAATCACTAGCCTATAATTAAAGGGACCAAGATCCTCTCAAGTAATTTTACCCTTAAGTTAGTGTTTTTACATATAATGAACTAAACTACGTAGTTTTGAAAAAAGTTAATCAATGGCTAGATGTTTTACACTTTGCGGGTGTGTGGTTGGATCATGCATACTTGAGAGAATATCCTCTCAAGTTACTTGAGAGGATCCTATCCCATAATTAAAGTCAAAACACCAACTATTGCATTAATGATAGTCAAGGTATATTTTAGACATTAACCTTCAAATTAATGACATTCAACCACTTCATTAATTTGTGTGTAAACTCCTATGATGACTTATTTTGGGACGGAAGTAGTACATGTGATTTACGAAATCTTCTAAGTTACTCCATCCGTTTATAAATATCTGAGGCAGTTGTCAAAAAGACGGTTATTAAGAATTTGATTTAGTTCTATGATTTTAAAGATACAATGACTAAAAAATCTATATGACATAATTAATGCAGTATTTCTTTTAACTTCTTACCTAGTATAATAATGGTAAGTAGGAAAATTATCACTAAATGCTACTTTGAAAAATATTCTGCATCAGATAAAGTGGAACAAATTTTTTTATCAACTGAATCAATTATTTTAAGGGCCAATTATTTAAAAGGACTTATTTTCAACTTATTAGAGGTAATAGGACACTCCGAAATCTTATTTAGTTATAAAGACATTCTAATTTAAAGAAGGAAACTTATTTAGTTATAAGGACATTCTAATTTCAAGTTGATAAAGAGGAAGAAGGAAAAAAAATAAGGAGGAAAAAAAAAACGTTTAAAGTAATAAATAAATAAAAAAACAAAACAAAAAAAAAACTTATTGTGTGCGTGGGGTTTTTTTTTATTTTTTATAATTCACCATATTTCTAAAGGTCATATATTTTAATCTAAAACTCGGATCATCATAATTTTTTTACTAAAATTCATATTTTTTCGTCTTCTTTATTCTAAAATCAAATTTGATATTTTTCTGAATAAATTTCATAAAATCAATTTTTTTCTTCATAAAAATCGACGTGACGTATTTATCACCGTCATGCATTGACCACCTACCCGGATGCATTGGCCACCGGGATCCATTAACCACCCCGATGCATTGACCGCCGCGATTCATTGGCTACCATGATGTATTGATCGCGGCAATCCATTGACAACCTTGATCAGTGACATCTCATTGTAGCGATTTATGCAATGACGCAGTGACTTCTTATTGTAGCGATCTATGCGTTGATGTCTTATTGTATCGAATTATGCACCGACGTGTTATTGTAACGATTTATGCAAATGGCGTGTTATTGTAATAATTTATGCATACCTTTGGTTGTAAAATATGCATTTAAACAAAAAAAAAAAGAAATACAGTTATTTTACAAAGTTATCGAAAATATAAACCAACACTAATCAAATAAACCAACATCAATCAAATATTTAAAGATAACAAAGAAATAAAGTTACTTTACAAAGTTATCAAATGTGTGTATCAAGTTGTATATGCGGTGACATCAATATCATTGCATTAGTTATCTAATTATAAATACGAATATCAATGTCGCGCTTGCAGACATCAATGCCACTGCATAAGTCATCAATGCCCCTCGCATCGACATCAATGTCACTGCATAAGTCGCCAATGTCATCGCTGATAAGTCGTCAATGTCCCCGCGATCGGACATCAATGTCCTGCGTGATAAGTCGCCAATGTCCCGCCGTGATCGACATCAATAATCATGCGATCGGACATCAATGTCCCTACATAAGTCATCAATGTCCTGCGTGATAAAGTCGATGTCAATGCCATCGCGATATGTCGACAATGTCCCTGCATCAGACATCAATGGATATATTTGTATATTTGTATAAATGGATGGTGAACAACAAAACGGATAGAACAATCAGAGAATGTGAGTAAAACACAAGGCAACTTTTTTTTTTTTACCAAAAGAGAACTTAAAGTTGAATGCAGTATATTAAGTCCAAATAAGATCAAAGCATGGCTGCATATTCAAGTTAATCAATTCAGTCCAGATCTTGCAACAATGAATCAGATTACACAGAGAAAAGTTTTTAATACAATTTGCTTGATACAAAAAGGTTTCAAGGTTCAGTCTAAAAATATAGCAGGTACAACACTTAGCAAAAGCAGATTATATAAAAAGGTGTAGATCAGCAAACAACTTGATTTAGATTACAAACCAAATTATCGAGTACAGCCTAGCAGCTTATACAATGGATCAAGTTCAGATTATTTATAAGTGACCTTGTATGCATTTGTGTGTTATAAGCCCACACTCGAAGGAGTGTGTTGAAGTATTTAAGATGTTAAATACTTCATCTTTTCAAGTACAATCCGGCCAAAAGTCAAGTAACTAAACTAAACCACTGCAAGTTTACACAAGTAATCCGCACTCAAGAATTACATTTGTAGTTCTTTGAATTTGTCTTTCTTTGGATTCGATGGGAAGATGAGTAAAATGAGAATTTGAACAAGGAAGATTCGAAAAAAATTGACATAGCCGTGTCGAGTAAGCAGAAGGGATTGATCATTGAAGGTTACGAAATAGATGGGATTTCGATTGCAGGTCATGAGACTTGTATAATTATCCCTTCTATGAGCTTATCGTTTGATATTGGGAAATGCCCTCAACGCGCTATCAGTCAACAGTTCCTCTTCGTCTCCCATGGCCATATGGATCACATTGTATGTTAATCCTCTCTTTCCTTTTTGGCGAAAAGTATTGGAAGTTTGCTTCAGCTAGAAAATTTTTCTATTTCCACTGTTAAACCTCTTGGTGGTCGTTGCATTCTCTTGGTGTGTGCCTCTTTGGAATATAGCAGGAAATTGCTTGATTCCATCGATTGGTTTAATCAGTGGTTTGTGTGGATTAGGCCATGGAATCCTGGCTTTGCAAATCTTTGGTCGTGTGGTCAAACCGAAATGTTATGGCTTCCCGTTGCAAGCATGGAGTAACGAGAATTTCCGAAAAGTTGGTTCTCTTTGGGGCAATGTTATGAATGTGGGACGAAGCTACCTTGAATAAGGACAACCTTGAGTATGGTGTGATCATCGTTTTCACGAAAGTCCTGGAAGCAAATTTCGCAGGAGATTCGGTGGAAGTGGGCGACCACATCTTTTACTGATCCAGGTTTGCGAAGAAGAATCCGTGGCATTTTCGGAGGTATGGAGCAGAAAAGTAGTCGACTTTGATTTGGGAATTAACAGTTTTAATGGTACTAGCTTTTTTTTCAAGAGTTCGTTCATTGCAGTAATGGTGATGAAAAAAATTATGGCGGGGAAGAAGGGATGGTGAGAAGGGTTTTAGAAAATAAATTAGATTGTCCTTATAACTGAATAAGTTTTTTTAGTGTCCTAAATGATCATTAAGTCTTTAGCGACGGTCTTATAACTAATAACCACTTATTTTAAAACGGAAAGAGTAAATAGAAGTTATAAGAGTACATTGAAAAGTTTAAAGTATGTTAGTGGACTATTATAAAAAGCGGGTCCTATTATCAATACAATCATTATGAAGTTTGAAAAGTTATTAGATTGATAATAAGTTATAGTATAACAGAACAAAAAGATCATAAGTATCTTTTTGGTATTCAAAATTTAAAGATACTATAGAACAAATTATTTTAATTGAAACAAATACTGTAATTATTTATGGACAAAGGGCGTATATGACCAATTAAAATATATTGATGGGTGTTCATCATATGTTATCATCTTAGCAGATAAATAAGGGTAATGGTTAGATGATATCTATGTTATGTACCGCGTGTGATAATACTCGCTTACCGTAACAACTCATTCCATGATAAAATGGCAACCTGTTTGGTACGTGCTCAAGTGTACGTGGTAAACTCATAACTAATTGAACACGTAAATTTCACGTCACGATGATATCATGTATTAAAGAGCAGAAGAAATACTACAAGATAAAAGAGCATAAAACAAAAAACAACAATAAATAAACAGAACCGATGAAACTTAGAATTAGAAAATGGAACAACATATTTCACAGACCACCGTTGAGTCAGCGGGCCCTACCGGTAAGGCGGTAGTATGAACAGAACCGATAAAACTTAGAACTAGAAGATGGAACAACATATTTGACAGACCACCGTTGAATCAGCGGGCCCTACCCATAAGCCGGTAGTATGTAGTTGATGATTTCGCACACAACACATGTTTGACAAAAATTTCCCTTACAATTTATCAAAGCCACGAAAGAGGAAAATGACGGTGATGGTAGCGGTAAGGAGAATGAACCTTCAAAGAGTAGGGTTGACAGATTCATGCCCGCAAGGTCTTCGACAAAAGTCTCATTTGAATCGTACAACGACAAACGAAATAGGGTAAGTGAGTTAGAGATTCTTGATATGTCGAAGGCTCCATTTACAGATGTACCCTCTTCGATAGTAACAAAATCTTCTTCACAGGCCTAACTTACGGCGAGTATATATATGGCTTCTACATAATCAATTACTGGCTTTGCATGAATCTTATTTGATCCTGCTGGAATTTCTTTCACTCAAGAACATGGAGCATTAGTTTGAGAGTTAGGATGTTTGTCGAACTTGTATCATTTTCTTGGATCTTTGACATGGTTTCCAAGAGAGATATGCTTTGCTCATGTGATCTACTTGACAATTAGGTGAGTTCCATCAGAGTAAGTTATGCATCTAGTATTGCGATTCCAGTCCAATGTGTATTCACGTTTGAGTCTTTACGGTGATGGTGGGGTTGATTATATAACTAAGAAAAAAATAACATCTGGAATATATATTGGGGGAGTGAACATATGATCGCCGTGGAACACGATAATAGCAAGAATGACTAGGTCAATCGCAGTATAGTGCGTAGCGAGCCAAGGTCGATCCCACATGAACTATATTTTAACGATGTCAGCCAAACAAAAAACATGGATTAATGGCCCACTAATTGTGATATACTTCCAGTAGAGAAAAGGTCCAACATGCATAATTAGACATCAGATGTGAAACGGTTAGCGATTCTTATCTCAACGTATCATCATAAACAAATGACGCGTTAGACAATAGGAAATCCGAGCACTAAAATGATACAATACCTTCTTGCACTGAAATAGAACCAAGCATGAAGGAGCTGAGACAGGGAAACCAGAGCTTGAAAGACACTTAGATTGAAGATAATAAGCAGGTTTGTTTGAAAAAAAAAAAGCCGGTTCAAGAAAATTGGAGAACTGAGTCGGTGTATCTGAGCCCTGAAAAAAGCAACAACATACTATTGATTAGCACGAATAACAAAAAATAATTTAAACTCATGACATGTATATAAAGTAACTCAAATGAAAAACAGCAAGCCTAACCAAGACATTATTGGCTATGCTGTACAAAATATCCGAGCTGTTCACCGTTAATGCACTAGGGAACATCTTTGCTGACAGCCCTATCAAAGTTACAAAAACAAATAAAAACATGGGCTTAAACAAGAATCATGAAGCAAGACATAGCGAGTGATTAAAGTGAGTGAGTAAAGGTATACTTTGTCCAAATGATTGATTATTTCCGGTCACAAGTATTGATGCAGAACAGGACCCTGTCCTCTTACACGAATCAGATGGCAAGTCTGCGGAAGGAATGAAATCTGTTTGCACGGCACGATACTCGGGGGTTGGCCCTTGTAACAAGGGAGGCCATTCAGGTGGATTACGAATAGGACAACTGCCCGCTTGGTCCAAAGTTGAATGTTTCAATTCCACGTACCTTTCAGCATTTTCTCTCCTGCTATATAACAACCTTTTAATTTATTTAATGTAACTTTTTGTGTGGATAAAATATGTGCTTGAATAACACTCGTAAGAGCATATATATGAGACCCCACAACTATACAAATTAAAAAAAATACTGCGGCTCATACCCTGGCGGTGATGTGCATTGCGTCTACCCCAGCCTCTAGTGAGAGGGTCAGGGGTTCGATCCCCGCCTCCTTTCGTTTCAAAAAAAAAAAAAAAAAAAAAAAAAAAAAAATAAGAAAATACACAATATAGATTTACTTAAGTCACTATATGAGGGTTCCATCGTCATTCATCGGAGAAGAGGGTTTCCACTTTCCACTTTCCACTTTCCATACAGAGAGTTTATTTTTTATTGAAACGAGAAAGGCTTTATCGGTTTCCACAAATCGAGAAACGAGAAAGTCTTTTTATTGTATCATATTCACGAAAGTCTTTTTTTTTTCCGGTTGTTTTGAAGTCTTCGACCCCACCTGATGTAAATTCTTTTTTGTAAAGCAGCTCGAATCTTCCTGTGAAAAAAAAAAATCGAATCAGCTCGAGTGAAAAAATACTCGTGGTCGAGTTTGAATTCTATATCCATGTCAAATTCGTGTTCGAGCTCGAGTTCGTAAAATTCGTAACACGCTCTACTCGATAATCTTAATGTTTGACTCGACTCGGATCGTTTGAGGATTTCATGATAAAGATAGTTGTCACCAAAGACTCATCCAAAAATTTATACACAATAAGAAAGTGATTCCATGATTTTTGTGACAATACTGAGAAATCTTTCTTTTTGTCATTAATCAATAAAAATCGGGGGATAAGTTTATATAGTACAGCGAAAGTTTTTTGCTTATATAGTACAAATCGGCGATCATTTGCGATGAATTTGGCGATGAATTGGCGATGTATTGGCGATCATTTGCGATCGTTAGCGATGAATTGACGATCATTTGCGATGAATTGACGATCATTTGCGATAAAATTGGCGATGAATTAGCGATCCATCGCAGCGAAAGTATTATTTAGGCAAGAAAACTTTGAGATCGTACTATATAAACAATTTCCCCATAAAAATCTTTGTGACAAACATAGTTGTTGTCACTAGAAGCTACCTTTTGTGACAAATCTACTCTTTGTCACCAAAAGTTTGTCACAAAAAAACATTTCTTTTGTAGTGAGGCCAAACGAAAGGGGCGGTCGATGACCAAATTAATGTGAGAAATAATGAACGATGTCACAAATAAAAGAACAAGCCAATAAAATATTCAAGGATTTAAACGATATTATTACGGGGTTAACTAAACATATTATCCAATTAGTCTACCCAATCCAAAATACCATGCCAAATCTACCCAACCATCAGTAAACCCTCTCTCGTATTAAGTAATGGTGCAATTCCCTAATATGGTTTTAATTCGTGTACGGACAAAAGAACCTTATGGATAATTAATTATCTACCGTGTACGGGTGAGATTAAGTTAATTAAACACGATTAAGTGCTATGGAACGCCAACAATTACGTTGAAACCTCACCCTTGAGACCCCACATCCTAGATGGTGATTTTAAGTGGGTGATCTAGTTACCTATGTCCAATTTATTCCTTCAACTTACGGTTCCATGAAAATAAATTACGACCGCATGCATAAAATTGGCAAGATTCTACACATGAATAATTAAAACAAGTAACTAGAATTAATTAACACGGAACGCACTGAAAATCACCACCAGCGACATACCGCCTCGGGGCCAGACTAGCCACTCATTGACGTCGCTGGTGGCCGATCTTCAGTGCCGAGCCGCTTAGGTTTGGATAGATTTGGACATGCATATTAGATTAGGTAGATAATAATTTTCTCACCGTTTGGTTAACTAAATATTTAGCCTAACATATTGTTATTAAGCATGCAAAGATTCTTGGTTGAACAATTTAAAAGATAATATGATCATATACCTTTGGTGAATTAGTCTGGACAGCTTCTTCCCAACGTCTGACACGTTTTAGAACCGTGACAAAATAACACCGAATAAACACCAAGAATTTTATTGCTGAAGAACAAGAAGACAATAATTGCATAAAAACTAAAAGTAGAAGTGTATGGTAGAAGTATGGTCTATTTCCTATAGCTCTAGCTAACTGCTTTTATAGGCTACAATTGATGTAAAATTTGACTTAAGAATATATTTCTACTATATCTGGGAAAATAAAAGATAAACTCTGATGAATCTTGCTGAAACCGACTTAAAAACGGGTTCCCTTTCCACCGAAGCTTCCGAGAATTTACAGAAGCTTCAGAAAATTTTACGGGACCTTCTGCACGATACGGAAGCTTCTGTAATATTTACAGAACCTTCCATAAACTCGGAATTCTAAAAAACTTTGGCCCAGCTTCCCTCTTCAGGCTCAATTCAGTAATTCTTATAATGTTAACTCGAAATAGCTCTTAGCCCGATCCAACTTTCGCTCCAATAACTCCGGAAACTGTAAATATAACGTACGAAACGAGTAGATTCCGAGTCTCGACAAATAACACGAGAAATATACAAAAATACGTATTAAACTATATAAGTTAACCCAAGAAAATACATATAAAACCATATAAGTCAACCCAAGTTGTGTCCGCCACACGCAGGGGCGGAACTAAGGCTTAGGTGGGGTGGTCTCAAGCCCACCCAAAAAAAAAAAAAAAAAAAAACTAGTGAGAATATGTTTGTAGTACCTCATAATAAAGACCAAACTGATAATCAAAACCACCCGATAATAACCAAGACCACCTCATAATAAATTCCTGGTTCCGTCACTGGCCACACATTTAGCTAAAGTAACCCATAATTCTACACATATTAAGCCATTATACGCACAAATTTAAGGTAAATTAACTTAAAATATGTCATAAAATTAATTCAAATCAACATATCATCACTCACAATTTTTTTGTATTTCACCATATTCTAATGTTGTTGGCAACAACTAGTGTGTAAAAGTGGAGTGTGGCTTCACCAAATGTCGTAGGTTAAAGTTTTGAGTAGTGATACATCCACTACTTTTTCAACCACAACATCTTACACAACATAATCAACACCACATATTCTGTTGGGACCCATCATAAAAAATAATTGATCACTTTAATCAAGAACATTCACACATGTAGTGGTTTGTGCACTACACACAAGTGTAGTGCACATATCATTTTCCTAAAGTTTTAATAGCTATTTATATTAATGAACACGTACATATAGGTGTAATAAGTATGAGCACCTATTCTAGAATTTGAAAATGATGCTAAATTTGTATTTGTCAGATAAAAAACTTTTAGATCCTCTTAAAGGGATTATCTTTTCACACCAATGTTGTTTTACACTTATCAAGAGCCGAGAGTGGGCTTCGTTTGGATATTCCACACGCTTGCCATTCTGACCGTAAATGAGTCCGGAAAATATATACTATTCGGCCAATTTATGGTTAATTTCATTAACAACCATTCTCGACCCAATTTGAGTGAATACGATCATTATCTTGATTTTATTCTAGTCAGAATTTTGAATGTTTTTCATACTCAATACCGGTCAAAAAGACATTCTGACTAAAATTGAGTGAAAAAAACTTTTAATATTCTGTCTGAAATTCAGTCAGAATCAATAGTGGTGCTCTTATATTGTTGTTGTTATCCTGACCCAATTCTAGTCTGAATGTGTAGAGTATTCCGGACTCAATATTGGCCAGAATGATGCTATGACTATATATGAGTTTGGAAAACTTCAAACATTCTATCTAAAAGATGGTCAGAATCAACCAGTGTGGACTCTCAACATGTATATTCTGACCATATTTTAGTATGGATAATGTGTCACATTCTGACCAAACTTTGGTCATAATGAACGCGCGTAAAAAAAAAAAAAAGTAAAGGCGAAATTGAAAATAATTTTTGTATGATAAGATAAAAATTGGTGTGAAAAGATATTTCCCTCTTAAAATACAAATGCATCAAAATTTGTTAACATAATCTGCATTTAACAGATTTTGTACTTCATACACTACATCTACCACAGTGTAAATGAATTTACTGATCTAAATATTTGCTATTTCTAAATATTCTCATTCTTGTTTGTCATGTGTGTGTGTACGTAATGCGCTCATGTGTGTGGTATCTGGTATGTGTCTTCTTCTTCTTTTTATTTTATTTTTATTTTTATTATGATTATGCTTTGTGTGGTTATTTTAATGTCGCATGCTTATCATAGAGATTGAGAGGCGTATCCAATAAATTTATAGGGGATTGAGGGAAAAGGATAAAAATATTTACAAAATAAATAAATAAATATGACACATTCCCTTTTTTAGTTGTAAAAAGGACCAAAAAAAATTTGACACGGACAAAATTAACCATACACAATCGCGCGCTTCAGGTTTGAATGTAAACATGTATATGAAGGTTGGCGTGTTGCGCTTATGCTACTTTCTATTTTATTTTGTTTTTGTTTTTCAAACACCCGTAACTTTTGATTTATAATTTCGATCATCGTAATTTTTTTACCAAAATTCATATTTTTTTTGCTCTTCAATTTGTTTTCAAACACGATACTCTTCCAACGTATATTTTGAAAGGCGAAAAATATTTATATTAACCAAAGCGTTTTTTTTCTTATAAGCGGCCAGTAGCTTTATATATTTGAAACACCGATAATCAAAATTGTTTCACCAAAGTTCATACTTTTTTTTATCTTCGTTTTGAGACCGCGTTTGATACCCTTTCGACATAGTATTTGAAAACCGAATTTTATCGAAGCGTTTACACCAACAAAGTAACACACCAACAAAGTAATACACTAGTCTATTTTTGTTCTTAACAAAGTAACACACGAACAAAATAACACACCAACAAAGTAACACACTAGTCTATTTTTGTTTTCAACAAAGTAGTCTTTTTTGTTCTCAACAAAATGAATATTACTAACAAAGTAATACACCAACAAAATAACACATTAGTCAAGAATACACTAGGTATTTTTGTTCTCAACAAAGAACACAAGAATACACCAACAAAGTAACACATTAGTATATTTTTGTTCTCAACAAAGTAACACACCAACAAAGTAATACACTAAATACAGTTTTGTTCTCAACAAAGAATACACCAACAAAGTAATACACCAACCAAGTAACACACAAACAAAGAAACACACCACCAAAGTAACACACTAGTCTAGTTTTGTTCTCAACAAAGTAATACACCAACAAAGAATACACTACTCTATTTTTTGTTCTCAACAAAGAATACAAGAATACACCAACAAAGTAACACATTAGTATATTTTTGTTCTCAACAAAGTAACACACCAACAAAGTAACACACTAGTCTAGTTTTGTTCTCAACAAAGTAACACACCAACCAAGTAACACACAAACAAAGAAACACACTACCAAAGTAACACACTAGTCTAGTTTTGTTCTCAACAAAGTAACACACCAACAAAGTAACACACTAGTCTATTTTTGTTCTCAACAAAGCAATACACCAACAAAGCAACACACCAACAAAGTAACACACTAGTCTATTTTTGTTCTCAACAAAATAACACACCAACAAAGTAACACGGTAACACATTTTATTAACATCCAAAATATCACCATTAACATTGCGTACAACAATCTATCAAAAATGCTTCATATCCTAATGAAACAATCTATCAAAGCATTATGGAGATGCAACTCCGTGGGAATCAAGAGAATAAAAGCCTAATACTATTGGATGTAATCAAAAAGCCTATCAATGAAATTAAAACATTCTTCAAGTTCTTCAAGACAAGAGCAGTCTGTTTTACCATCTATGGACCTTCATCTTTCAAATCCGCACCACATCAAACTCCATGAAAGATGTATGAATCAGAAAATGCATTAAATAACATCGGTTCGGCCTCATCAATCGAGAATCTAGAAGCTCTCCAATTTTTAAAGACACAAAAACACAAACATAACCATTTGAATCAACAATCTTCAACCACACAGGCCAAATATCCATTGCATTTCTTATCCATTAATGACTGATATATCATCTTTAGTATGCTTTCCAATGTAAGGGAGGGGGTTTGAATCACACTACTATCGATTCTTTTTTGAAAAAAAAAAACATTGCAACATTGTATCTTTAAAGGTATATTTGAAGAAAGTAGAAGAAGACAACACCATAAAGTCAACAAAAGTATTTCAAGTTTTTCAACCCTTAAACACTTTATTTTTTGCTCCAAAATCTAATTTTCAGCCTTAAATTTGGCTTATATATGGCTGAAAGTAACACAGTAACAATAACACACCAACAAAGTAACACTAGTCTATTAGAAAGCTTAATGATATGAACCAAGTAAAAAACACAATCAATCTTTTTTAAAACATCATAGATAATCCTTAAACCAAACCTTAAACTGCGGGACCACCAATATGATCAACCACAATAGACCTACCATTATTTCTGTTCTGAACAGAACTATTAATCCTCTAAAAAAAGCAGAACTATTATTTTCAACTTCATGGTTATCAAAAGAGTTGACGATGGTAGCTTCAATATCTACCATGGCAGTTTCAATACCTGCCTTGGGATTCCTCTCAACCCCAGTTGCCAGAGGAACGGTCCCAGACTCAATACGCGAATTATCAAACTCAATTTGCAAATTTCTAGAATTTTCAGAATTTGAAATCAGATTCATAAGTCGTTCCCACATCAATGTTACCTTTCTCTCCTTTGTAAGATGAGCTTGAGCTCGCTCTCTAGCTGACTCGCAGGTTTCTGTGGCAGCATTGCATTTCTCAGCCTCTCGTTGGTATTGAACAGCCACCCTTATTGCTTCCCCAAACGTGATGTTCATATGATGTTGTTGCTCCTCACTTACTCTTTCTTGTAGCTTTATCTCTTTTGTTAATAAGTCTACAAAATGTTTCTCCATCTTTTCCTTATATTGATTCCCCCGTCGTAGTAGCCTCCTTGGAGATTGGAGTCGGACACCGTAATTGCAACTTTATTCACATAAAAACACTGCATGCTTCCTTTCCTTCTTCTAAATAGAAAAATTAAAAGATTGAATCAAACCTGCAATGTATACAGTCAAAACTAAAAAATTTGAGGAATCAACACACCATGATAGTAATTTATCCACATGGAAAAGGAAAACACTACTTGCTTCATGAACTTTTTTTATTAAGGACAAATCAAGCATGAGACTAAAGATGTATCCAGTAAAAACAAACAACTTCGGAGAGTCAAGACACCAAGAAAGCACTACTTGCTTCCCTTACTTCTTTTACACACCAAAAAAAAATTTAAATTGAATCAAACACACGATGTATTCAGTAAAAGCAAACAAATTTGAAGAGTGAAAGACACAAAGATATTAACTTTATCCTAAAAGAAAATACTACTTACTTCATTTTCTTCTTTTGCATGGAAAGAATAAGATCAAATCAAACATGAGACCAGTAAAAGCAAATAAATTTGAAGAATCAAGACAACAAGACAAAAACTTTATTCTCCTAAATATATGCTGTAAAAGAGAATGATTGAAAGGCTGAGACAATAACCGGAAGCTTTAGGCTACCGGTCCCTGATCAACCAAACTATTCGACTAAAAAAGAGCCAAATTGACATGTCCCACCCCCTCCCCCACCCCCCTGCTGCTAATACACATTAACGGGGTTTAGTTTATGCTGTTAAATGAAGAAGTATATCCATACTGTGATAAGTGCTAGGCAAACATCAATTGGCCTATCACAGATGCGGATACTCTGTTTCATACCTATTTTTCGGTTCATAGGGACATTAAACTCTAACCAAATCGAAGAAATCAAATGCTTGATTCGAATAATCCCGATTTGGGCATCTGGGATCATCTGTTTCACGGCATTGACTCAGCAATTCACATTCAGTGTCTCTTCAGCTAACAAAATTGACCGTCATCTCGGTCCCAAGTTCCAGATCGCTCCAGGCACACTTCCGGTCATATCATTCATCACCGTCGGAATATTCCTCCCGGTTTACGACCGCCTCATCGTCCCAATCCTCCGCCGGAGAACCAAGATCGAGGGCGGAATCACTCTCCTCCAACGAATCGGAGTCGGGTTCGTCTTCTCCATCGCGTCAAATTCTTGTCGTGGGGTTAATTTGTTTCTTCCTCCATGTGAACTAACACCCTACAAAACCCAGATCATACAACTCTCGCATCCAGAAATAAGTTAACCGTTTCTATAAAAGAACGGGCAAAATAGTCCGAAAGAAAATGTGTTGTACTTAAATAAAAACAAAATATAAACTGAATTAAAATTTATATAGAGAACGTAAATTGGACTAAAACCTAATATTTTTTAAATTTATCCGAGAGACTTTATGATGCAACGGTTGTAAAAAGGTTGTACCAAGTGGCATACATTAGAGCCTCTCATTTTTAATCTCTTTCACATAATACACTTTTATCGTGTGTGAGAGGTTATAAATGAATAGTTGTAATGTATGCCACTTGGTACAACCTTACTACAACGGTTGTATTATAAAATTTGTCAATTTATCCACCGAGAACAATGACGGCATGCAAAATATAGTTGTATTTTTCTTCGCAAAACTAGATTTTTTTTAATAAAAAAACGAAACTCATCAGATCTCAATTGGCACAAATGGTATCTTTAATTTTTCTAAGATGTAATTTTTCAAAAAATCAAAAAAGCCCTACACTGTTATAATAATTAATAATAAAATTTCGGAACTTAACGGAGGCATATTAATAATATTATATTTTAATAAAACTATATCGTATTAATCTGGAAAAATATGGATTTAAATGGCACTATGATGATACGTGTGGATCCGGCAGTGTAAAGATTATGATGCGGTTGATTAGAGAATATGTAAAATATAAATAAAAATAATAATATTTGAGTCCGTAAAATATAAATATAGATTTAAAAGACATTGATGATAAATGTTCTAAATGCTAAAAAATCTCGTAACATATTACTATCTATTTTGATTTGTCTCATAATATAAATCATTTTAGATTATCAATACAACAATTATTACTATTTTCTCTATATTACCCTAATTCATTATCAACCCAACAACTTTCATTGCTCAATGACTATTGCATTTTTTCTTAAAAAAAAAAAAAAAACTATTATATTAATGATAGTCAACGAGTATTTCAGACATTTAACTTTCAAATTTATGACATTCAACAATTTTCTAAATCTCCGTAAAAACTCTTTGGATTACTTATATTTTAGATCAAAGGTAGGGGCGGATGGGCTGATGTTCATTTGTGAGGATGGGTCACGTGGCCCCACTAAGATTCGAGAAAATTTTTTAAAAATAAAAACAATATAGTTTTGTTGTTAAAAAATATCGTTTTGTCGATAAACAATATAGTTTTAGGCTCTGGTGATCTTATTGAAAATATAGTTTTAGACTTCGATTACAACACTAAAATAAATTAATGAATCCACCCTGCACTAAAAATAGTATTAAATTTGCAAATTTGATAGTAGTTAATGACCACCAAACTTAATATTTATCTTAATGATTGAGAATTAATCCAAATCTAAAAAATCACCACCATAAAATTTATCATTAATTGAAATATATAAACATCACAAATGTTTCATTAATAATAATTTAATATTATATATGGAGTTAAAACCAGAAAGTTTTTGTGTGATGAGGAAATTCGAAGTGAAGTGACGGGTGAAATGATTAGAATCACACAGTTAAAATACATAATGAAACTTTATGGTGTATACGGTACCACACGATATCTCCACATGTGTGGAGACACCACATAAGAATTTCCCGTTAATATCCGACGTGCCGCAGATGTTATAACCTGCCGAGACGGCTTTGAGTGGTAGTTGACTCAATTAATAATATGATGATATGATATGATATCCCTTTAAAAAAATATATATGATATGATATGATATGATATGATGACAAGTGGTCCTTATAAATACCCTTAAAAAAAAAAAAAATTGGTCCTTATAAATGAATGGTAGTTCTTCAACAAAAAAAAAAAAAAAAAAAAAAAAAGAAATATGCATGGTAGTCTATTTATGAAAAGATTTATAGGACGTTAGTTTCCAAAAATATACTCTTTTCTGTTCAAAATATAAATATGTTTGAACTTGTTAGAATACGTTATTATCATAGAATATTTTGTAAATATTTCCCTTCCATACTTAGACCACAGTCAAAGATTTTAATTAATTTATATTAATTGTATCCAAATTTGTAGCCTAGAATCATTTCTTATAATTGTATATAATTCTGGAAGAGTCCCGTAAATCCAAAAGAGCTGCTGCCGGTGGCGAAGATACAGCCCTCCTCGGCGGTTCCGGTCAACAACCCAATGCCTCCAATGGCGATCAGCCTTCTCGTAACAGTGGTCAAAGACGCGGTTAGAATAACCGCGGTGGTGGTCGGGGCCGTGGAAACAGAGGTGGCGGGAGCAGCAACTCCGGTTATGATAACCAGCAACAACACACTAGAAACACCTCTTCTGGTCCCTCACAGCAGCAGCAACAACGTCCATGGTGGCCAATGTACTCACCTTGGATGACCTGGGGTCAACAATGGTCAATTCCTCCTTGTCCTTCTCCAACAGCTAATTGGGCTCGACCAAATTCAACCCAGCCCAACATTTTAGGTGCCCGCCCATGACAGGCCTATAACACACAGGTAGCAACTCCACTGGGCTATACTCCAACCGACAATGAATCCCCAATGCACACGATGTCTCTCAACATCCTAGATGATAATTGGTATTTTGACACGGGTGCTACCTCTCATATGACGAGTTCCTCTGATAATCTCTCATCCCATTTTAATTTGAGCAAATTAAATCGAAATATAATTGTTGGTAGTGGCGAGCACATTCCAATTCACGGTCATGGACGCTCCTCCCTCCCACCACCTCACCCACCGTTATCCTTAAATATTGTCCTTCATACTCCGAAACTTATTAAAAAATTAATTTGTGTGCGCCGTTTTATCGCTGATAATAATGTTGCTGTTGAATTTGACTCTTTTGGGTTTTCTGTGAAGGACCTTCTAATGGGGATGCCACTCATGAGATGTTGCAATACCGGGGCCTTGTATCCCTTCACCTCCTCCCTCAGCACAAATATTATCTTATATTTCTCGATGATTATTCGCATTTTTTGTGGACATATCCCATTAGTAAAAAATCACAAGTGTTTCATGTATTCACCTCGTTTAATACCTTTATTAAAACACAATTTGCGGTTAATACAAAATGCTTCCAATGTGTCAATGGAAAAGAATTCGATAACGACTCATTTAAAACGCTATGCTCCCAAACTGGCCTCACTTTTCGTCTCTACTGCCACACACCTCTCCACAAAATGGCAAAGCCGAACGCAAACTCCGTATACCCCGTGCGTTTTTCGGGTACTCCTCCAATCATCGAGGATACAAATGTGTTAGAAAATAATTATTTCTCGTCATGTCATCTTTGATGAGTCTCAATTTCACTTTGCCAAAATACAATTCCCACCCCCGGCACATTATGATCTCTTAAATAATGATCGGCATCCTTTTATGGTTCATCATCTACAACCTTCAGGCCCAGCCCAACCTCCTGCACCTTCGGCCCGATCCCCTGAGCTGCATCCCACCCCTCATTTGGCCCAATCTAATGCGCAGCCTCCCTCTTCAGAAAGCCCAGCTCCAGCTCCACTATTCCACCTCTTTCTTCGCCCCTGGACCCAATTCACCGACCTAGCCCATAGCTGATCCCTCTGCCAACTGAACTATCACCACACGAGGCATGCGTGGAATCTTCAAGCCTAAGCAGCCCTACAATCTTCTTACTTCCACCGTCCCCCTTTTCCATCCCAAAATGGTCTTATCCGACCCGAATCGGAAAGCCTCCATGACCGATGAATTTAATGCTCTTATTAAAAATAGGATGTGGGATCTTGTACCTAGGCCACCTAATGTAAATGTTACTCGTTCTATGTGGATTTTTCGCATTAAAAATCACTCTGACAGTTCTTTTGAGAGGCATAAAGCCCGTTTTGTCGGTGATGGTAGGTCTCAACAAGTTGGAGTGGTTTGTGATGAAACTTTCAGTCTTGTGGTCAAACCGGAAACCATTCGGACGGTTCTCAGCCTTGCATTATCCAAGTCTTGGCCCATTCATCAACTCGACGTCAAGAACGCTTTCTTACATGGCCATCTTAATGAGACTGTATGTATGCGTCACCCCATGGGTTTTCGCGATCCATATCTCCCGTTGATGAGAGTCGACTCGACTGTCATTTTCTATGTGTTTATATCCCGTTTATACCTCGTTTTATTTGTATTCGGAGACATTTAGTTTGGTTTTATGCATTTTTACACCCTGGTTGTCATTACGAGACCGAGGACGTAATATCCAAAAATCTCGATGTTTTAGGTGTTTTGATGCATTCTCGGTCACCCTAGTGTCCTGTAGGGGTTACGTGTGGTATTTGTTGTGATTTTGTCCAGGACTTAGGTGTTCGAGATTACCGGAATGCGAGATACGGGATTGGAAATGTGTCCAAAGCTTAGCCTGCGGCTAGTTTACTAAATGGATAGGTATCGACGCAAATACGTGACAAGATCAACATATGTATTTACACTATAAAACCATGTGTAACATGTCGTACTAAACGGTACCGTATCCGATAATTATCTAGCCGACGAGCCGCCACGTGTTGGCCATTGGATCACATTTGTGATGATGAAGCAGCCGCCGACTTCTTTTTATTTGTTTTGCAAATATATAAAATATATATATAAGCTTAGGAAACAAAACTTGAACAGAGTCTTATCTTACTTTTCCTTCATCGTTTCTTTCTTTTTTCTTCTTCAGTTTTTATTTTTTTCTTTTTAGTTTAATTAGATTTTGTAAATAGTTTTAGCTTAGATTAGTTTTATGTTGTTGTAATCCGAAGATGGGTGCTACCGGCTATTACAATTTCAGTTTGGATTTCGTTTTTCTTCCGGTGTTCATCGTCTTGGTTTTCGGTAATTTCGATTTATTGCTTTCGATCTTGTTTTATGTTAGCTTTATTTGTTGTTTTCTTGTTGTTTTTATGTTATAATGATTAGATAGTTTCCGGTAGTCGAGATTACGTAATGATCCGAGAAACCGAGTCTTATTCGATCATTTGGGGTGTTTGGGTTCCGTAGTAGTTGTTGGTTCTCGGGGGATTTATGTCTTGGAACTTATGATTAACGATGGTTGTTGAATTGATCACTTAATAATCGTATCACACGTATCGTCTTTATAGATGTATTTTGCGAGATGGTACGGGAAAAGGGGTTCTAGATCGGGAGGTAAAACATACCGGTTTTAGGTCGTGAATTCAGGCCCGCGCTCATCGGTGTATTATTATCGACATAGTAGCTTGAATGTGGTAGTTTAGATTAGTGTAGTCTAGTGTTAGATCCCGGGGTCGAACTATGAAGTGCCGGGTGATTCTTGAGCCAACGATGACAAGTTGTCTCACGGAGTCTTTCGGGTAGACCATGGATTAGGTAAAGCCCCGGTTTACTGCTTTGGCACATTCGTTAAGATGCTCGGTGTAGTACGTTGGTGAATATCGGGGGTAGTAACTTTATCGAGTGATTTCGGACTTGGTTTCCTTAACGAGGTTTTTCTGCGGAAACCAAGGATTTCGCAAATTGTGGGTGAATGCGGAGCGTCTCACAGCACTTAATCATGTTAGGTTAATCGGCTTTCTAAAGGGAGAATTAATTAACCTCACATAGGGTGGTTAGATCGAGTTGTTCAGTCTATTCACTAGAATTAGGAGTTTGCACCGTAAGCGTCGAGAACGGTTTGTCGGAAACATTCACTTTGAAAGATCGAGTTGGGTTAGAAAGTAACGGATCGGATCATAGTCTCGGTTATCTTATTTGTTTTTGTTTTTGTTTTATATTAGTAAGTAGTAGAAATCGGCGGCCTGACAAGCCACCATTTCACCAAAATATGTGTTGACCTGAACTAGTTGTTTTACACTGACACTGGTACTCGACCGGATTCTCTGTGGGATACGACCTGACTCGCCACCCTCTGTACTAGCACGCGACCCGGTACTCTGCCGGTCAGTCGGCCGCTATATAGGGTTCTTTGGCCTATCAGATTTCTGGCGCCGTTGCCGGGGAATCCAGTTGATATCTATATGTTGGTTTAAAATTTCTAGGCTTAGGTTGTTGTCTTGTTTTGTAAATATTGTTTGTATAGTTGTTTTAAATTTTATTGATAAACTAAAAAAAAAATAATAATAATAATAATAATAATAAATAAATAAATAAACAAATAAATTTTTGTCGAGAGGTCTTTTGGTGGCATAATTTTGTGTTTTGCGGGTCCGACCCGATTAACTCGTATTTTGATCATGAGTAGCATGCCGTACTTTATATGTTTATCTCCATACCTGTGTATTCTTGGATGTTGTGTTGCTTGTCGATTTTAGCACAGGTACCCTGGGAGGACTTTCTACGGATGCCACGTGATCGTACTCGCACCATTTTCCGGTTGTAAGCTAACTTTTCTATACCCTTATCCTTCGTGTTTCATTTTAAAGTAGGGGTGGTTAGTTTAGCTTCAATGTCCCGTATTCATGTCGAATGAGTTATACTTAGCGATTGTTATCCCTTTAGTTTAAATGAGTCAGATTCTGAGAATTTTGATGGCTTTGACATTGATTTTGATACATCGAGCCTTCGGTATTGTTTTGATAAACATATAGTGATTGTATTGTATAAATGCATTTCATTCGAGTTGAGATCTTGTATTGAGAATCGAGTAATTATATCACGTTAGCTTCGACGTCATTTATCACCATGATTAGTGGACGATTATAGTTGTCGTATGACCCGGTTACCTAGAACTTATATTGGTAACTTCGAGGCGAAATAGAAAGGTCGTCATTATTAGGTACGGGATGACGGTTTTGGCATTTATTTTGACCCGATCAGAGCCAAATGCCATCTTTAACGTTAATCCACAGTTACCCCTCTCAGCCTGTTGTAGGGTGGTTAGACCGCCGCCCGAACTGACCATTTTGTTACTAACCCGTATAATCGATGTCCCTAGCCTTATTTCGGTCTACGTATCCTTGGCTACCTTGCAATTGAGCTTTTACTTCCGCACATTTATACGATGTTGCGAGGTGTTGTGGTATGGGAGTGCTGTTGTGACATTGTATTAATCGAGTTATCCGGTATGAGAGTATGACAGTGTGTTGGTTCGACTTTGTTCGGAATTTTGTTGTGTATAGTTATATAGTTTGAAAAAAAGTATAAGGAAAAAAAAATGAAAAAAAAAAACGAAAAAAAAGAAAGAAGAAGAAAAAAAATGAAAAAGAGAGTTTTTATATTTATAGTATGTATTTTTATTTTTAGAATGTGTCCAGAAAATAATGGACCAAGTTATTGTTGTTTAGAGTTAAAGTTGGGGTTTATTTCGGATGTCGAGATTGTTTATATAGTCGGAGAGTTGGAGGCGTTCGAAACCGAGTTTCATATATATATATATATATATTTTTTTTTTTTTTCTCTGTTAAAGCTCGTTTGCACCTTCTCTTTCTATTTTTTATCGTAAATATCCTTTCGTAGCCCTAACCTGAGCCTAAACGATATAACCATGCAAGTCCTGCCTGACCATACTAGACGACGATAGACCTCGATTAGTGGAGATGTTTACGACGTATAAGTCTATGGTGTAATCCTGGTATGTACACATCTATAATCTAAACCGGTCGTAGTTGATTAATGGTGAAGAAGCTTTGCACACACACACATATTCTTTTCTCGATAAAAGTAGAGCTCGAATTTTATGCATTTATATCAATTACTTGTATTGTACCATTTCAATACTATAGACTAAATGTGTAATAGCAATGTTGACTCCATCTTTCTTTTGGATCGCTTTATTTTTGCTCGAAGCGAGCAAACGCTAAGGGGGTAATTGATGAGAGTCGACTCATCGTCATTTTCTATGTGTTTATATCCCGTTTATACCTCGTTTTATTTGTATTCGGAGACATTTAGTTTGGTTTTATGCATTTTACACACCTGGTTGTCATTACGAGACCGAGGACGTAATATCCGAAAATCTCGATGTTTTAGGTGTTTTGATGCATTCTCGGTCACCCTAGTGTCCTGTAGGGGTTACGTGTGGTATTTGTTGTGATTTTGTCCAGGACTTAGGTGTTCGAGATTACCGGAATGCGAGATACGGGGATTGGAATGTGTGTCCAAAGCTTAGCCTGCGGCTAGTTTACTAAATGGATAGGTATCGACGCAAATACGTGACAAGATCAACATATGTATTTACACTATAAAACCACGTGTAACATGTCGTACTAAACGGTACCGTATCCGATAATTATCTAGCCGACGAGCCGCCACGTGTTGGCCATTGGATCACATTTGTGATGATGAAGCAGCCGCCGACTTCTTTTTATTTGTTTTGCAAATATATAAAATATATATATAAGCTTAGGAAACAAAACTTGAACAGAGTCTTATCTTACTTTTCCTTCATCGTTTCTTTCTTTTTTCTTCTTCAGTTTTTATTTTTTTTCTTTTTAGTTTAATTAGATTTTGTAAATAGTTTTAGCTTAGATTAGTTTTATGTTGTTGTAATCCGAAGATGGGTGCTACCGGCTATTACAATTTCAGTTTGGATTTCGTTTTTCTTCCGGTGTTCATCGTCTTGGTTTTGGTAATTTGATTTATTGCTTTCGATCTTGTTTTATGTTAGCTTTATTTGTTGTTTTCTTGTTGTTTTTATGTTATAATGATTAGATAGTTTCCGGTAGTCGAGATTACGTAATGATCCGAGAAACCGAGTCTTATTCGATCATTTGGGGTGTTTGGGTTCCGTAGTAGTTGTTGGTTCTCGGGGGATTTATGTCTTGGAACTTATGATTAACGATGGTTGTTGAATTGATCACTTAATAATCGTATCACACGTATCGTCTTTATAGATGTATTTTGCGAGATGGTACGGGAAAAGGGGTTCTAGATCGGGAGGTAAAACATACCGGGTTTTAGGTCGTGAATTCAGGCCCGCGCTCATCGGTGTATTATTATCGACATAGTAGCTTGAATGTGGTAGTTTAGATTAGTGTAGTCTAGTGTTAGATCCCGGGGTCGAACTATGAAGTGCCGGGTGATTCTTGAGCCAACGATGACAAGTTGTCTCACGGAGTCTTTCGGGTAGACCATGGATTAGGTAAAGCCCCGGTTTACTGCTTTGGCACATTCTCGTTAAGATGCTCGGTGTAGTACGTTGGTGAATATCGGGGGTAGTAACTTTGATCGAGTGATTTCGGACTTGTTTCCTTAACGAGGTTTTTCTGCGGAAACCAAGGATTTCGCAAATTGTGGGTGAATGCGGAGCGTCTCACAGCACTTAATCATGTTAGGTTAATCGGCTTTCTAAAGGGAGAATTAATTAACCTCACATAGGGTGGTTAGATCGAGTTGTTCAGTCTAATCACTAGAATTAGGAGTTTGCACCCGTAAACGTCTCGAGAACGGTTTGTCGGAAACATTCACTTTGAAAGATCGAGTTGGGTTAGAAAGTAACGGATCGGATCATAGTCTCGGTTATCTTATTTGTTTTTGTTTTTGTTTTATATTAGTAAGTAGTAGAAATCGGCGGCTGACAAGCCACCATTTCACCAAAATATGTGTTGACTGAACTAGTTGTTTTACAACGACACATCGGTACTCGATCGATTCTCTCGTGGGATACGACCGACTCGCCACCCTCTCTGTACTAGCCGCGCGACCCGGTACTCGCGGTCGATCGGCCGCTATATAGGGTTCTTTGGCCTATCACCCGTCTGTGTGTTGACAGAAGAGGTCACTCTATGGACTGAAACAGGCCCCTCGAGCTTGGTATCACCGATTTGCCGACTATGCCTCCTCCATTGGATTCTCACATAGAAAATCTAATCATTCACTATTCATATACCGCAAAGGTTCTGACATGGACTACCTTTTACTATATGTTGATGACATCATTCTAACTGCCTTCTTAGAGCGACTTCGACAATCTATTATGAGACTTCTCACCTCTGAATTTGCTATGAAAGATCTTGGTCCCCTTAGCTATGTTTTGGGCATCTCTATTACACGCCATTCTGGAGGACTCTTTCTCAGTGAAAGAAAATATGCCGAGGAAATAATAGACGTGCCTGTATGTAGTCTTGTAAACCTGTTTCCACACCTATCGAGACTCAATCTAAGCTTTATACGTCCGGTTCTCCCTTTGACGATCCTACTCACTTCCGCAACTTTGTCGGTGCTCTTCAGTACCTTACTTTCACCAGGCCTGACATTTCTTATGCCGTGCAACAAATCTGTCTCCATATGCATGATCCTAAGGACACCCACATGAATGCTCTCAAACGTATTCTTCGTTATCTTTAAGGAACACTGGACTTCGGACTCCATCTCTACAAATCTTCCGCTTCCTCCCTTCTCTCCTACACCGATGCTGATTGGGGTGGCTATCCTACCACTCGTCGGTCCACCTCCGGCTATTGCATATTTCTCGGTGATATCCTCATCTCTTGGTCCTCCAAACGCCAACCCACTTTGTCTCGCTCTAGTGCCAAACCTGAGTACCGAGGCGTCACCAATGTTGTATCTGATTCATGTTGGCCACGCAACCTACTTTTGGAACTTCACTGTCCAATCCATAAGGCCACCATGGTATATTGTGATAATATCAGTGCACCAAACACGTGCAACATCAGCGCACCAAAACACGTGGAAATGGATAATCATTTTGTTTGTGAAAAAGTTTCTCGTGGCCAAGTTCATGTACTTCATGTCCCTTCCCGCTACCAAATTGCAGATATTTTTACCAAGGGCTCCCGCGCATCTTATTTGAAGACTTCCGTGCCAGTCTCAGCATACGTGAACCTTACACTTCCATTAAGGGGTGTGTTAGAATATGTAAATATCATAGAATATTTTGTAAATATTTCCTTTCCATACTTAGACCACAGTCAAAGATTTGTATTAATTGTATCCAGAATTGTAGCCTTGTAATTGTATATAATTGTATACAAATCACTGGAAATAGGGAACTTCTTGTGTGCTATCTCCACATCGGAGTATATTCCCTCACCACACAAGAACTTCCCCTGGAAATATCAGGGAAAATCATTTCCTTTCAGAACTTTTGCATACAATTTTTATAAATGGACGAATGTTATTATTTACAGATAAAAGTATAAAATATGCTTTAACTACGTAAATAGATGTAAAATAATGAAAACATGTGAAGTGATAACAAATTATGTGTAAAATAAAGAATTATACAATAAATATTCAATTGATATTTTAAACAGATTTATATTTTGAGACAATAAAAGCCAAACGAACTTAAATTTGGGACGGAGGGAGCACTACCTCCGCTGCAAAAAAGTGTATATTTTTTACATTTCACACGTATTAAGACATGTGTTGTGTTTAAATACTATATTGACATTTTTACTAGGGGTGAGAAAAAAACCGAAAAACCAATCCGAACCGAAAACCAGCCCAAAACAAACAAAAAAAACTAAACCAGTAACAAACCGAATGAATCGGTTTGGTTTGAAACCAAACCGAATAATACTAGTTTGGATTTCGTTATTTTTATTTTACCCCAACCTAACCCGAACCCAAACCGAAATCATTAAGACAAAAAAGACTTATTTTTGTTATTGATACATAAGCATATAAGATAACCCTGAACCCAACTCATTCCATTCATCATTAATCAAAAATATCGACACCTCTCCTTTCTCTGCTCCATTTCAGCTTCCATTATAATTGTTTGCCTCATACACCATGTTAGTGACCCTTCTAATATGCTATCATCATCAGTTAATGTTCTTTTTTCCCTCTTAGTAATTTTATTGTAGTATTACATCAATGGATTCTTAATCATGAATGTTTTCTTTGCTTAATCTATCGAGTCTTTAGGTAAAACAAATGGTGAGCATAGAACATAAAAAAGATGAGTTTCTTCTTTCAGTTATTGTCTATTATTTTTCTCATCCTTTGTTGTAGCTGATTGTTTTAATCCACTGTTGACAAAGTATAACTTTGTTCAAGTGTCTCTGGGTGAATGTTTTGTCTTGCAAATTGGTCTTCAAAGTCCTAAATGATCAGATATTGTCTTGAACCATTACACTTTTGTACTTATTTTTTTCATGGATAACGTTGCTCCCTGTCACATCTTCTGATCTTTTTGTTTTCATGTCCGGTCCATTATGTTTTGTAGAATAATCATTGATCATATATTCTACATATCTTTTCAACTAAATAAATGAAAGAGTAACAACATTTGCACCAAGTATGTTTTTTTAACAACAACATACACTTTAGATATAAAAATTAAGATGAAATTGCTTATTTGTCATCAAAGTATCTCTTTTAAAAAACCAGGCATGCTAAAACCGAACCCAATCCAAATTCAACCCAAACCGGTTCAAACCAAACCATTGGGGATTACTTTAGTTTGGTTTGGTTTGGGTTACAAAGTATAGCCCCCAAACCTACCTCGCGTTTTCCAAACCGAACCGAACCAGCCCAAACCGACCCATGATCACCCCTATTTTTACCCGTCATTTCATAATAAATAATTGTTTGAGGTTTGAAATGTGTGCAATAAATAAATATTTGACTAAATGTATTTTTGAAAAAAAAACATTAAATGATGTATTGGTGGTATAAAGTGACATTTTTATGAGACAATTTTATTCTAAAGATACTTTTCAAGGGACGAAGCATTAAGCAAAAAAAGAAGGTCTCTATATATTATATTATTTTTCATGATATGTACCATAAAAGATGGTATTTAGTAGAGATGTGTAAACATAATGTATTACATTTGGAGCTGTATGTAAAACGTGTGAAGGATATAAATTGAAGAATATGAATGTGCAGATGAAATAAGGAGTTGTCAAGTTATTAGATAGCATGTTTCTAAAATAAAATAAAAAATATTATTAGATAGCATAAAATAAGAGTTTTCAATTTCTCATTCTGTATAAGATAATGAATTTTCAAGTTGTTACATAACATTAAACTGAGGTATAAATCACTGGTTTAATATATATCCTTCTAATATAAGAAGTTAGGAATGCTGCCGACGTGTTCACTTGAGGAATTATTTCAGCTTATGGGCTTTGTTTTCGTCGGCCCGTGATTAAACAGGTCCGGCCTCATAATTTTTGGCCTGTACCCGATTATTTCCTCCACATTTAGCGGCTCCCAGCCTTCTCCTTCTTTCTGCCATACGAAACGCCCCTACCTTCAAACCCGCCTTTGAATTAACTCAACTATTACTCCGTTTCTTGGTCCTGTTTTTCTGCAAATCAATTACAGATACGATCGCTTTCTCTGTATCTCCTTCTCCACATGGCGAATTCCTTTATAGTAAGAAGCCGGTGCTACCATCGAGCAACCGCGTGATGAAATCGGTTAAGGAAGGCTCGAAAAAGCCTCTGCTTTAATGCCGATTCGATTTCAATTATGCTGAGATACGAGCAACCCATAGAAGGAAGGCTTCGATTCGAGCATTTAATCCTTGATTTAAAGGTTTTGCAGTCAAACATATGGCAAGGTGAAACCTTTCTGTTTATAGCTCGTGTTTTCATTTATTACACTGATTTGAACTTGATATCTACCTTGATTCTGTGTTTGAACCTTCTATGGAAGGTTTGCTGCTGTAAAGGTTCCACCTTTATGCCGATTTATTGACCTTGAGCAGCGTGTTTATACACAGGCTCTGACTCGAAGGATTTCGAATCTATTTCATGACAAGGTGCATTATTTCCTTATCGATTCGTTTATCTATCATTTATTATGTTGATTTGAATGGATTTCGCCTCGATTCGTGCCTCTATGCTTTTCGTTAGCAAAGGAAATCGAGGAAGTAACGACCCTTGATTTTCTCGATGATTTAATATGACCCAAACGCCGAAAATCAATACTCGGTCATATTTCTTTGGTTGTAGGTGGGATGATAACATACGATCACTTTCTTGAAGAAATTCATCAATATCTTGGCTCGGCGACCTTGAATGGCGAAGCCCTTTGGGTTTTTTCTTCTTGGTTCGCAGCCATGGAGTGATGTTTGAACATAATTGATCTTTTGAAAGTTGTTATCCCCTATCTGAGCCTTACAATAATCGATATTTTTTCTAATATTTTCTAAGTCTCGTTTTGTTCGTACTGTTGTATTTTCAGTCTTTTGTCGTTATAGTTGCAGAAAATGGTCTCTTTATGGCTTCACCTCTGCTGTTAGGCATAATCTTTGTGTTTTAATTCCTTAATTGAGATGCGTGTTGTGTTCAGATGTTCTTCCAATCTCTAATTAATTCCTTTTTTACATCGAAGCTCGTGAAAAACAACTGCCTTTACGCTTTTGACATAGGTATGGTTGCTTTCCTCCTTTGATTTCAGGGTGTGTTGGTTAGAAAAATGGTCTTTTATGGTTCACATTATAAGGTGAATAGTTTATATATGCTGATTGCATAATGTTGAGTCATTCTTTCTTTTTTGAGAAACATCTGAATTGACATTTGATTATATGGTTGCATCCAAAAGCTAATCATTTCACTGGTTTTTCCACTCCAAATTCGTCATGTACAACTGGATATTCTTGGACATACTGGCACTATTGGACTGTTGCTAATGATGGCCAAGCTTCATGTTTGAATTTTGTTCCTTTAATCTACATGTGTAAATCGACTGTTGACATTTTTGGTCACTATAAAAAGCAACTGTGTACATGTTATAGTCGTGGGACTGATATAATTTCCTCTATTTGGAACATGATTTTGAGACAATTTCACTCTATTAGTTGCTAAGGTATTAGTTAATGATTCGATTCATAAGAGTGATAATGTTGATGTCTTGATAAAGTAGTACCATGTGGAGCGTTGCTTAAAAATAATAGCTTTCCATTCAAAGTTGTCTTTGCTCAAGTTAATGCGTTCGATTTTACGCATATGCGAGAGAAAAAAAGAATTGACAGGGTTGGTTATCGGAGTATCCAACATGAAGAAATTTGGTGACCGTGCTCTTTTACATGTTGGATGGGAATTAGCTTACGGGAAAGGAGGGAATTTTTCTTTTCCAAATGTTCCATCTATGGCTGATGTTGTTTATGAAGTTGAGCTGATCGGTTTCGATGAAACCCACGAAGTGAGCAGGCCTAATACATGGTTGAAAAATCTCATTTCCTTGATGATTGTTTGATTTACGCATGACTGTTATTAGCTGCTTGGTATCTTGTCTGAGGGTAAACCTCGTTGTGATACGACCAGTAGAGCTCAGGAAAGAATTGGAGCAACAGATAGAAGAAAAATGGATGGAAATGCCTTGTTCATGGATGATAAACTGGAAGAGGCTATGCAATAGTATGAAATGGTAATAAATTACTAGACTTGGACTTTGTGTTCTGAAAAGGTATAAATTTAAGAGTCAAGGGATTTAATTTTCTTGACAAAAATTTGCGTCTGGTTTTTGTTTGCTTAGGCCATAGCGATATGGGGGATGATTTCATGTTTCAGTTGTTCGGTAAGTTCAGAGACATGGCTTTGGCAGTGAAGAACCCTTGCCACCTTAACATGGCTGCTTGTTTGATTAGGCTCAAGCCTTATGATGAGGCCATTGGACATTGCAGTATTGCCCGTCTCTTTCTTCCTGCATTTTGGTATAATATATTGAGCGTGTATCATAAATCTCGCCATTTGCCATGTTTGATCCTGCTGTTTATGTAGGCGAACAAAATGATTGATGTTCAGTAAGTATTTTGTGTATCATGTGTTGTTTATTATTTGATCATAGCACTTTTATAAGTCTGAACCTTCATCACTTATCTTGATCATGAAGAACTGTGTGTGTGTATATGTATCTAACATGCATGAGGGTGGGGTGTAGGTGTAAACTGAGGATGAGAGCAATGGAAAAGCATTGTTCAGAAGAGGGAAGGCTAGATGAAAGGAAAGCAGCTGGTCGACGTGGCCTTTCCTCACTTTCTTCCAGCAAATTTACTCCCTCTTTTCGTTCATTTCTACGTCTAATTGATGATTCGGTGCGGCCCCTTAGTGAAAGTTAGGCCCGTATTTTTTCATTCCTTTCAATAGTTATAGAACCCAACTCAAATAAGCCCATTCTTGTTTCTTTATTTATTGAATAAAAATAATAGAATAAGTAGTTTGTATTCAATGAAATGTCAAAGCTTCTTGGATAATTAACCAATACATGTTCATATTGAAGTCCACTAAGAAAAAACCATCGCAACATCTCCATCAGTATGTACGTGATGTTACAACTTTAATTAACCAATACATGTTCATATTCATGATTTTCGATATTTGCAGCTTCTCCGAGTTTACTGTCTTCTAATATTTGAATTGTTTCATAGGTACGTTTATTGGTGACTGAATTGGAGGCAGCTTTAGAGAACAAACATGTGGTCTGCTACATTAAGTATTTTGACAAGCTTATTCGAGGTGCTGTGACATGGAGGTACCCACTTGTAAGATTTATCGCTACGAAGATGTGTTTCCTACAGCTGAGCATCTTTCAAAGGAATCAGGAATTGAAACTGCAACAATGAGCGTAATAAGAGATAAAAATGATGTTGAAACTGCAGCAATGAAATGTACAACCTTGTTATGTGCCCTGTTAAGAAGACCGAAGGAAAACTCAAGCGGAATTAATTTTCATGGTTTGTTATGATGCCTCATTAGCTGCTATGCTGAGATAGTATTTGAATCAGCACTTTTGTGTTAGACTTTTGCTTTTTGGATGCTTACATGACATATTAGAAACCATTAGTTTGATATCTTGAAAATGAAAGCTAATGGTTACTAATATCATGTTAAATGTATTCTACTATTTTGAATCTTTCACTTCATTTTACAAGCTAAGTATGTTTATGATCATCATGTCAAATGATCTGACACAAGAAGGTTATGTATAATATCTACATGTACACCTTAATTTAAACTTAATATCTATGTTGTACTTAAGATGTATGCAGTTCTAATTTACTTACATACCGTTTTATTTGACGTTTAATACAACCCCATTAGTTTACATCTAGCATGGGCACTCCGTGCTTTGCTTTGAGTCCCATTTTACTAGTATATATATATATATATATATATATATATATATATATATATATATATATATATATATATATATATATATGATATTTCTCTTCCTTTCTTGCAAAAATGTTGAACTCCAACATAAATGGCTTTAATGTTCTATCCCTGAGATTAATGTACGATTTTAAAGTCAAAAGTTTACCTCAGTTGTTTAATGTACAAGAGTTGCATATACACCTTTGTTATCAAGAGAAGTTAATGGGGAGGGGGTTGAAATTTCACACACGGGCTAAAGGCAAAATTATCATTACACCTCTTACTCATTCCTTTTATTACTAAGCTATGCCCTTGAATGTAATATTTTTATTTCTTGTTAGAAGCAATGTTGTATGAGAGTAAAGGGGGAAGGGGAAGGGATGGGAAGAGAGGGGGGGCATTGATGCTATATGTATGAATAGCTAAACATGGAGTCAATTAATGAAGTTAGGCAAATTTTATCATATTCCGGCCATAAGTATGATTTGGTGATCCGAAACCAATCAAATTTCTTCATTTCAAGTTGGTCTCATCTGTTTAGAAAAAAGCACCAATATGAAAAAGGTAATGACATGGTGGGTCCTTGATCGCCGTAAAATCACTGTAGTTTGAAATTGACAAAGTCAATTTGAACACAAAAAATAAATAATCAAAAATATGAAAAAAAATGTGTAAAAGGACCGGACCGTTTATTGTACTACCGTCTCCCTACCTTTTTTCATGGAAAAATCTCTTTGGCTTTTGGATATTTTGGTTGTGTTGTGGCATTTTTTAGATCTCATAAATATTATCTGGTAACAGTTTTGTAATTATGAGAGAATTTAGAAAAAATATTGAGGAACATGATTAGGAAGCAAGAGAGAAAGATTTAATAAACGAGCAATTACAACCGGTGGTGAACCCAAGAAAAAAAGGTGAGAAAAATACTCAACAACCAAGTTTCAAACACGTGCGTGACTTAAGATATATAGTAAAAACTTCTAAGCAGAGTTAAACTAAATGGATAATTACAATAGAAATTATGCGAAATAATATACATACACAGATTTTAATATTATTAGAGGGTATATTAAGAACTTCAGCAGGAAATTTAAGTGGGTCCATGCACCCCACCTCTATCTTTGGGTCCTACCGATTAAAACAGACTTGCCCCCTTATTACCTACTAAGCCCGACATGAAGTGGTATGAGCAACAACAACAAAACAAACTAATAGAGTGACGCCACCTAACAGTTGGTTGACGTCACTACTACACCTAGCTCGAAATAACAAGTTCTTAACACATCGGCACTCTGTATATTTACTCGGAGGCGTCATGTTTATTGATTTTTTTAATGTAACACCACAAAATTGCTTCTGATACCACATTTAGCCGGAAAAAAAGATTTTTTACAACTTATGTCTCTAAATTTTCGTAAATACTGTTTTCTCCATATTTTCTAAGTATAAGACACACAAACACACACACGCACGCACACACGTGTTGGGAAAATTAGTAGTGTAGTACCAGTTTGTTTTTTTATTCTTTCCGAAAATGTAATAACATAAAATTGTAAAAGCAGATTGCATGCATGATGAACACATAAGAACGAACACTTATTCGTAGACTGATGTGCGTAGAACGTTGTCCTTAAGATATTATTGCTCCGACTATGTACACACGGATATGGCAAGATACAACAGTCTTTACCTCTTCTAGTTCTGCACTTGAATGTGAAGAGGGCAGAGAACTGATCCGGCCTTGAATATCTCTGACTTTATGCCAATGTTTATGCAAAAAGATATGAAAAATGCTTTTTATTTTGGCATATTTTTGGTATGCAAAAGTGGAGAAAAATCCGTCTTTTTTTTCAATCAAAATATAAGGGAAAATATAGACAGAAGAAGCAGCCTTTGGCAGAGGAAGTAACATTTCAAAAAGAGGAAGTTGGGAAGTTATTTGTTGGTTATAACCAACCAGAATTTCGAGGTGATGCTTCAAAATTTCGAAGTGCTGCATCACTTCATTACATCAGAATGTCGAACAGGTGCATCAGTTCATTTTACGGATTAACATTGATTCATAAAATTTACTGTTGAGCTGGCCCAAAATATTAATACTGACCCAGCCCAAAGCATAAGCCACAAGCCCGAACCGAACCGAGCTGGACGGAGGACGGCTTCAGCGCGTGTGAATCAACAAGCATCTACGTCCTTCATCCTTCACAAAATTCTCTTGCCCCTTGGGGCTTGCCTCTTAATGAAAATCTCTCACTTATATAGTGAGTATCTTTGATTTCTATTATCTGTGTGGGACAAATGGAACACACTTCCATTACAACACCCACATAAATTACTCTACCTTTAGGCATTAATTTCTCATTCACCCGATATCGGAATCGAGTAATTCAAAAGCCTTACATCAACTACTATCTTAATAGTTTCCAAAAATGTTTTTAGCTTCCGAAAATTCATTCCGTAATTCATCGAAATCCGGGCCTGAAGTTGACTGTTCGTCACTTACACTTAAACCCATTTCGGAGCTAAAACAGCATAAAGTTTCAACAGCACGCGCACACACACACACACACACACACACACACAAGTTGGTTGACCGGAGGCAAGACCAAGCTTGGACCGAAAATGGTGAAAGGGAATGCGGGGTAACTGTTTACTGAGCACATCCGCCAACTGATTAGTGCTAGAATCATGAGCCACTTGATGATTTCACGCGAAACCTGACCGCGAATAAAGTGATAATTAATAACAATATGCTTTATACGACAACATTATTGTCACAAAAAATGACCGGCGTCTAAGAAGAACACCGACTGGCAAAGTAATTTATTGAATGCGTTAAAAAGATGTGGTGTTTCAAGCAAGGAAAATTATTTGTACACGGAATTTGTCTACACAGTGTACATACAAATGATCCAAATCATTCGATGGTTTTAATGAAAAAGAAAAAAAATAACATCAACCTTTTCAATTTAGTTTTTCTGACTTTTTGTGTGTGGATAAAGTGTGCATAATCACTTTCTTTCGAACAAATACTAGAACCCCGGGCTAAAATACATAATGCAAGGCCTGCCGCCCGGTCTATAACCTCTTAAGGGCATTCACACCAGATGCATCATTTTTTATCCCTAAAATAATATAAAATAATAAATATCTCTATTTTACAACACATCAATTCAAAACACTCTACAACAGCATCTCTATCATTATCCCTATAACATTTCAAATACTATTAAATAATATTTATTTTACCTCACAACCCTATTCATACACATTAAATATTTATTATTTCACTCCAGCAGCATCCTTATTTTTACCCCTATCATTTTTTATGATTAAATATGTTTAGGGACGTGAATAGTGCATCTTCAAATGTGGGGATGCACTGTTCATATCCCTAAAAATAAATAGGGATAGAGCATCTGCTGTGGGAACTATTTGAGATAAACTCTATTTTTTATCTTTATTTTAGGGATAGGGTACCATATAGGGTTTTTGCTATGAATGCCCTAAGAACTGCCATAATTTAGGGCTTTGTGTTGGAGTTTAGTTCTTTAGAATAATCCTTAAGGCATCAATTATTTTGACCATAATAATAATAATCGTACACTTAAATATTTTTATTAAAAATATAATAGTCACATAACGGCGATTCATGCGATCGACCTGGATGTATTAATATTCTCTTTTAATCCATTCAATGAACCATATCAATATCTCATTCCTTCATTTTATTCTGAAAATATATATAAACTTGAAAAACTTTAATGTGTGCCTTATGGACCCTGTTACTACAAAATGGGTAAAAGCCTGATTAAAGTCTCAACTATTACCAATCTTTGGACATCCAACAAGGTATCGACCTAACGATTAGCATTAGGTCCCTGACAGTGATCAGGGTTCGAGTTCCTCTTGAGGACTAAAATAGGCGTAAAATGGATGTGTCTATTTTCTGTTTTCGTAAATAAGAAAAAAAGAATTAAATTTAAAATTAAAAAAAAAAAGCAATCTTTGGACACCACACTAGCATGAACCAGCAAATCCCACATTGGACATTGATAAAAATCTGCAAGCCCATGGGCTGCTTAGGATGGGCCATGATGTATTATCATTGGGCATATTTTTTTGGGAAGTTCAATGTGACACTACGAAATACTTCTGACAGCACGAGTACTTATCAAATCTACATGAAAATAAACATCCTTGTTACTGACATTACTTTTTCTACAAAACGCAAGTGACAATGACCCTTTTTTGAATTATTATTATTATTATTTTATTTGATTATACATAAATGGGCAATGATGAGTAATGTCACTAAGTTGTGTCGTTTCCACATATGTGGTGTCAAAATAATTTATTGTGTCAGGAAAAAAATATGATGCCAGGAGGAATCCTGTAATACCAATAAAACCCGTTTATTTTTAGTGCTAGAAAGTTTCTTATATATTGTTTTTAGCTTAATTGGGTAACTTTGTCCGTTTATTTATTTTCTTCGGCTTTTGGGAGCTTCTTCTTTGGAAGAATCTCTTTTCCCTTCTCTTCGATTGAAGTATTGCATTTGGGGTTTCTTACATTTTTGTGGCACTTGGAAGGTACTTTTCTCTCTACATGTGTTTTCTTCTTCTGAAGCGACGTTTCTTTTGTTGGCTTTTCAGATTCATTGGGCAAATGTTTTCCGGGGTGCTTCGCGGTGGTCATATTTCATGACCGGTCTGCTTTCTTTTGGTGCTGGAGGCTGATTGATGTGTTGATTTGGACTTATCAGAGGGGGAAGACAGATTTCTAAGCGGCTTTTGGTGTTTTCCGGCCTTGGTTGGTGGTTGTGCAGTTTTTCTTCTTAGGTTTTTAGTTTGTGGTTTGTTAGGTGGTTGCCGGTTTCAGTGGCTACCGCCAGTAAGTGGCTGTTTGAAACTGTTATTTCTTGTCCTGGGAAGTCTTTTTCGATGAAGGAGATCTTTGTTGCCTCTGACATGGCAGATGTCTCTTGTATTGTCATATTACCAAATTAAGTTCTGCATAGCGAGGTAGAATTCGGTGTAATTAATACCCATATTATTATTATTTATTACTACCTCCGGTCTAAAATATAAGTCATCCTACACTTTTCTACTTGCTCCACAATATAAGTAATTCTCCATTACCAATGCAACATTTATTGCTCTTTCTTTATCTTACCCTTAATTTATTATTAATCCAACAACTTTTCATTACTTAACAACTATTGCATTAATGATAGTCAAGGGGTGTTTTAGACATTAACCTTCAAATTAATCACATTCAACCAATTCCTTAATTTGTGTGAAACTCATAGGATGACTTATATTTGGATCGGATGTAGTACTAATAAGTGACAAAGAGATCGAATATTAGTATTTTCTAATTAAATTAGAAAAATAAATAAAAGCGTAACTTATTAAAGGTTTAATTATTTAATTAAAATATCAGTCCATATTTGTTATCTTCCGTCCCTTAAAAAAGGGGAGGAGAGCCAAGCTCTTCTTACTACATTATTCATTAGTAAGACTAAGTCTCCGTTTGTTTTGGGTTGAAGTTTTTTTATGTTTTTTTAGATAAAGTGATTCAAGTAATGAATAGAAAGTTAAGATGTTTTTGAAATTTGTGTAGATTATGATTTGATTGGTGAAATAAAGTAGTATAATAAATAAAATAATGATTAAATTTTTTTATAAAGTTGATAAAGTGAAATGATGAGAGATAATTTAATATTTTTTTATTTGTAGTTGAAGAAATAATTGGTAAGACAATTGAAAGATATGATGGGTGATGTGATGTATTAAAAACTCCAAAAAAAAAAAAAATTCTCCCAAAACAAACAAAGGCTAAGAGTTTTTGAGAGGAAGAAATGTTGGCATAGCTCTCAAACTTTATGAGTATGAGTCCTTTGAAGTGTATGGTGGTTTTTTGATCGTGTGGATCACCGCTACAGACCGGATACGTAGACGGCTTGTGTTCAAGACAGTCAACCGCAAGATAAGGTTTCGATCGTTTAGATCATTCGGTAAAGATTTTATCTCTTTATTCACGTGTTCTTATTGTTAAACGGAGTCTATTTTAGACAAAGTAGAAATCGCCTTTTGAATTTATGTTGTGTTATGTAGTTGATTTCCCACTAGTGGTATGAGAACCACATTGTTTATATAATCAAAACAATCATCGTTTTATTAAAATCACATAATTTTTTGTTTCTATTTTTTATTTACATAAACACGTACGTACTTTAATCATAGTTTATGATCGATCATTAAATTAAAACATGTAGCCTGAAGATGCCAAGAACTGAACCTATCTAGGTGACACCTCTTTAGTGGCTCAACATTAGGTACGGAGAGAAACGATGCTTGGTGTTCCAGTGGCCAGACTAGAATGGCCCGGCTACTCGCCCCATCCCCTTCCAGATTGACCACTGCTCAGGACCGGCTTCCAATAGTCGTGGATATATCCGGGTTCACTCCCGACCACGAAGGTCGGTCAACACCAGTACTCTATTCTACCCATGACCGATCCTGTCGGTCGGGTTAGATCCCTCTCAGACCTAACACTCTACTTACATATGTTGTTAAGGCCATATTTATATGATTATTAAGGGTTATATTTCATTTTATTTCCCCACATTTGCATAATTTATATAAGAATTAAGGGTTTAAGTGCAATTATTTAGTAAGGGTGACTTTAATATGGTTATTTGCAAAATTGATTATTTTATGTGTTAAATTAATGGAATTATTATTATTTGAGTTTTATTACATTTTGCAATGTTTATTTATCCTTTAGGAGGCTGAATTTCGAGTGCTAAAGAGGATAAATGAAGCTCAAGTCGAATTATTCAAGATAGAGTTGGAATTGGCTTGAAGAAAGTGGATAAAGATGAAGAAATCCGATCCCGAGCGACCAAATTGAGCCGGCGTCGATTTCGTTCATGATGGACGAAAGGCGTCCATGAATTCGAACGGGCGTTCAAAGGCATAAAATCAATACGAGAGTTCGGGACGCAGGTCTGAACGAAGCGTTTAATCGTCGTCTGGGAATTCCAGACGAGCGTCCAATTTGATAGACGAGCGTCCGGTGCCGACTTAAACCCCAGCCGACTTATCCATCTATAAATACAAAGCAGCGATTTCCAACCCTAATGATATACTTTTCCATAGCCGCAATTTTCACAAAAGAACTTCGCCCCAAAACCACTTTTACACAGAGATGCAAATCTCCAATCCAACAATCTTGTCCAACATGATTGTTGGCTAAAAGCCTTGCAGTGAGTCGACGGAGGAAGCCCATCATCAACACAACCAACTAGAGTTCGATGCTTTATGTTAGTGAGTTTAATTTATAGTTTTCATCACTTTGGATCTTTGTTTTGTATTATTTAAGTTTTGTTGAATTAAGATTTGATGAAACGATTTATCTATATCTATATGCTTGGATCTATGTATGAAAATATATCGGTTTAAGTTTTATTTCGTTCAAGTGATGCGATTAATTGTGTTATAAGAGATTATGCATAGTTGATTGAGTAAGAGTATTATAGATAATCTCGTGATCATGTTTGGTATGCTGTTTAGTTTACTTGAAAAGATAAACGAAACCCTAGAATTGTTTGAAGAAATTTAATCGAATTCGTGAATGGATCACTACTAAAAACTACATCTTTGGATCACCATCTAGTTGGGGTTGTTTGTTGATGGGTGGATTCGTTGCCTCATTGTGTTTTCCTTTAACTCGCTTAAATCGAATCGTTTAGATTAAGTTTAGTATAAGCTCTAGTTTTATAAATCCTAATTTCGCAAGTTTTCTCGCACTTTTCTCGCTTCAATCAGATTCAGACGCTCGTCCGCACAGCGAGGCGCCCGTCCATTAGATTTAGTTTTCAGACGCTGCGTTCACTTTAGTGAACGCCATTCGCATCTTTTGTTTCCTTATTTTCTCGCTTGTTTTTATTCTTGTTTTAGTTTTAATTCTTAGGTTTAGGTTTTAGTTAGTTTCAATCTAGTTTAGATAGATAATTGTGACATAATCGATATAGATTTATACTTGAATTCGATAAACATTCCATTCCTCAGGGACGACCGATAACATCCTTTACTATAGATCCTTATACTTGGGGTGTTTGGTATTATAAATATTAAAACGTGTTTTTACCGAACAAGTTTTTGGCGCCGTTGCCGGGAAATCGGTAACGGTTGTCGGATTCTTTTAGGTATAAAATTTTATATCGATTCTAATTTTTAGTTATAGGTTTTAATTTTAGAATTACGTTGTTAGTTATTATTTTTGTTTATGTTGTTTTATTTATTTGATTTTATTTTCCCTTCATTAATTTTCTTAGCTTTTGATAATTTAGATTTGTTTCTATAAGTTGTAGATTTATTTGTTTTCATAAGTTTCTTTTTAGTTTCCATAATTGTTTTATCTCGTTTTTAAGTTTGTGATAACCTTAGTTTTTAGGTTTCCGTAGCTGGACGAGCGTTCGACAACTTGAACGCCCGTCCACGTCCATTCTGTCTTCTGAACGACCGTTCATTAACTGAACGCAGCGCTCATCCTGGACTTAACGCCCACTAACACTCTGACGCCGATTCACCTGCATTCAATCATCACTTCTTCTTTTCTCTTTTCTTTTCTCCCTCTAAACCTTCAAACCTTTTCTAAACCTGTTCTAATCAACCCTAAGGTTAATTTTTTCTCCCTTTCCTTTTCTTCTGGTTTATGCAAACGAGGAGTAAGAAGGGACTCCTAATCTTCGATCCCGAGCCTGAACGATCTTTTCTTAGAAGGAGGCTTTTCTCTGATTTGGACATAATGGCGGATCAAGATCCACCAATTCCAAATCCTGATCCCCAAGCTCAGTTAAACTTAATCCTTCAGCAGATGCAAGCTCTGCAGCAACAACAGAATCAACAAGTCGTGGCATAAATCAACAACTTCAACAATTTAGACAAAACCAGACTTAATCAATTGAACCGGGACCCCTACACCCCATATCTAAATCAAGATTTTCTCGAAGGCGGCATAGACTATTCGTCCTCCACGACATGGGAGAGTGAATTTCGATCTAAAGAACGGAGTAGTTGCTCTAGTTCGAATAGCTCTTTCCATGGTATGCGCTCGGGAAGATCCACACGACTTCTTGTCACATTCGATGCGAATGCGGAAGCAGGCCATTATCCTGGTGTTGATTCGAGAGATCGTAAAGTTGAAGCTATTTCCTTTTGTTTTGAAAGGTGAAGCAAGTCGGTGGGTTAAATCGTTGGCACATCATTCTCTCCATACATGGAATGATGTCAAAAGAGCCTTCGCTCTTAAGTGGGTTTCACCAGGCAAGATTATGGAGATGAAACGGGAAATAGCTACGTTTGAGCGGTTGGAGGATGAGGCTCATGGCAAAGCTTGGGAGAGATTGAATCTTTTGATGAGGAAATGCCCCAATCACGGATATGTGGACATGAAAGGTCGGACTGTTTCTATAGGAGTGTCTCAACCTAATAGAGACTATCTTGACTCACACTCATGGATCCTTCTTAGGAGGAGGTGATGAGATCGCTTGCCTGAGTGGTGAGACCATCGCCAAGAACAATATGTGGTCGACTCCCAAGAAGACCAATGTTGTTAAGAAAAGAAGATCACCGCAAGCGATCCCGATACAAAGTCGTTGGTTGCTCGGGATGGAATTGATAAGCAAGCGGTGGCCAATCTTCAGACGCAAATTTTCTCGATCTTGGAATGCGGTAGAACGGAGATGACGGAAGAAGTAAATTTAATGGATAATCAAAACCAACCCTTCGAAACTTCAAGCGTAATCGAGAACTACTCAGGATTTCAACGACAAAACTTCAATCAAGCCAAGTTACCACCTGGCCCTTCAAATTCGAATACTTTCAACTCAAACTATCAAAGAATGCCCTAACTCCCAAAGGCCGCAGGTGGATGGAACCAAACTCAAAATCATACCACCTCATGTGTCCTCAACACAAATTTGATGAGTGGTAGACATGGTGAAGACTCATCTACTAGTGTTAAAGCTATTGAGAGACAAGTTGGTCGATTAGCGCATCAAACAAGCGAAAGCGGACCTCACGGTAAACTTCCGAGTTATACCGAGAGAAACCCAAAAGGCGATGTGAATGTTTGCACCGCCATTACACCACAATAGGAGTATGGACAAGAAAGAGAGTTAAATGAAGTAACGTTGAGAAGTGGTAAGCAGTTTGGACCCGGCAAGATGTCGGGAACGAGTAGCACCTCCCGACGCCATGAGTTCAGGAGGGGAAATCGAAACCACATACCAAGAAAGCAACGATGAGGAGCTTAGTGACAATTCTTGGAGGACGAAAATAATTCGATGATGAGGAAAGAAAGGAAAGTCAAGGGCGGTACCTCGACTAAGAAAAAGGAAGAAAAGTTCGTGAAGATAGAAGGATAGGGAGGATGAGGCGATAAAGAATCGAGTGGCACAGTGGAATGATAAAGCCCTTCCTTACCCCCAAAAAGGAAAAGAAAGCCCTCACTAATGACAAGCGAAGATGATGGAGTGAGTGAGGATGCTTAGAGACACTCAAGTTAGTATGCCCTTAGCGAGGTATTAACTAAAATGCCTAAATGCTCTAAGTATCTTAAAGAATTCTCCGGGAGTAAGAGAAAGCTTCAGGGGATGGTGAAGAAGTGCTCTGCTGAAGATTGCGCGATGGTTTCACTGAGAAATTTCACATTAAGCGAGGTGACCCTGGAAGACCTTCAATCTCCTATGAGATCGAGGGCCATTTGTTCGAAAATGTCTTATGCGACTCAGGGGCCTCTATTAATGTGATGCCATTAAACGTATGCAAAAAGCTCGGGTTAGATAAAATGATGCGGAACGCCCTATTTCTCTTCAGATGGTAGATAGATCTAGCCGGTCTGCAGCCGGTTGTGTAGCTAATGTTCTCCTTCAAGTTGAACATTTAGTCTTCCCTACCGATTATTCTAGACTATCCACCTGATAAGGAGATGCCTCTAATTCTAGGCCGAACCTTTCTAGACACTTCTAACGCTCTCATCGACTTCTGCAAAGGACATATTACTCTTAGAGTCGATGACACATCCGTCACCTTCACACGAGGGACAAGTCCTGGAAGAACCATAAGCGATGAAATATCGTTTGTTGAAGCAATTTACGAGGATGAAAAAGATGCCTACTCGAAGAAGCGAGAGGAGTTGACAGAGATAGGTGTTTTGAAGTCATGGACATTGAAGATC